>BMAV01007113.1:1258096-1399490 GCA_019973955.1 Trichonephila inaurata madagascariensis
TGACCATTATTTTTCACACAAAATGTTACATCACAGTTAACATTACAATTTTAAAAATAAAGATAAATAATCCGTCATCAGTTCTTAAATATACAGATGTGTGATTCCTAAAATAATCCTGACATTTAAAGTAGCATAAACGCTAGATTCTGTATAAATATATGTAGTTTAATTGACAGTTTTCCATGCCATTCAAATATTTTCACATAAGAAAGGATCAAAGCTTAAAACATCACTGACCATTATTTTTCACACAAAATGTTACATCACAGTTAACATTACAATTTTAAAAATAAAGATAAATAATCTGTCATCAGTTCTTAAACATACAGATGTGTGATTCCTAAAATAATCCTGTCATTTAAAGTAGCATAAACGCTAGATTCTGTATAAATATATGTAGTTTAATTGACAGTTTTCCATACCATTCAAATATTTTCACGTAAGAAAGGATCAAAGCGTAAAACATCACTGACCATTATTTTTCACACAAAATGTTACCCCGCGATCGTTGTTACAATTTTAAACCCAAAGATGGGCAGTTATTTCTCCATTGCTGCACTCAGACGTTATATCTTGAGGAGAGCACGAGCGAAAACTGCATCTAAGGTATCACAATACGGGAGCGTATAACATGAGGTAAAGATAGTCTCTTCCACTAGAAAGAGGTGAGGGAGTAGCATAAAGAAAGAGGGAATCTAAATCCGTTTTTGAAAGTTTTACGACAATGGTCAGGAGCTCTGATCCCATCCCAAAATCGTGAAAGGCAGGAGAAAAACGTTGTTGAAGTAAGCTTCTTTCGAAAGAAACGCTCTATCTTGCTCGACTCTGACATACAATCTTTACAAAACGAAGTATATTTTTGTATATAAGTTAAGTTCAAAGATTTTTTTTCGAAGGTCTTAGGCGAAGTGCGTGCAGGCAAGTGAAGAATCGATGGGGTTGGCTCTGATTTTTTTCCCTTGTTGATAAAGAAAGGTTGAAAAAGCTATTTTAAAGTGAGAGTCTGTTATTTGATCAGCTTATCAATCTGTTATATTTATAAAAGTAAAGTTTACGTTGCAATTTTTAGCAGAGGAGGGCTTAAATAGTAATGCTTAGATTAAATATTTATTCCCAATTTTTGAAATGTAGTATCTAACTTATAAGGAATAGAAAGTCGAGTTTATTCAAATCATGCAAATGAAATACTGTTATTAAATTCGAATTCATTGTATCTTGTATACTTTTTTGCTTTCATAATTATATTTATCATACTGTATATTGATTTATATTTATTTATTGTTCACCGTTTTTAAACGTAAATCACATTTTGACATGACATGACTTGACTACATTTATCAGATTTGTAATTTTAAGTAATATGATCTTTTTTATAAATATTATTTAACAAAAAACTTAGGATGTACTAAAAAACGTCTTGTATATGATGACGAATTTAATTTTAAACTTAAAACAATAGAGCATGAATAAGGGTGAAATAAAAAAAAATAGTTGAGATTAATAGTTCTTTCCACATCCTCAACAATTAAAAATTAAAATTTAATAATCAGGTTCATATAGTTTTTATTCTTACAATTTTTTCATAAAAATCCCCGTTTTTAAAATACATTGTAATATTATTATATTCAACTAAAATCAAACATTAGGACGCATCCTTGAACTTTAATATAACAATTAATTTCCTTTAATGGTGTGTTAAAAAATAACCTTAAGGCTCACCCATGACATTTCCTGCTATCTGTTAAATGAACAACAAAAGAGTACTGGCACTTATGACAAAGCACTGTAATCACGAGTTGAATCTTATCTAGAATAACTACAAATTATGATTAAAATTTTTATAGTAATTACATGTTGTGAAAACAGCACGCATGCGAAGCTCATTCATATGCAAAAAGAATAATGACAATATGTTATGTTCAAAATCAGCTCTAATTGTATTTACATATATATAGTCTAATGTGTACCTAATCTAGTATTTAGAAAGAATTCTATTTTTTGTTCAAAAGTATTAAAATGCCAGTCTTGTCGAAAATTGTAGAGACTCAGATTGCATAGCATTCAGTAAATATATTAAAACTAAATACCAAAATGTAGGTTTAAGTAAAGCAAAAATTAATTAAGAAAAATGAATTTAAAAAATGCCGAATTTTAGTATTGTATAAAATGAGAGATAATAGATAAATTTTGTGTTACCTTTCGATGCATTCACATTTGAATTCACATTTAAATACAGCGCAATCCCGATCAGATTATATATTTACATATTTATTTTAAACAATCTGGTCGTGGTTTGAATTCGTTAACCAATTTTTATCGAAGAAATATATATTTATGTATTTATACTATTTACAATTTCGCATTTGAAATGGTTATTTTTTCTCAAAAAAAAAATCACATTCTGTCTGAGAATTTGCGAATTATTTTCAAATGAGCCACTTTCCATACATTGAAATATCCAGTAATATTTAAAAAAATAATATTTTCTTCTCAAAAGCAACACATTCCGGATTTTTAGCATTCACTTAAATTAATCAGTTCAATAAGCTATCTATATTTACTTTAATTAAATATCAGTACATGCATATACTAAATATTTGGCTCAGATACAGAGTTGTGAATGCACCACACAACACACATGTTTAACTATCGTACCGATACGCTTTGATACTATCATTTGGATCCTGTGTGGTATTGTTCCTCCTCATAAATAACTTAACCAGGTCACTCTGTGTACTAGATTAGGGAGAACCAGATTAAACGTTCCTGATACTCAACAATATCGGTTGACTATTTAATCGAAAACCCGCATAACACAGAAAACGTGCCTGCTACGTGTAGCGCACAAAGGATGAAAGTACAAGTTAATAAGAGATTAAGCCTCGTACTGGGCCCTTATCCGTGAAAATGCGATGGTCTCTTCTACCTCCATTGACGATCCTATGGAATTAAACATCAAGCCTACAGGCAAATGTATATTAAAGGTTACATGATCCCTTCAGATATTAGAGCTTCAGATCACATTTGTTGCACTGCGTAACGTGACAGACGCATTAATATGCCGTGATTGGGCACCGTAAATTATGCTTGATACAATTGCAATTGAATTCCTGGCAATCTAATTGTGTACAAACATTGTAGTTGCCCCGTTAGGCTAGGAACATAGTTAGAGGAGAACATGGTGTTATGTTGGTGCCACTCTGCTGTACTTGTACCCCTCATAAAGAGTAAAATCAATTGAGGTTCATGTTAGTTAATATGCTAAAACCTTTTGTTGAAGGCTATTATGTCTAAGAATAGGGATGTAATTATGTATATTATTAGATTAAGATTCATAGTAATTCAGCTTATGAAACGTTCCTTATATATTAATATAATAGAAAAAAAACTATATATATATTATACCTAATTATATTATTTTCAAATTAATTGCTATTCAACGTTTTAATTTAAATTGGAGTATTTTACGGAAGCCTATGATGATTAAAGCTAATTCTATGTTATACATATGTATTTAATTATTATCTCGTTATATTAAAATATACTGTATCTATCTTCCTATATCTACATCTATGCCATGTAATATAATCAATTAGCACATTAAATAGATACATTGCAAGAGTAAATATAAAATATCTCTGTAGTATTATGTTTAAAACGATTCAAATCGTAATGGTAAAAGCTGCAATAAACCTTGAGACAGGGAGAAGTCTTTTGAAATTTTAATAAATGATGAAATAATAGAAAGTTTAGGAAGTATTTTACTTTTCATATATATATAGCGAATTTGAGCGATAAATTTAATTAACACGCGAAGAGAATTTACAAGTACATTATTATAAACAAATAAAAAAATGCTTATTTCAACTGAATAGTTACGCTAAATTATCTTTAAAATGCTCTCTCTGGTAAAACACTTTGCTCCCTTTCACTGACACTTAAATGTTAATACAAAATATATGATGTTAATTTGTTTTAAATTTAAAATTAAATTTATAAATAGTGTTTATAATTCTAATTTAAAAATTGGCATTTTTGGCGCTTGACTGAAGCACACTGTTCTTAGTTACTCCAAAATCTCATCTTTCAGTGATAAAACGGTTTTCAAATAAATAGATATAATTTTATGCAATTTATTTTTCTCATTTTTTTAAGCTGAAGTCAGAGGGATTACTCCGGTTAATATTTTCCGTTAAGTATTTAGAATAAAAAATAGTACTGAAAAATGTAGTTTGGGAAGCTTTACTTCAGTTTCTGTTATGTCGTCGTTAATACAAGTGTTTTTCAACATAATTAAAATAGTTTTTAATCGAGAATTGCGAAGACAGTTTTTAAGGTATTTAAAGTACTCGCAGACGTTGTGGTAAATTAAATGTCTTGAGTGAGACTTTTTTTAATTTACTTCCTCTGTTTTTGGAACTTATCTGAAGTTTTGTAGGATATTTTTTTATGGATAACGCTTAATATAAATGAGCAATTGCTAGTTTTGTGACTTTTTACACTTATTTGAGTTTTACTCTTATCCCTATATCCCCTTATAACAGAGTGCTATAAATCATTATATCCTACAATTTGTTTATATTTAACAATGACAGAGGAAAAAAATAGTATAAAAGTTTCTTTTAATTATTTTTTCAGATCTTAAGAGAAAACTTAGATTGTTTTTTTACTGAAAAGGATAACATACTTTTTTGTGAAATATTTAATTAGAATTTATTATTTTCTTACTGTTTTGTATTAAAACTAGTTTTACTCGTTAATGGTTATTTTAATTGGTTGTAAAAACAACTGATCTCACTTATAGAATGCTTCAAACACATTTTTCATTTCCCTCACCTTAGATTCAAGCAAAATTTGAATAAAATTTAAGATTAGCTTTTTGATGCGAGTACCTTTACTTATATTTAAATAGGATCTGTAAATATAGTGATTGCAATAGGTCTTACTTAATTTATTCGATTACGTTCGGAACCGTTATTTTGCAAAAGCGAATAAACGGATAACTTTTTTAATATTTTATGTCATTTAGATAAGAATGCGTGCATACAACTGTTTTAAGAACTTTATTACAAGAAAAAATTATTTAAATGCAAGATATTGGTAAAAAATGAACATAGAATTACCTATTTTTAAAACATTATCCTTTTATGGAAAATGCTTTTATAATTATAATATTATGTCTATATATAACTCAGATCAATGTACAGAGCCTGAACTAGGACTTTTGAAATATATAACTTAGAAGTGGATTTATTTATATTTCAATACAACAGAGTGGAGAAATTTAAAGAGAAAAAACACCGATAATTATTTAAATCGGTAGTAACTTTGAAAATAATGTGAATTTTTCAAAACTCCTAGTTCAGTCCCTATAGAGAAATCTTTGCTTTATATATGCAAAATATCATTATTATAGAAGTATTTTTTAAAAAAAGGAGAATGTTTTGAAAATAGGTAATTCTAAGTTCATTTTTTGCAAAAATGTTGCATTTAAATAATTTGTTTTTCTAATAATATTCTTAAAACAATTTTATACATGTGTTCTAATCCAAGTGATACTAAATATCAAGAAAATTACTCATTTATACGATTTTTTTAAATCACGGTTTCGAAAGTAGTCCTTAAGTGCTTAGATCTACCTTTAAACTGTAAATAGGAATCAAATATATACTTTTAGAAGGCGAGTTGAATTAGAATTCCAACTCATCAGTAAGGAGTTCAAAAAACGTCTGTGTTTATTCGTTTTCTTCACGAAAGTAAAATTAAAACAGTATTTTTTTAGAGTTTCCTCTGAATGTCAGATGCAAAAAAAGAGCAAAATGCAGTTTTAAGATTTTTTTTTTTTTTTTACTCTCACTTCGGTCCTACAAAATCCTATTTCGTTTCAATCGAGAAACTGAATTAAATTCGAGCAATTTTCAACACACCCTATCAACAAACACCTCATCACTTGCAAATCACCTCAACTTCAGAAATAAATTTCTCTAAAAAAGCCTTACGTTACCGTTTCGCGACTTTTCGAATGCCGGTAGTATTCGGATTTATTCGCGATGGAGTTGTTTTTACAGAAAGCACTTGAGCAGCTCAGTGTTAGGAGCCAAAAATTCATTAGGAAAAGAGAGCCCTATGCAGGTGACTTACTTTTATTACGAGGTTAAATGAAGTGCCTGCGAAGCCGTCGATTACGCAATTGAAGTCACATTACGAAATGGAAGGCAGCAACTTGAGCACCGCTATTGTCTACTTACGAATCCTTCTTTAGCGGTAGAACGTGATAGGCGTACCCACCGGTAGAATCTTCTGTTTAATTAACAAGGCTGAATTCCAAGTAATGAGAAGCCATGGGTTTGATGGAATTACTTCGATTAAATGTTGGACAGTTCCTGGAAAAGACAATTAATGAAGTAAAATTGAATTTTGCCGACGTTATTAATATAGATCGGCACCCTCGATTTTGAGTTCCGAACGTCTTTTTGATTAAACATTTGTTTTAATAAGCAACTGAATGGATTCATTTTCTGGATGCTTTGTTGGGGAAGGCTGCTGTTTTAAAGAGATTTGCTGATTAGTCTTCATCGGGGCGATATTTGGTGACAGATTCTTTCCTGGGTGTTGAAAGCCGTGCTGGAGGATTATTCTGAAGGCTCGTCGAGGTATCTTTCCATTAAGAACTTCGATTCGAAGCTCTAATCAAATAGATCCACATTTCGCACTCTGCATAATTAAAATCCGCCACTTTGTCATTATATATTTCAGGAATGATAAGGAATCCAGCGAGAAAACTCCCCACTTTGTCATAAGATTCGTTGTAATTCATAACGGATATTGCGACATATGAGAGAGAGGAAGCATTAAAACTCGTGGTGATTGTTTTGATTAATTTTTCGCACTGTTAGTGTTAAATAACTGGAAGCAAGATTTCTCTAGAATGTATTTGTTGACAAACAGCGATGCTCTCTCAAACTTAAGATTTTAATATTACTGAGTGAAATTAACTTGTTTGAGTTTCAGAAGAGAAGATTTGCTATACTATATTTTTAAGTTTCATTGTTTTTAATTGAGATATTTCATATTTTTAATATTTTGTACTTATTATTTTTTGAAATGCAGATAAAAAAAAGATGTTTGTAGCTTACGCATGTTTGCAGAATATTTTAATTAAAACTTTATCTGTAGAATGGTCATAAATTCTCAATTATCTTTGAAAATATTGAAATATTTCTTGTCAATTATTCATAAATAGCAGTAAAAGCTCAGTATTATTTACATAAAAAGTTAACCACAAGGATTAGCTATAGCTTGATATTGATGGAAGAAAATCAAATACATTTAAGAACCTTTTTTGAATGTTCACTGAATGGTTTTACTTACTTCAATTTAAAATCTTCCTGGATATAACAAGCGTGTTTAAAAATTTTACAAGATTTACTTTAGCATTCAGACTGGTGTTCACGTTCACATAAAAGTGAATCTCTCCATTTTGAAAGTTACGGGATCATTTTATAGACCTCATATTGTACAATTTTACATTAGCTTTACATAAACATCGTGAAACATACAAACTTGCGATGGAAAAAGGTAATATTAGCAGTTATACACTGACCTTTTCATTCGATATATATGCCATTTATTTCTTAAATTCGTACTTTTACCATTCAAACGCACAAACAAAAAAGCACATCCGTGAATGCCATCTTTACGGAAGTTCCGTAAAGCGCATATGTGTATCTGCTATAACATAGAAGATGAGAACATTGCAAAAATACTTTTGCCATACCGGACGCAAAATGGCACAAAAAATCCCTATGTAATGCCCATTTCCGGGTAGGGTAAGTGAAAGAAATCTCAAAAGCGATTTTTTCTCGACCCTTTATTCAAGATATGAATACCAAATAAGGAAAGTCAATGGACACACTGCAGGAGAATAAATTTATTTCGGCAGCCGTTTCACATTTTTTTTCTCAGAATAAAGAGATACAGACAGCATTTTGTGCTGTTTGTGGTGTTTGTCAGAAACAGGGTTTATATACTGACAAACAATGTATTTATGGTATACTTCGCGGTCGTAAAAAATACTAAGAGCCATTCAAATTTTGCTCGTAAATTTAAGAAAATAAGCTCACCTTAAGTCCTATAAGAAACGAGTTTCCATTTTCAAATCAGACACAGTTTCAAATAAAATACACATAACTTAAAAACATACATCGTTTTGTTTCTGTTCTCAATCAACTTTAAAAAAATAATAAACTGTGATAATAAAGACAGGAGATATTTAATTACTTATGTTAAATCTCAAAACTCAGAATGAGATATAAAAGTGATGCATGTAATACATGCCAGTCAAAAAAAATTTTTAGGAACATATTTTAGGGATTTTACGTAAATTAAATACCCGTATATAAGATTCGTTACTTATGTAAGCGATTATTTCCAAAGAGGTACATGAAATAGTGTAATTTTAAAATTTTTACCAGTTTCTGTAATATATTCAGTTAACAAATACATTCTGAAAGTACCATAAGCATTACATATAGATCCAGATGTATCATGAAACTAAATTAAATCTAACACTTATCTGTAAAGCCTTATTTATTTATATTTAGATATTAACCAAGTATGCTTTTGAAAATTTTACTTGAAATATATCTGCATTTTTCAAAGTGATGATATTCGTTGATTAACAATATCATAACAATTCAAAATAACAGTATTTTTTTTTTTTTTATCTAAGCACTCTATCAATGTTTTTTTTCTTGATTTCTAAAGAAGTTATTGGCTCATTTCTAAATTTCTATGTTCTATAATTTATATATTTTCAGATAAGCTTGCACACAAATTTACATCAAAGCTACTATCAAATTTTTTTTCAGTGTTTAACTCATTTATTTGTAATTATAATAAACTAAAATAATAAAGATTTATGATTATGTACAATAATTTTTTTCTTCCTATTTTAGGAAAGTCGAATAAAGAAATATAGTTTTTTTTTTTTTTTTACAAGATAGATCTTCCGGTATTTGTATTACATTGTAATGTTTGGCATAAGAAACTTTCCTAGGCTCCCCGTATGTTTTTTTCCTCATCCGGTTTTCCTTTGAATATTTTGACTATACGGATTTCTTATTCACTAAATTTATATGAAAAAATAAGCACGTAAAAAAATTACTAAAACTTACTCTAAGAATTTTATAAAGTATTAAAAAAACACAAATTCTTGTATTGATTTCAAACAAACCAAATAAAAAATGTGTACCTTTTTTAGAGCATTTTCACTTATTCCTTAGAATTTAAAAATTCAAGATAAAAAATATCCCAATTGTTATTATAACAAATATTTTTCCCATGACTTTTAAACATGTAAAAATACATGTTAAAGTATCCGACTAGGTTTAAAAGGTGCCTTTTAGGCGTTAGGACCATTAGAAAAAAAAGAAAAGAAATAGTATTGAGGAAGAAAGAGCATATAAATCTGGAGAATCTTAAGTTGTTTTTCTCATGTTTACTTTATTTAACTTATAAAAATATTTTTTTTTAAAATGTGTCTTTTGAAGAATGGAATTTTCACGGCAATTTGTCACGAAAAATAGGATACATCCAAAACAATCGAATAAAGTTCAATGGAATTTTTGTAACACTAATGCAATAAGTCCTTAAGGAGTAATAAACTGCAGATTTTAAGATAGTTACATTTAATCATATTTTACAGTCATTTTTATCTTAGAATATAAAGTAATTTCGACGAAAAATCTCATTAACGTCAAATTTGAATGCTTATAAAATATTTATTTCTTAAAGTAGTTTTTATCCTGCGGTTTTTGATCCTTCAAAAGGATCAAGAAGTATATCAATGAAATTAAAATTACCTTACGTCTAACGCATATTTATTTATTTTGTTTTACTTAACATTGAAATTTCTTACAGATATTTTATAAAAATATGTTTTTTCAAAAACAAAGTGTGACACGGTTTATTTATTTAATAATTATGACTCTTTATACCTATTTATGTTTTATAAAACAAAAAAATTCTTCTGAAAATCAATTTTTTAAAAATTGGTCTCCGAACCTAGTCAGATGCCTAAATTAATTACAGCAAACTTTTGAGAAAATTATATTCATACGAGATAATGATTGGTAATGATTCAACGAATTGCTTATATTAATGTTTGATGTTAACATAAATAATCTGTGTGACAAAAATTACAAGCAAAATTATTTTCAATAAATCCTGAATATTACTAAAGTTACCCCATAACTTTATTCTAATAAATATTTAATAGAACCTCGTATGGATTTATTTCTACCAAGAAATAAATGCAGACTATTTTTGAGTTTTAATATATGCATGACAAATATTAAATTACATCTATCAATCTCTTTGTAATGTTTTCAAATTGCTAACAGAGTCTTAAATTACAAAATGTAATTGTTTGTGAAAAGAATACGTCTCTCTCGCAATATTTTTCTTCGTCTAGTTAAGTTTAAAATGCGAGTATATATTAATAACCTAAGGGAACAACATTTCATTTAAAATTCGAGTAAGAGAAAACTCCATAGAGATAGTAATCTCGAATAAATAGCATTGGTGATTAAGTACATTGCGTATGATAAATATCAATATGGGCGTTTGCAGGCAAGGTTAAAGATGAAGCAGTTGCTTCTCCACCCTATGGCTAAAATAATCATGAAAAGACTCGTTTAGCCCTGAACCTATCAACACTCTTGGTTGTCCCACATCTATGATTCAGCTTGAGTAATTTTTCGTTCTCTAGAAAGTCAACATTGGATCTATGGATGTCAAATTCATATCGAATTATATGTATTATTTAAACTTAGGAGAGTAGGCGTGGTATACTAAGGAATGTAAGCAGATTCTGTTAACATAATGTATAAATAACAATTTCTATCAGAGGTGCATTCAAAATTGATGATTTCCTTAAATATAATTCATGCGGATTTTTACAATGAAGTTAGATTTATTTTCTTCAGGAAAAATATTACCTTAGTTATCTTAGAATTGTTTATGTGTCATAAGTAAATTATTTGGATTTATTAGAGTAATTACTATGTTCATCGTGTAGATAACTGAATTTTTAGGAAACTTTTGTGATAAGTAGTCGAAGGCATATTTGTAGAATTTTTATATTTAATGAATTAATTAAAATTAAGAATTATATTTTCAAAGTTACGTTAAAATTATGCAGTAGTTCAATTTGAAGATTCTTATAATTTTGCTTAAAATTCCTTCTGAGAATTAATTGTTTAAGAGACAAAGACATTTTCAGTTTATTAAGTATAATTTACACTTACTTTTTCCTGTTAACTTATATCAATTTCGAGTTAAGTTGTGCATTGTTTTCTTGTAAGACTTTTATTTGAAGTTTTGAAGTAAAATCACTGCAGTGTAATTTTGATACAAATTTTGAATTAAGAACCATAAAATGATATACAACCATAACAGTCTGATAAATAATTCTAAATAAAATTCATATTTCGCCTCTTGCAACTTTTTCCGGTCATATTTTCTACACAATTCTGGATTACAGTAATTTTAAATTGTAATTTTCATCAAGTCAATAAAATTATTCAGAATTAATTGATGATTATGAAGACAATAAATTTTAGTCCTGACTGTTTGATTAATTTATTTCAAAAAATGAAATCTCGGAGTACTTTCACATATTCAACTATACAACCAACAAAAAGTTTTCATTAAAATATTTTTTATAACCAAAAAATTAAAATTGCAAATTTAGAATCATGCCTTACCGTTTTTTATCCATATTAATTCCAGCAACTGTTTTTTTTAAATATCATTCATGTAGAGCTTTTAAAAAGCTTTTGAACTTTGCTATTCTGATAATTTGGTTTTTCTTTAAGGTATATATTACCTTTTTCCCTTTCCTTCTTGTTAAGTAAATAATATTTATCTTGCGAAGTTTCCTTTTCTGCCGAAAAAAAGTTGGCTTAACTAATTAAATGAAATGAGATAATATTTTTTTATTACGAGTAGTTTAAAATATTTCCAAAGGGTTTTTTCCCTCTAAATTAGAGTTTAATAATACATCTCCTATACCATTGTATATTTTCCTACCTAGTTAGCAGGAAAATCATTAAACTAAATTTCCGTACCAAAATTCTGAGAACTATCACCTATATCCATAGGCTTTGCATGTATTTACATAATATGTTTATGCAAGACATAGGAACTTTTCTAACTATATTTCTGCATCTGGAATATTAATGAATTCTTCCTTATGAGAGTAACATTCAAACATAAAACCATTTCAATAGATTTAAATTATATTTGAACGTACTTACTAATTCAAAATATAAGTTTACAGATTAAAAAGTTGGGAATACTTACAGATGAAGGACAATTATGCAGATATGTAATATTTGAAAACGGTGTTAAATATCATCTTGTATGGAAAATTTAAAAGCATTTTTACAAATTACATGAACTAATTAATTGAATCTGAAGTCTAATGTAAATATAATTCTGTTATATTCATATGAATTAAGTTCTAAATTGCATTAGGCCTTACTTTTACAACCCTAGCATCTAATATCCCATTTTCACAGTATGTCATACAATACTAAAGTTAATTAATAAATATTGATATTTATGCAATGAATGGGAAATATATCATAATTATTATGATAATAAATATGGACTGCATTTGATTCCAATCATGATGAGTAACGGATTTATTTTGATATAATTGAATCTGTGTTATCTAGTTAGAAATTTTCTAATAATAATTGAATGTGATGTATTCTTTTGAATTGCTCTTGAAAAGCTGTTATGCAGAGGTTGAAGGATATTAAAGATCTCTAATGGGTGTTCTGTACTGCATTTTCAGGATAGATTTATATAATTATTTGCTTGAAACTGATGAAATTTGCTAAGATATCAGTGTCTGAACATACTGAAAGTTTTGGTAAAGTAAAAATTCTTGAATTCATAAAGTAATGCTAATAGCCTTCGACAAAAACCTTTATATGACTTCTAAAAATATAATCACGGAGAAGTTTTTAAATTGAAGAAAAGTTATGTGAGATATTCTCAGTCAAAACAAATATTAACTAAAATAAATGGGGTTTATTTTTAAAACAAAAGTCTTAGAGTTTGCTTTACTCTTATGTAGGTGTCACCAAATTGCTTAAAATCTTTCCATGCAGAAAATAAATTATTGTAGATCTAGAATTTTTCTTTTTTTTTTATTCTGTAAAGAGAAATTCATCCAGATAATTGAAATTTCTGCATCAGTAAGGAGCTTTTGAGAATTAAAATTCTCTTTTAACTGAAACATGCAAATCTTGAATCAGAATTTTCTGAGATTTAATTTATTGGTCAAAGTTCTTCATGCCCATGTGATTTTAATCAAGTAAATTTATTTTTCCAAAATCATTTTTAAAGGAGGAAAGATGGGTGTCTTAAAAATGTTTAATTCAACATAAAATACATGTAAAAAATAATCTGCGAACAGCTATGTCTTGTCTCTCCAAATCTCTTTGCCACTGTGGTTGAAATATTTTATTATTTGAAGGGATTTTTTAATATATTTCATCTCAGTTAAATACAATCAATAATTTTAATGCAGAAGCAATGCTCAAAATAATATGTTCCTCGCTCCATTTTCTTCGTTCTAAGCTTTTCCTTATCATTTATATTAAAAATACAAATCTAGACAGAATTATAATAATAAATCTATTTCTCTATATCTCTAAGCATTTTTTTATATTCCTTTCGTAAGCTATTGTAAGAAATTAAATTTATCATAAGATATTTTTATTGTGCATATTTTCTGTTATTATTCCATATCTCAGTTAATTTCCTGAAGATTTCTTTTCCTCTAATCCATTGTAAATATGAAAAATATTTTATTTTTAAACTAGATATTAACTTTAAAAAAACATCAAAGTATATGTATAAAACATGAGAAATATAATACCATCAAGTATTTATATTCCTTGGATTTTTGGCATTTTTTTTAAATAAGTTAATTATCTGTATACTTATATATATTTATTTTTCTTAGATTCGAGAATTTTATTTACATGTGATTTAATTGTACAATTATTAAAAATGTAAGAAAGAAGTACGAAAAACTGCTTATCTTTTAAAAGAAAATGTGGCACATTTATAAACGGAACTCAAGAAAACTTGAAAATCATATTACATCAAAAATATAAGAAAGATTTTTGCACTTATCATATGATGATATAACCTGCACAATCTTATAAAATGATTCCTATTATGGTTTTCATTTTGCATAATATGAAATATGTGGTTTTCATTCTATATAATTAAAATGGAAAAATAATGATAATGTATATATGACGAAATACATTGTAATATGCTATGACATTATCAGGAAGGTCATCAGATTTGATTTCATAAGATAAGAGATTATCTGATTTTAAGTGGGTATCTGTTACTTTCCCTCCTTTTTTGCATGCATTTCGTGTAGAAAATCAGTCCGTTCATTTTTCCTGAAACGGAAGCTTCGTAATGATGTTTTCCTGCTATAGCGTGGCGAAAGAGTTTTCTTTAATGGTGTTTTATTTTACTGAACTTAATTATAAAGGATATTATTCGTTCAGGATTCCGGAGCGCATGTGGTGAATTACTGATATATTGCATTAACAAAAGGTGAAATGGATAAAACACCAAAGTCTAAGAGAAAGATCAAGGCTTATTCAAATTATTTGCTTTATAGAAACAATTTAAATCTGTATGTTTTAAGTTTATAACTTCCGATTAACTTTCACACAAATTAGATATTTTACTACAACCAGTAATTTAAAAAATTAAGTATGTAAGACTATTAAACCATTTCGGTATCGTAAAGGCCACTTAAAATTTTCACACGTAATTACCTTACAATAATGCAATAAATAATTAATGTACGTCTGTGTAAAATTCTTGTGTGTGTGTGTGTGATAATAATCTTAATCATTTTAAGGTATAGTTATTAAGAGGGTATTTTCAGAAGCTTACATTTAAAATCATATACATAAAAAGTTCAAATCGATTACTTTAAAAAATAGGAAGTTAATCCATAAAGTGTAATTCAATCTATAATTTAAAGTCATACTCTTATGACATATAAAAGTCCTAAAATTTAAAAAAAATCAATGTATTTGCTCTTATAACTTTTGTATTTCTTATATATAATCAGTTAACTTGGTGGCTAAGTTCAACATTAGAATAAATATGATTTTAAAAATAAATCACTACTGTTTAACAGTAGTAGAATTTAAATGACAAATACCACTAACCCTTACTCGCCTACCTAACCAA
Source organism: Trichonephila inaurata madagascariensis (assembly GCA_019973955.1). Lineage (NCBI taxonomy): Eukaryota > Metazoa > Arthropoda > Arachnida > Araneae > Nephilidae > Trichonephila > Trichonephila inaurata. The sequence continues at coordinate 1,273,409 of BMAV01007113.1, forward strand.
TACCAAGCCTATTACTCGCGTCTAATTTTAGCATTTTACATTTCTCTAATCGAATTGAAATTGTTTATTTCATGGTACTTAGCAAGATTGGTACAATTTTGTAGTTTCAGCTTTATATTGTGATGTTTAATTTAAATTCTCTCTATTTCTGCTTAAGCTTTATAAGTTCAACAGAAAAGGATTATAAAAAGAAAATTCTATGAATAAATTACTTATTATATTTGCTAAATATAGTTATATTTAAGCCTTTTCTAGAAACTTAAGGATTTTTCAACGTAATTCTAAAAATAGATAGATGTGCATTTATTTATTAATGGTACTCTCATAAAATCCTAAGTGCAAGTAGAAATACATTTATATGTAGTATTAGTTATTTAAAATGCCTCTAAATGGGAAATTATTAGTTGCCAGAAAAATATTCTTATTTAATGTTTGTTAAGAATAAATTTATAAATATTCAAAATGATTCCTAAAACTATTCGTGTCTAAATAAGTTAGATGATGGAATGAAAAATTTGTATTTAAATAACGATGTGTTTTCAACTAATAATGCTTTTAAGTTTTTATTTATTGATTATTTTATTATAATTGAATATTTAGTTAAAAGTATATACAATAATATTTTATGGGGGTTTTCTTGTAATTTAATAATACCAAAATTTACTTTATATTCTCTTGCGGGTATGGAGATAAAATTTATTCTTTCATATGTCTTAGCTTGTCGTGATAGATAATATTTTAAGTTTAAAATAAAATGAATTGAAGGAAGAATTTTAAAAAAATTAATATCTTTAGAAAAAGTACCATGAAAATCTTACATAATCTATCAAAACATAAGTATGTAAAATTTCAACCTATTTAAAACGGTAAATCAAATGAATTACCTACTTAAGTTTTGAATTACCTTATGGATATATAAACTTTTAAGGTATTTTATACATGTGTATTAATATGCGGTATGTTACAAGTATTTATCCTTGACTTCTTAACATAAAAAATGTATACACATTAAGAAAAAAGTACTTCATTTGTTTTTAAAAGAAAAAATACCTTTAAGTGAAAGAAATTAACATTAATTATACGAAAATGAAACCAAAAACCACAGACCAAATAAAAATTACTTACTTCCTAAGTATTTTCGTTAAAAAAAATATATGAAATATTCAGCTATTCCACATTGATAAAACTTAACCATATTTCCTATCTAGTTTAATTAATACATTATCATACGCTCATTGAATATAAAGCAGTGCATTGATTAAAAATAAACTTGGCAATACCCATGCGTGATAACTACTATCTACATTCAGAAAAGTAAAAAAGAATTCTCTTTTGTGCCGAAATGCTTTACAATGCAGTAAATATTTCAAGTTTCTTTTTCGAAAAAGAGCGATGTTAGATATTGTTTCCACCTTTCTTTTTTTTTATCTGATCATTTTCAAAAAGAATAAAAGCGTTTATGCGTGAATAATAAAAGAGTTAGCAAATTAACTCAGTTAATATTCACTACATTGCTTTGCAAATGTGACGTCTGTCTCTTGATAAACTATCATTTCTTATCTTCGGACTTCATACGGTAGATTGCATCTTCTCGAAACTTCGCTTCCAAAATAAAATACAGAAAATATACATTATATTCGCACGTCGGGATACACGAATCCCTCACCGATATATGCAAGCAACTATGGCGTCTAAAGGCCGTGAAATTCCAGTTTATTGGCTTGACAAGATCTTCGTGATCTGGAGACACACCCTTTCGTGGACCTAGGTATAACGTGACTAGAAGCACCAATCTAATCGTGTGCTGGTCCTTTGTTTGATTTCTTTCCTGGAGTATTTTTTGTAGCATGATTCAAAGTGGGCCTGTCGGCAAGGTTGGAATTTAGGAACCATCCAATTCTAGAAAAGATACGATTGAAATTATTAAACATAAAACAAAAATATACATTCAGATTAAGTGATTTTATTTAGGAATATCAATACTCAAGATTTATATAAAAACAGGAAATGCTTTTTTCCTAAAATATGCATTGTATTGTCCATGTTTGGCATAATAAAGTGAATTAGTATCTGTTTGTCCTATATGCTTATTTTCTAATTAAAATTGTATACAAAATGGGAACACAAATATTATTAAAATTGTATACAAAATGAAAACATAAATATTATTAGAATGATTCTTTTCCACTAAAATTTAAAACTAGCAATAGAATGAAGTTTTTTGTCACTTAATTAGGGAATTCTCAAATTTCACTTAACATATTAATTGGGAAAATAAAAGTTTCAACTTTCCACGTGATAATCAGAATCTTTGATACATTTCTCAACAACTACAAATACCTATTATCATCTTTAAAGAATTTTTTTATTTCTTACTTTCTCAATCTAAAAATTAAATACGAAAAGCACCTTCATATTTTTTAGTAAATCATGTGAAAAAACCTAAATCTCATTTCCTCTTTTACTGTTAAATATACGTGAAGTGGAGATATAGAAACTTAATTAAAATTTTAACTCTTTTAGCTAATATTTATTTTGTGAGGTATGACATAATTATCAAATAATAGTTATTGTATTTCAGAAATAAAAAACAATATATGAAACTAAATTTTATATAAAGAATATGAATATTTTCTTAGTCTCTCTCTTTCTCTCTTTAATTTTTTTCTTATTGAAAAAAGCAAAATTTCTACGAACATTGTTTTGTCATCAAGTTATAAGCCTTCTTAACCTAAATTTTCATTATTTAAGAGTATCTCTTCATATGTTTTTAGAATGAAACGAGATATTTGGATTTGGGTGCATTCTGAATGTAATATTTCACTTCTTGCTCTCTAAAATAAAATGTTTGCACATTTAATATGTTTTACATTGAAAATCATTAAAAGTATTCTCAGTAATGCATTTTATATAATATTTTATATATTAATGGAAACAAAAAAAGTTTTTTTAAAAATTCTGAAGAATATTAAAAAAGGATTTATTTCTTATTATATCCAAGCTCTAAATAAAATTTTTGAAAATTCTCATATTCTCTTCAAAGCCTAGTTTCCCATAGGAATTCAAACAAAATACATTAGCCAATTTTTTAGCCAATGCTATTTCAAATACCTCTATCTTATCCCAGATGATACGTCAAGAAAATTTAGTAGTAGATTTCTTTTATAGGAAAGTGAATAGTCAAACGAAAAGTAAAAGTATAGAGTCTCCAGTGTTCTTGAAAGTAAAAATGAAATTTCTAGACGTAAAGGATTCCTCTATACTTCAGAAATATTTGAAAAGAATATTATCATCTTACACATTATCTATATTTCAACGACGTAGTATTTTGTGCTTTAAATTACCAATATTCCATCAAATTGCTTAAAAGTCATATCTTAAATTTTTAAGACAAATGTGTCTGTGGCCTAAAATGGTAGAACCATCATTATATGCATTAACGACGAATATTTTAGGATAGACTGTTTTTCACGTCGTTGCTTGGTTACAATATACATTTCTCAGCATTCGAATATATTACGACCCATGAAAGAACGAAAGGAAACCATTTAATGTCTTGAGAAATAAAATTTGTTATCTTTCCAGAACGAAAACTATTTCATCTTAAATATTTAGTGTATTTTGAGTTATTTCTTTCACATGTGTTCTAAAATATTCTGTATTTACAAGTGTATATATTCATCCTCAAATAATGTTTCCCCTTTTTGGAAGCTTGCAAAACGCGTTATCTGTTAACTGCATATTCATATTAAAGAATTTATAATAACTACACAACGGAAGATATTAAAATGTTTGATCCCTGAACTATGAATGAATCAATCAAATACCATACCATAAAATAATTAACTAAACTTTTTCAGTAGAGCATTGAATTTATTAACTATTAGAATAGTTTCGATATTTTTTTACCTGAATTGTATTTGGCGTTATTCAATAAAGCAAGCAACTTCGTATTACTCAATAGAGAACTATCTTATAAGCAAGTATACAACTCAGTAACACTTGTTCTGAACTGAGAGAAATTTTAATTCAATTATTTGTTATCACATACTCTCCATATTTTATGTCAAAACAAAGTTTTCATTTAAAAATGAATTTGCTTAGCTCGTTGCTCTTAAAATTAAACTAATATTTTAATGTAATGATTAAAAGTGTGTGTGTAATGCATTTTTCTCATAAATACTTAGATTGATTCATAAACAGTTTGAGGTACGATGCTAATCTCATATTTCACGGCACCATTGATAAAATTAACGTTGAGACAAGCTAAATTCCTCGTAATTTGCTTGGAATAAATTTAACAAAATGAATTAATATATTGTCTTAAATACATAAAAGAATATTATCTTCACTTTTTAATATCAAAAGAAAAAAATAATTGTATAAAAATTTCTCATAATTTATTTGGTGTATAAGTTAAGAAGAAATTAATTTCTGAGAACTTTAACAAAGGATTTCTAATGTATCTTCGTCCATTTAATTTTTTCAAATTCTTACACAAATAAAATTTATAAAAAGTTCCAAACTGCAAAATTACATTAAAAAAATTAATCTATCATATTAAATAAGGAGGCACATTTTATAACTTCACATATACATGAAATTAAAAAAATATATTAAATTTAGAAACACCATGTTACAAGAGATTTCCTTTTGTAAAATATTCTTTCGATTAAGTTAAATCTTAAGATATAAAAACTAAATTATCACGAGCAACTCCCATTGAACGTAATAAAAAATAATTTTCGTCATCTCGAACAGCAGGTTGCTTTAGCGAATACCTTAAATTTTGACGATCAAACAAAACTTTACACCAATGTAGCCAATTTTATAGCTCTAACTTTGATTATTTCAGAGTCATCATCCATAAAAAATAATGTTAGGTGCCGAAAATACTCTCAATAAAACTCAATATCAATGACAGTGAATTAACTTAAACTGTAAGAAAAGAATTATTCTTTTTCGATATAAACTTATGCAATCGCATCATTAAAGCAATAATTTGGTTTCCATCAAATCATTATTCGAATGTGACATCTTTCTTTGCTTTCAAATGTTCTCTTTTCAAAATAACATTTTGAATGCGTATATTTCTGATATAGAATTCGAAAAATGAATTGTGGTCACAGCTATAATCTTACTTTTACAAAGCATCCCTTTTTTTATCGTCTACTTTTTCAACATTTTTTTTTCTTTTAAAAAATGACAAAATCATACTAAGAAAGGCTTGAAATATTGAATCGAGAGAAGACGTATATATAAACTTTATTTTATCGGCAAAATCTGAGAATTTCTTCGCTCTTTTATCTCAGCCGATTGAAATCGGGAATTCTTTAATGTCAACTCAAATTACACGTGCTTGGATAGAATACCCAAATTCAATTTGGTGTCTTGTATATATCGCGCCCCTGTGAGTAGTATTCGTTGACGGATATTTCACTTGCTGTTTTTTTTCCCTAACTTTTTCGATCTTGATAAGCTAAGAAGTATTTCTTTACGATAGTTTTTTTTTCCTCTCTTTTTTTCCATTTTTATCTCCAGGATTTATGCAGAAAGTCCAATCGCACTCTGGAGAAAAAACGCTGAAAGAACTCTGAATTTATTTTCGGTATTTAAGTTTCATCTACTTTTATCACTATTATTTACGATGCATTTTTCATTTGCTACGAAAGCTTTGAAAAGGACAGTTAAAACAAATATTTTTGATGCGTGAAATATAACTTCTGCAAATTTGCTTAAAATAATTATTTTTCTTTTATTATTCGGTATATTACTCGTATTAAATATCATTAATTATTTTTATAAATACATTTTTAGATATTATAATCCTTAAAATTATTGGCCTTGGGTTTTTAAATGTGAAAAACTGGTTTTCAAACTCATCCATAGCTTAATAAAAGTCATAGGTCATGTGAAACAAAATAATATCCTGGTAAAAATAATAAATAGTTAATGGCTTCAAGCAGAAAGACGGGGATTACAAATAAAACTAATTTTCTTATTTATCATTATATTGTTTTTCTCAAATAATATGTCGAAAACTTAAGCATTCAATGCTTATATTTCATCGTCATTACAGACCTCTATTTTTGCCCCTTATTATAATTATTATATTGATGACTTTTATTATATTTAATGAGGACGGTAATAGGAGTATAAATGATTTCACAATTTTATTGCAAGAGCTGCATTAAATGAGTGTTTTCTTTTACGAAATACTTAGTTAAAAGATGTTGTAAATATGAGCTTGTTTTTGTCATTAATGAACTTAGGAAAACAAGACCTTTGTGAAAAAGCTTCACATGACATTTCAACTTAGGAAAATAAGTTAATATATATTGTAGATACATTTTTTCTTAGGAAAATATCAACAATATAAATTTAATTGATGTTTTTTACATTAATTTATTTTTACTTTTATGCTAATATTTATCGTTACAACTTATTTTATTCATTCTCTGACTTTATTCCAAAAACTTTACCCTAGTAGCAATCTTAATAATTTTCTGCATCGCAGCAATTTGACTTAATGAAAGAATAGTAATTATGTTACATCTTTGGGGACATCTTTCCTAACGCATCGAGATTGGAGAATCTTTAATTATCTTATATTTATGAACTTACCCAAAAAATTTGTTATTGAAGAAGTTTCGAAAAGAACCAAAGTTAATTTATATTCCATAAGAGTATTTCTAAGCAAAGTAACATACAGCATTGAGAAAAATCAAAGTTACTCTAAACTTAAATTTCTTTCAAGTAATTATAAGATTTCATATTATTAATGAAACACGATATTCTCCGTTTTCAAATGTCCAACATATGCATTTTTGCTCTTACACTTCAAAAAAGAAACATTCCTCTTTAAATGCAAGGAAAATGTAACGGCACAGAAATGAAGTTATCACTGAAAATATAAGCTTCGGATTATTTAAATTTATATTAGTATTTAAATGCACAGACAAGAAAAAAAAAACAAGAAAATTGAAATGAAAAATGTCCGATCAAAATACAACGACCGAAAAAAAAAAGGCTATGACTTCTTTAAAATGCTTCTTGGCAATAATTTACTTAATTTGTTTCAGGCTTGATGCAGTCCGTCGTATGTAAGTACTTTCAGCGGAAGAAACTTTTGCTGGCGGAAACGCGTAAATCATTTCTAATTACCATTTCCCATTTTAGATGAAAGAGAAGAGCCGAAGTCTAGAATTCAAAATTCGGTTGGCGAACATATTACCCTTCTCGTCAATGCCCTGTGTTAAAGTAGTAGATTTAATTTCTTTCTGATGGTTCAGATTAACATTCGTCGTCAAGTTATTTCAGGAAAAGAAAATCTTTCTGAAGACTCCTCTTCTGTTAAACATTTTTTTTTTTAAAAAAAAAAAATCCCCGCCATCCCCTTTTTCGATAATTATGTTCATCTTTTAAAGAAAAGAAGTATTAAATCCTTCAAAGAACAAGAATATATTCATATATAGATATACATACATATTCACATTCTTTCTATACCTATATAACATCTCACCCTTTTGCTTTGTATGCATATAGATATATACAACAGAGAACAGATTGTATGTAAAAGAAGAAGCGTGGATACCTCTCGCCTAAGCGTAATCTCTTCGTGGCTGATTTCCCGCATGACATACCTACGAAAAGAACTAATTTACATATTCTCAACTCTTGCTCCTTAATCCGTAGGATGAAGCTCATCCTGATTGCATGATTTCGCCGTTGGATGAAATCTCAAGAGAATACTAAAAGATAGTATTTTTTTTTATTATTATTATTTAAAATTGAGTCGGCTGGAACATTTGAAGCGGGCTGTCTTTTACTGATATTACAAAAGAAATGATTGCATTTAATAAGACGAAAGATTTTGAATTCGTTCTTAACATCCATTTTCATTTTGAGTGCAAGGATTAACGCAAAAAGAAAATGAAAGAGGGTAGATTGAAGGTTTCAACGCATTCATAAGAAATTTGGAATGGAAAATGTTAAGACTAAGGTATTTATATTATGAATTTCCGTTCCTTTAAACTATCTCGTGTTACTGCTTCCTTTGTTGCCGAATACGTAATTTTTCTTTTGAGTTAAATCAAATGCATATAAAGTTTTATAAGTAATGGGAATTTTTTTTCTGCAAAAAAAAACAAAAAAAAAAAACGTATTGGTTTCAAAAAATTTATAACCTTATACTGTCTTAAAAATTTCTTTTGTAAAAGTATGAGGCAAATACTTAAATAAAAGTTATTGACTTCCTTCTCAAATACCTTAGTATACCATAAGATAAAAATAAGCTACAAAAGTAAGAAAAATATACCAGAAAGATAATCATTTCAAAATAGTGTGCAATCGTTTCTAAGAAATCGGATATCTTACTGTTAATAAGCATCCAATAATATATTTTTTCGAAAACAAAATTTAAAATTAAAAAAAAATATTTTTTATAAATAAAAATAATAAAAGCAAAATTTAAGTGCTTCTATGTTAAATTTATATTTTTATTTATAATCCAGATTTCCAAGACTTCTGGAATTTTACAGTTCACTGAAACTCTTACCTCTCACCAAAAATCAAGAAAGACTCAAATAAATCTCAAAGTTTTACTGTAATTAAAATAAACTTGAAATTTCAAAGAATTTATTTAGGAAGAGAATCTGTATCATTACTTTTATTAATAACACTTCGTGTAAAAGGGGATGTCATAGTCTGTACTATATCTTGCCTATTATTAATTTTGCATAAAAATGCAAATCTCAGCTTCTGTCTTTTAGATATAGTTAAATTACAAAACAAAAATACTATACACATTCGGAAAAATTATTGCCGTTTATACTTATTAGTTATAGAAAAAGAAATTTTAATAGGTCATTAATTTGGATGATTTAAGCAAAACACCCATATACTACATGTGTCGTAGAAACATAGGTTCGACAAAATTCCATGAACACAATTTGTTTTAAAATAATGATAATTTCGTTAACTCTCTCTTAAATTTCAAAATAAAAAAGCACGCAAAATCACTTTATCAATAACATCATTGAGTTTTATTTCAAGAATTTCGAGCTAGATACAGCTAAAAATTTTGCTTTGTTAAGCAAACTTAGTACTCCATCCCAAAGTTTGGCAAGAGAGTTAATTCTTCAATGACAGCAAATGCCCTTTGTCCACGTGGCTTAAAACGGTCACGTGGCTTTCTCGAACAAACTTTCCTCTTTGTTTTAAATTCTTTTTCCTTAAAACACCCTCCCGACTTTGGCAGAAAAGCCATTGTTTCCACTTTTTAATGAAGTATTCATATCATTTCATGCAACGGTCCCAAAAATTATTATTATTGCTTTTATTATTTGGATGAAAAAAAAATCCCTTTCATTCCCTATTGTTCAGTCCCTCTCCCTTTCAGTTCCAAATTCCAACTCTCCTCTACTTTGGCGTTATCGAATCAGAGCACATGAGTTCTAATGATCCCATAGAAATTTATTCAACATTAATGATTTTAACAAGTAGGGCGTAAAATTTTGAGCTTTGAAGCAAGGAACAAGGGTAAGTGAGACTGAGGATTGCATTTAAGGGAGGAGGAAAGACGGAAAGTTAATGTTTTGATTTTTGTCTGCGGAATCCTTAGTGCTTTTAACTTCTGCTTCTTTAAAAGAAGGGGGAGGAAGAATTGAGAAGGAATGGGGTCTATCCAGCAATTATATTTCATCTTTCAACATCAAACAATCTATCAAAATGCTTAACAGTGCGAACGGCAATTAAGTGAAATAAGTGAGAATGACTTCACATGTGAAGCTAGTATGTATAGAGGAAAATATATTTCACCAAAAAAAAGAAAGAAAAGAGAAATTTAATTGATTAGAAGAAACTTCATGCCTGAAGGGACTCTTTACGCTCATTTCCTAAAATTTTATAAATGGAGCAGAAACACAGTACGACTGGCTTAAATATGTTTCAAGTACACCTCAAATCTTATTGCAAGAAAAATGAACTTTCTCATTACTTGTATTTAATGCTGAAACAAAATCAGCTAAATCTTATAAGATTTTTTTAATATATATAACCAACAACGGTGGGGGTGATTTTTACTGTATTATGCAAATTTGCATTTGATTTTAAAACGTTCAACTCCATGATTTAGATTTGATTTTACTTGAATTTGCTTATATATAAAGACATGAAAATTATTGTTAACGGAAATATAATAGGAATTGCGTAAAATATCAAAGAAAAGGGTGTTGTATTCTTTGTAATACATACTCGTTAAAATTTATTTTTATTTCTTGTTAAACAATTAAAATTGGTAGTTTTTAATCTCTCCATACATATTTCTTCTCTTTTGAAATTCCCTTTTAATTATTTATCTTACATGATAGATTACGTTTTGCAAAGTTAATAATATTATCAGACATTAAGGCCAATATATGGTTTAATATATTACACATTTCTTGATGACAGCTCTCTTTTCCTTTTTGAATAAATCAAACAGCTTACAACTTTTCAAGTTCAAATAATATAATTTGAAATAATATAACAATGATAATATTGTAATGCATATTTTATATTCCAAATTTCACTCTCGTCTAAAATTTACATTCACTATAAATACTTAAGCCCAGCATAAAAAATTTTCAGCACTTTTGATATCAATAATCTTTACAAAACTGTTCCATGCCTATATTATTCATTCGCAAACTATCTTCTTTAATAGAGCCAAATTGTCATGAGTAAAAACTCTTAAGGTATCCGACTACGTTCGGAACCGTGATTTTAAAAAATCGCATAAATGGATCATTTTCATGATATTTAGTGTCACTCAGATTAGAATACATGTATAAAATTGTTTTAAGGATAATTTGACAAAAACAATTATTTAAATATAATATTTTGGCAAAAAAATAACTTAGAATAACCTTTTTTCAAAATGATCTCCTTTTGTGACAAATGCTTCTATTATAATAATATTTTGCTTGTATATAGCGTAGATCTCTCTACAGAGGCTCAACTATGATTTTTAAAAAATTCACATTATTTTCAGAGTTACAACCAGTTGAAATAATTCTCGGCGTTTTTTTTCTTAAAATTTCTCCCCTCTGTTGTCGTAAAGTATGGATAAACCTACTTTTAAGTTACATATTTCAAAAATTCTAGAGAGGTCTGAGTTATATACAGGCAAAATATTATTATAATAGAAGTATTTTTCACAAAAGAAGAATATTTTGAAAATTTGGTCATTCTACGTTCATTTTTTGTCACAATATTGTACTTAAGTAATTTTTTATTGTAATACTATTCTTAAAACAATTTTATATACATTTTCTAATCTAAGTAACACTAAATATCATAAATACTATGCATTTACACGCTTTTGCAAAATCACGGTTCCGAACGTAGTCGGATACCTTAAATAATACAAACATTTCTGTAATATTTTAATTGAGATTCTGCAACTATAAAATCTTTTACAGTTGCTGAATTCCCGATATTCCTACAAGTGGTTGGCTTGCATTATATAATTAAGCTTCCTTTCACTAACAACAACGCAAAACAATCTTTGATGCGTGAAACTGAAAGTCACCTAACCGGAGACACCGTTGTTATCACCTCAGCTAAGGTGACGGAGCGAAACTTTCAATCACTTTGTGATTTCAATCACTTTTATAATAAAGCAAGCGATCTTCTAAATGCCTCATCCGGATCGGAAGCGATAAGGGGACCACTCAATCCTCTTAATAAATATAAAAGTGTCTTCGGCTTGTCAGTTTGATTTTCCGCTAACTCACATTACTCATTAAGTAAGCTAACACGCGTTCATCCTTTTATTAAGGTACAGAGTCTTTGTGCGGGGTATGGATATAAAATTTAGGTTATGACATAACTCCTACTAAAGCAAATGGGCAATCTTTAGAAAGGGGCCATTTAAATATTGCTGCATACCTTAAAGTTCTGTAGCTTAGAATTAGATCTAATTTCTTTAAAGAGTCCTCTTTTCATTTTTTAAATATCCACTGTTAATATATTTTAAGAAGTCCTTTTTCGTTCATTCTTTCAAAATTAAAAAAAGAAACACATGAAGTGTGTTTTAATTTTGCATTAAGGTATCCGACTACGTTCGGAACCGTGATTTTGCACAAAAGCGTGTAAATGCATATTATTTACTATATTTAGTGTCACTTAGATTAGAAAATGTATATAAAATTGTTTTAAGAATAGTATTACAATAAAAAATTATTTAAGTACAATATTTTGACAAAAATTAACAGATTGACCAACTTTCAAAATATTCTCCTTTTGTGATAAATGCTTCTATTATAATAATGTTTTGCCTGTATATAGCTCAGACCTCTTTACAGAGGCTCAACTTGAATTTTTGAAGTATATAACTCAGAAGTGGGTTTATCCATGTTTTACGACAACAGAGGGGAGAAATTTTAAGAAAAAAAAACGCCGATAATTATTTCAATTGATGGTAGCTCTGAAAATAACGTAAATGTTTCAAAAATCATAGTTGAGCCTCTGTACAGAGGTGTGAGCTATATACAGGTAAAATATTATTATAATACAAGCATTTTTCACAAAAGGAGATCATTTTGAGAAAAGGTTATTCTAAGTTAATTTTTTGCCAATATAGTGTATTTAAATAATTTTTTTTGTCAAAATGTCCTTAAAACAATTTTATACATGTATTCCAATCTAAGTGACACTAAATATCATGAAAACTATCCATTTATGCGCTTTTTTAAAATCACGGTTCCGAGCGTAGTCGGATACCTTAAGGCTTTATTTTAAATTCAGATTCAATTAAATTATAATTTGTTTAGTCATTGTGCCTGTTTTTACTTTCTATGCAATATTACAAATATTAATAACAATTTAAATTACTTAAGCCTCATTCAAAATAATGTTTATTTTAGGCAAATCTTAAGTAAAAGTACTATGTTTTTTTTTTCTAAAAGTTAAATCTGATTTAAATTTAAGTGAGTAAATTAATTTGAACATGAAATATATGTCATGAAATGTGCTCTAATATTGGAAACATTATTATGCAGTTACATGCGTAAATAACAAAAAATATTTAGAAGCATTATTTTTAATTACGTATTAATTTTGAAGTATTTAAAGTTTTTTAATACTCACTGCTGAAATATACATGACTTGTATTCCTTAATAAAAATCACTGACTAATCATGTTAAATATTTGAGTTTTTTTCGTAACAAACTAGTATTTATTTTTTTTTTACAAATTTGTGTACTGAGAAAATACAAATTTAATGCTAGGCAAATTTTTAAGCAAAGTCTTTGAAATTTACTCGAATTAATGTAAAAATAAACGTTCAGTATCGATATAAGAAAGGAAAATAAACAATTCATATATATATTTTTAAAATATTTCTAAATTTCAAATCATTAAATATATTTCATTTTTATTATTTTATCTTATCTTGTACCGATATCATTTATAATTACTCATATGGCTTCTAAGCCTAAAATATTCTCTAAAATAACTTCCCCATAAAATTTTTTACACAGTTTCAACGTTTTTCAAAATGTGTGCTGAGATTTTTACAAAATTCAACATTAAGCAAAACTTTTTAAGGGAGATACAGATTTCCCAAATACTTCAATTCATTTTAAATGAGTATAGTTTTGATTCATAGAAAAACCTGAAACTTCATTTTACCTTTAGTTAATTTAAATAATATACTAAAAATTAATTTAATTTTAGCTCTCCTGAGAATTCCATTTAAAGATTTATTCCATCAAGAAATTATTACTTCTTTTACCATCTAATACGAAGTTGTTTTTATAAATTCCATTACTTTTTTCTTACATATAATATTAAAGTAAGCTTCTTTCAAATCAATTCCTCATTTACTCAGTTTCTTTTTTGAATCTAGAAAGTAAAAAAGCAAGAATTTCTAACCAAATGAAATCAAAATAATTGGATGGTAAAAGCATTATGGAATAATATTTAATCATTGGCATTCATATTTGTAATATTTTATTAATCCTTTCATAACAGAAGCAGTTTCCGAAAAATTTTTAATAAATTTCGATCTTCAGTGCTTAAATATGCCGAATTACAATAGATGCAATGTACTCTATATTTCATTGCTCTGATTCAAATGAACATCTGAAGAATTTACAATCGCACTGCCAAATAGACCTTTTGAATGTAGAGTTGGCGTAAAACAAACGCTTTAAAATGGCAGAGATTAATTCTCATTCAATATGTTCCCCCTGCTACTTGCTCCCGAAAGGAGAGCTGAATACTCCTTTATAGGCATAGCTGATCGGGAATCTATTACTGAGATTAGTTCCCCCTCTCAGATCTCGCTATCGGCTCAACGAATGGGACCAGACAATTACGATGCTTCCAGAATGAAATTCCCTTAGAAGCTCGAATTTTGATGATTATTGGAAACATCAAAGTCTATAGAATCCTTTGCAACTCTTCTTTAATTCATCTTTTGTATTTTAGTTACTTATTTTTTTGTGATTTGTTAAGTTAGGTTATCTGTAATTATTGGTGGTATTGAAAAAGAAATAAATATAGTTACTAATATACTCTAATCGGATGATGAGATTGGTTTGTATCATTTGTTTCTCATGCAATTTGTTTTAAAGAGATTTGGTGAGTATTAATATTTTTGTGTGTTGCATAAGATGCATAAAATATGATTTCATAAAAACTGTTTTTTTTTTTTCCTGAAAACCTATAGTCTAAAATTCCAGCTATTTCCAATATTTCTAGGAAGGCTATAATAAAGATAAAAATAAGATAAACTATGAGTTGAATAAAAAATTCCAATCAGAATTATTTAAAATATTTATAGTTGCTTGTGTATGTGTAACTATCACTAAAAAGCTAAATATTAAACATGGCTAAATTCTAAGAAAATTAGTCTTAATTTCTTAGAATTTTGATAATTTCTCTTGAGGTGTTATTTTCAAATGCATATATTAAGTTGAATACACTTGCTACACGTTAATCCATTTTACATTATCATATGAGTATTTATATTGTTGATTTAAAAGAACAATTTTAATCACACAGTTAAATATTAAAAAATATTTAATTCAATCATCACTCAATAAAATAATATTTTAGGTATTTTATGTAATCCTAACTTGCATTATTGTTTTTTTAAAGGGAGAAAGAATGCTAATATAGGAGAATAACTAAATATATTCATCTACTTTTAGTTTAATTATTTTTATCTTTTAAATACATTTTTGCTTACAATATTAATATTTATCTTAAGAACATAGAAACAATGAGAATCTATGATAGACAAATGTAGAAGTATCTTGTGTTAGTTTGATCTATGCATGAATTAATGAAGAAAATTTTGAAAAATTATATTTACAGGTTAATATAATTTTGTTTCTTAAATATCTGTAATTACCCTTAGAATCCGGCTTTAAGAGAAACCCATAAAAGTTTAACGGAGTAATATAATATATGTAGAAAAAATACTTCGAAACATAGAAATTATTTAATATATTTGGATTAAATTGGTAAATTGAAAACACTATTTTAAAAGTTAGATTCCCGTATAATTATTTTGAAGTGTTCAAATCTAATCATATCGAAATAAATAGGGAAATGCTTCGTAGTTTTTGAAAACTTACTCCGTTTCGCGTTTCTACAATAACCGCCATCTGTTGGCGAGCTTCTGAATCGAAACAAAAGGCAAAGACTAGTTCTCACTCTGGATGAAATACATTTTAAGCTCTTTTCGTATCCATCAAACTGCCTAGCACTAACATATTGAGTTAGAACAATCTTTTCAGACTAATTAATATTCAGCCTTTTTAACTAATCACTAAGACTACAAGTCGTTTTGTATGACTTATTCAGAGGCATACAACTTTTTTCAAAACTTTTTCTAAAAATATTAGAAACGAATTGCAATGAATAAATTTATTATAAGCTTACTTATTGTAGTTCATTAATAATTATTTTATTTCAAAATACGATAAATTGAATTTTGAATTTGTTCTTAAAATTAAATTCTTTGACATTTGAATACCAATTCACACACTAGACTTTTATTTATTTACCAAATGTGACAAAAACTAAAGGGTAATATTTATTATCATAAAAAATCATTTAAAAGTTATTGAGATAAAAACTATAAAAACTACTAATTACTTTATTATAATTCATATTAAGTAAATATTTTTTCCACAAAGAAACGGAAATCAACTGTAACTGTACTGAAAAATAATGATATTCATTAATTAAGTTAAAGCTATTAATAAATTAAATATTTTAGTCCTTAGACATATATATAACATAAATATTATATAAAACAAAAATAAAAATTTCGATCAGGAGTTTATTTTATGATAATCAGCAGTATCTACACATTAGCATTTAATTTACTTAGTAAGCGCATAAGTAAAAGCATCGAGAGTGACTGAGTGCTGGAATATCTAAATTCAGCTCATAAATTAACAAGAAATCCTTGAAAAACCATAAGTCGATTGATGTCGTGGACTCTATCACGTAACTTAGCTCTAACGGAATGAATAAATTTGATAAAGAGCAGATAAAACACTTAAAACACTCTAAAAAGAAAAAGGGAGCCTTTTAATACATATTTATGGAAAAAATGGTTATTTCTAACAATTTTCTAACACAAACTACTCAGAGATATTCTCGAAAGTTAATATCCGAGGTTATTTTCACTACATACTACAGGCATATGTTTTTAACTTTGTATTAAGCATTCAAAAAACGAATGTAGCGTATCAGTTTGCGTGAATGCGTGTAGCATGCCTAAGCAATAGCTTAGCATGACAGTGATCATTAAAAGGCTTCTGTTTCAGAAACAAGAACCATAATGCAGTTTTTGATTTTTTTTATGTCCTTTCTCGACACATTTTGTATTCTGTATATGAGTATTAGACTTGGCCCAGACGCTTCTGCAGACCAGTAAAGTGAATGCCAAATATTTGGAAACCACTGACCCTGCATGTTGCAATGTGCAAAATAAAAATATATAAATCGTTATTTGCTACTTTGTGGTGTCTTCTAATTATTTCCTGAACTCATTTCCATGAAGTGCACGTTGAACTTTTCAAATACATGCGTGGAAAGTGTTAAAGCTATCGATCACATTGATAAAAAATTCATTTAATGAATGAAATAAATAAAGAAATGCGCTTTATTTTATTTAGATAATATTAATAAAAATAAGTTAATTTTATTGCTTAAAAATTTAGATGCAATATAAGGAAAGAAACTAGTCATTAGGGTGAACTTAGTATCTTTCATGAACAATTATTAAGTTGAATTTTTTTTAAACAAATTTGTACGTTATTCTGCAATAATTCATTGCAAAGCTATGTGTGCATCAGATTAAAATAACTAAACCGATCTTCCCACATAATAAGCTATAGCAAATAAAATCTAAAAACTGGCAAATTTAAGTCATGTTCAGTTAAAAGTCATTTTATTAAAATAGAGCTTCTGCTATACATTCTAACTTTAGCAAGATAAAGGTTTTCTATTATGTAATACAAACTGCCATAGTATTTATTTAATAAAGTATAAAATCAACCTTTGACTTGGTTTTGTTAAATCCTCGAATAATTAATTTTACCATGCAATTACAACAATAAAAGTTTTTTAACATGTTTAGTATAGTCAAAAGGGAGTAAAAAAAATTAACCTATAGAAGCTTTATCTTGTGATATATATAATATATATATATATATATATATATATATATATATATATATTTACCCTTGCATAGTAGAATTGGTATTATTAAAAGATATATCAATCTGGAAGAACATGGAAACAAAAATGCAAACTTATAAAATAATTATTGTTCTGCTGCAAGCCGTGAAGTCTTTTAAGAGTTCTAAGCACGTTTTACTGTTTGCTATTGAAAAGTAATTGGTTTTTTCCTCTTAGATAAGCCTCATTTACTTAAAACAAAATTAAATATACCATAAACTTAAAAAAAAAACATGTTCTTAGTTAAATATCGCAATTACACTAATTTAAAGTATAAATACTTTTTTGAATCTCTCTCTTTAGAGTCAACAATAAAATTATATTTATATAACTAAACTATCTTATTTGTACAAATACAACAAAAATAAACACAATTTATGCTGTCGGCCAAAAATAAAAATTTCAACTTCATTTGCTCTGCTGCATTTTTTTATTATACATGAAAATAAATTCAAGTATGCATAGGGATTAAATAAATAAATAAACAAGATATGCTTAAATATTTTCAGGGATTTTTTAAACATATGATTAAGATTTCAAATAAGAAAACAGAAAACTACTCAGCCAATTAAGTTCAAATTTCCGATAGCTACCTTAAAAGTGTTAAAACTTTTGCTCAAATTCAGTTAACCTTGTTTAGTTTCAAAGGAATAAAAACAAACTTCTCCGTGTATGAATCAAAATTTTTATTACAAGTTTTTATTTTAATTTAATCTGCCAGTTCAATTTGATAGAGCACCTGAAGCTCCCCAAACTCTTTTGTGATCCCTGGATGCTTATAAAAAATTCTTCGAAAATAAATTATTTTTATCACTTTTGCTTACTAGAGTATCGTAATTCCAGGGGGGAAACGCCAAGAATAACATTTTTTCTAAATATTTTTGTCACTTGCTATTTGACTTTTCCCATGAAACGAAAGAAAAACACGAGGGATTCTTCAAAAGAAGTAATCCAACTTCAGAAAGATTTGATCTAATTTTGAAGGCTATTTTTTTTTCTTCAAGTGTATCCTTGGGATTTCTAGTACAATTATTCAACACACAGTGATTTTTTATTCAAATCGTTCTCCAGAAATACATTCTGATATATTTCCCTTCAAATGCTTTAAGTTTTATTTCTAATTTATATTAAGTGATTTTTTTTGTAAGATATATTCATTTGCACGTACGGAGTAAAAATATTATGATTGCCAATACTTCAATCGCTTTATTCCAAGTTATGTAAAGCAAAATAGCATGCTTACAAATTATAAATTGAACTCAAATACTTTTTGATGAAAGTCAAAAATAAATTTTTAATCTATACTCCTTAAAATAATTTGTCTATTGTAAAGCATTGTAGAGGAAAATTATTTATTCATTTGAATAAAAAAAAATTATATGTGTTATTATCACTAATAAAGACTTTTCGTGCATACCATTTTAAAGTCTCTAAGTGTTCTCTGGAATAAACACCGTTTAATGTTTCTTATAACTTAATTAGTTATCAGAAAAATTTTATTTTTAAAATATAAATGGCACACCCATACGTTTAACGCTTACATATTATTACAACATGTTAATTAATAAATATATAAATAAATCATAAAATACATTATATATTTTGATAATTATACCATTCAAATTAGTTTTGAAACTTTCTTCTTAAAGAGGCTTTTTTTCCAAATACTAAATTTATATGTTTGTTTTAATAGCTATTTAAAACTTTAATACAATAATTTCAATTATCAATTTGTTATTACTCAGGAATATAAATAATAATGCATTTTAACTTTTAATAACTTCAAAAATTATACTTCATGTGATATAATGATGATAAGTATTCTATTAAAAGTTTTTCACTACATAAAAATAATGAAATCTTGATCGAAATTTTGATAATGATGCTCAAAATGAGCTCAAACTTCAACAATTAATTTAGAACCATTTTATAAAAAAAATTAAACTATTGTTTCTCATTGAATTAAACATGGAACTTTGCAATTAAGGATTTTCAGATGGGAATCCCATTTACTACATAAGCACAGTGAAATAGCACTGATTTTAAATTCCATTAAAGCAATTTCCATTAAGCGAAAATTCCTTCACATAAGATCCTCACTAGTAAGTTAAATTTGAATAATTGAAGGACTGTATCCAGTTTAATTACCATTGTTCTTTTAGAAATAAATAGTGTGTGCATTTGTTCCGGATATCCTTTAAAACATTTAAATCTAGAAGTCATTTTATCTCTGAATTTTAAGATTGTTTGATTGAAATTTTTTCGAGTTGTATGTATGTGTATATTCAGTTATTGTAATCAAAAAAGTTTTATTCCAGCTTAATGAATCAAAATTTTACGAAACATATTTGGAAAAATCCTTTAGAAAGTATAAATGATAATGACTATCTAAATGTATCAAAATAAATTATTATTTGAGTATATTCTGTTTTACTTTAAATATTACTAGTTTCTATTGAATTACATGCATTTTATATTTCCTGTTTATGGATTTAGTACCTTATATAAATTCATAGGGAGAGTAAATCAATATATCATTATATATTAATCCCTTATAAGACCGTAAGAGAGAAGTATATTTCCCACCAACTTCAATAATTTTAAACACTGATGAGAAGCTATTTTTCCACCTATGATTTGAGCTATCATTTCAGCTAGCATGATAGCTAGTTACTGGGTTTTCAAGTCGTAAACGCAACGGACAACCTTTAAGTTTCTTGAGCTGTAAGAAAACTCTTCTAGATGACGCACGATTGACTAAAGTTGGTGACCATAAGCCAATTTACCAAAATCATACAGAAATTGCAGTTTGTGCTCTTCTAAAGAACATAAGAGAACAGGACATGTTTGTACAGCTGGAAATGGCCCACTATGTGTTGTGATCCCTGTTTTCTGAAATTTCATGGAAAGTACAAATTATACAATGTTTAAAAGAATTAATATATACAATTTTTTTTAATTTTTGAATACAAACTATTCCTAATTAACAATTTATTTTAAAGATTTTAGTATTTTCAAATCTATATATATATAAATGGATGTTTGTATATACGAAATCTCTTCACTCCACACAACACCGTTCAACCGATCACTATGAAAATTGGCATGTATATGAATTTTTTTGTGGAGAAGGTTTTCGTGCTACCTTCTTTTTGTAGCTCCTCACCAGGTGGCGCTACAGCAAAGCAACTTCTGCACCGTTCAATCAATCGCCAAGTTGCCAACGTGGTTGCCAAAATGATACCAACTTGGCTCAATCACCAAGATTTCGCTGTTTCCATTGAATCGCCATTATAATGTAGAGAACGGCGTTGCTTGCTAATATTATAATTTTAACATAAAATAAATACAACAGAAAGTAAAATTAACGTATTACACATCCAGATATAAATTATTTACAGTATTTTAAGCGTTTATTATTCAAAAATTGTAATAATGTGTTTCTTTTGCTGAGCAGAGATTAGCTTAGGACGGTGCTTTCAAAAATCGACCCACAAAACAGTTATGGGGCGTTATAAATAAAAAGAATCCTTTTTATCAGCGTTTAGACCTTCAGACTTAAAATTTAACAAATCTGGGTGTTTTTGTTCAGCTGAGGTATGCAAAAAGCTTTTTGTTTTTTTTTTGTTTAATTTGCAATTCACGTAAAATTAGCTCATTCAAAACTTCTTTATTCTACAAACTGTATTGTTTAATTTTTCACCCGTGCGAAGAACGGGTTTACTAACTAGTTATATCATATAACATAAATGCCATGTAATGCGATATAAAAGAACACAAAGCGTGAGATGTTCTTATCTTTGAATAGCTTCCAGTGGAGCGGGGGGGGGGCGGCGCAAACAATTTTTTTCACAACAAAATTTTTTTCTAAAAAATCAAATTAATTTTAAGTTGTTAGCTAAGTAAACCTTTTTATATATATAAATGTATCTCAATCCCAAAAATATCTTAACATAACATTATTAAAAAAATGGTCCTATAAAGACTTAAACAAAATAGTTATTTGCACATCTGACTTAAATTAGATTGATGTAAAGGGTTTAAAAACTTACAATCCAAAGTACTTTATTTATGTTTCATGTTGAATGGATGTTCCAAATCACAATACCGTACAACATGTGAAAGGAACAAAAGTATAGTAATATTCATTCGAATAATACGATCAAAATTTTTCACATATTGTGAAACTATATCTTTCATACAAAACTTACTATTCAAAAGATTTTCAAACCTGGATGCACACACACAATGTTACGAAATGCACACAAGAGAGACTGTTTTCATCAGACTAGAAAATCTCATAGTAGTTTAGTATTTGCCGCAAACCATGTATTTTAGTTTCTTTTATTCATGTAAGAAATTTTCCTGGTATATTAAATCCAACCATAAAACGAGGAAAATATTCATACATAATTGAATTTTTTATCTTTGTAAAATTTACATCCAAACATACAGTGTGTTTGTTGATCCCTTGAAAACAGTCTGAACCATATTATATTTACTTTAATATTGTATATGTGTTCGTCATTTCTAAAATAGCATATTTAAAAGAATAGATATCAACTTTCAACCCAGATATGTTTCAGAGTTAGTTTGAGCATGATTTTCATCGAAGATGTCATTTTTTTTTTATTTGTTCTACTTTGGGTTTATTTCTGCAAAGTAATTTTTCAGTATATATTTGTATAAAACAATTTGCGCTGTTTAGAAGTTCACTGTATTTTAATTATATAGCTCTTTCGCAAGAAAATTATAAGTACAAATGAACAAAAAGAAATAACATAAAAATAAGAACAAATGAGCTTATAATTACCAAAAAAAGTGAAATTACTATTTACTAGTTAAAAACTACGTTCGGAACCGTGATTTTTCAAATGCATACAAACGAATATTTTTTTTTAATGTTTAGGGTCACTTATATTAGAATATACGTATGAAATTGTTTTAAGAATATTATTACAATTAAAAATGATTTAAATGCAATATTTTCGTAAAAAAATAACATAGAATTATTTATTTTCCAAAGATTCTTGATTTATGAAAAATTCTTTTGTAATAATATTTTGCCTATATATAGCTTAGACCTCTGTACAGAGCCTGAACTAGGATTTTTGAAATATATAATTTAGAAGCGGATTTATCCATATTTTAGTACATCTGAGTGAAGAAATTTAAACAGAAAAACACCGCTAACTATTTCAATTGGCAGTAACTCTGAAAATAATAGGAATTTTAGAAAAATCATAGTTCAAGCCCTCTGGAAAAGTCTTAGCTATATATAAGCAAAATATTATTAATATAGAATCATTTTTCATAAAAGAAGAATGTTTTGAAAAATGGTAATTCTAAGTTCATTTTTTCGCCAAAATATTGCATTTAAATAATTTTTATTGTAATAATATTCTTAAAACAATTTTATAAGTGTATTCTAATATAAGTAACATTAAATACAAAAAAAAGTATTCGTTTGTACAGTTTTCCAAAATCACGGTTCCGAACGTTTTCGGATACCTTAATCATTCTAGGAACTGTTTGCGGTACAATGGGCTCATTCTTGTTTTAATTTTCCCCAACTTTCTCGTAAAATGTGAAACAAAATGTTAGTCAAATCCATGCAAGAAGCTGAACGGGTCTCTCAGTTCAGATCTAAAACGACATTCAAGACTTTTTCGAAGCAAAATTCCTTTATAACTCTTTCGTACTACAAAGTCCCTTATTTTCCTTCGGTCTATAAAGCCATAAATATTCATGTTCCTTTAAATCAGGGAAGTCGACAATTCCCCAGATGTAACTACAACGAAGGCCTTTGTACTTCGATACAGCGGGTTTGCGACATTAACCACGGTATGGTTCTGCTCTTGGCTCTCGATCTCTCGGTAAAGACGACGGAGAACTTCGAAATAGCCAGCATATTGAAATAATTACTCTCCAGTTTCCAGGGATTTCTGGCAGAAGTGCTAGCATTGATTATGAAATAGAACTGCAAGAGTTAGAATAAGGAAACGTTGAATATCAGGTGAATATTCAGATTAAGCTGCGATAGGTTGCCTTTCAAACATACGAAGAAGAGAAATATATGCGCATATACCGTGTTGTTTAGTTTGCTCAAATTCATTATAATTCCTGTTTTCTAATAGATTCAGACATTTCTAATCTGTATCGTTCCGAATAATCTTTAATCGAAGGAAATTAATTAGTTTCTCCAGTCGAAATACCAGAGTGCATAATATTTTCGCTCCTCTTTCAATTATACGAAAATTTTTATTCCGTAAAATTGGAATTAAGGAAATTATTAAAATTAGTCCAAATATTTTGATGGAATATTTTGACTCAGACGAGTAATGTGATTTAAATCGGATACCGTCACACACTCTGTTCGATAATTTTAATTTCAGAATATAAATTATTTAAATTAAAATTTTCGCTAAAATAAGGATGTTTGTTACCAGACTCTTCAAGATTTCGAAAGTTATATCAAACAGAATAAATTTATAATTTGATTTCAATTAATTACTCGCCATAATATAGCTATTTTATTTGATTTTATATTGATTTCGATATGGGGAAAAATAAAGTTTGCTAATTTAAACTTGTATAGTCAAAAATTATCAAAACAAAAATATCATTATATGTATATTGAGAATCCTGAATAAATGTGATATCGAATATCTATAAGTAATCACATAATTTTATCAAAAAAATGTGCATTTCACATAAAAATACCATTCTTTTGGATTTTATATTCACTCACTCAGTATTTCCAGTGAATTCTTCATGAATCATGCACTCGAATGTTATGTTATGTATATAGCAACATTCAGCAATCGCAAGTGAAAAATGAATAAAAGTTCTGAGAGTGTCTTCAACGTCGAGATATCTTAGACTTGGAATCCGCGTTGGTATTTTAATTTTATCTATCCCACACTTATGACAAACGATGTGCTTGCAGGAAAAAAGCAATATACATCCAGCCGTTGGCATACTTGAATATTGCACATAGACGATCATCATGTCTTCGTAGTTATACTAATATCTTTCCGACGACATTTGAATTTGAGTGCAACTTTTGTCCTTTGGACACTCGATGCGTTTTGGGGACACTCATTCTTGTAGCTGAAGAATAGATTTCCGCTATTGGAGAGAGCAAAAAAAGAAAGAAAAAACGCTTTGCAACTGCAACGACTTTTTGCCCAAAGAACATTTCCCCCTATTCAATATATTACTATAACTCATAGCCATATTTCTTCTCGCTTTTGGGGCCCTTCTTGTCAACCCCTTACAAGCCCAGACTTTTTTTGCTTCGATTCTTTTCGAAATCTGTCGTTTTTACTTTTTACTTCTCAGTGTATTTCCCTTCCTCTCCGAGTTTCTTTTCCTCTATCTATCTATCGCTTCTCGCTTCTATCTCTCCTGATTCTTTCTTTACAGATGTAGGGCCAACATTCATCTTAGTGGTACTAGCAAAATTTGTTTGTAAATGCTGCTCTGGTTCAGCGTCAAACGCCATCAGAACTTGGGATAAAGGGGGTGTCAACACGGTGAGAAAAAGTTGGAGAATCTCCTTTTTTTTATTTTTCCACTCCGAAATGAAAATAAAAGGAGCGCCCCACTTCCAGACGTATTGCAGAATGTTATCCCCTCAAATAAACTGACATAGGGGACATGGAGGTGAAAGATAACTTTTAACCCTCCAGATAAATTCAATATCGTTTACTTTCCTGAATAACATAAAAGTTACTACTTTCGATGCAAAAATGATGGGTTTCTTGTGGAACATAAACAACTAGAAATATTGAAACGATGACCTTTTTATCAGCTTTCGGATGTGGGCTATAGCTCTTTAATGGCACCTACGGAGCAAGATAGTTCTGAAATCGACTTCTTTTATAGCTAAACACATTCTTGTTTAAAGATTAGCAATCGTTATTTCAAGACAGCGATTGCGAAGGAGTTTTATTCACCCTAGATTTTTTCTTTGCTTTTTACCCTGATTTACTCGCCAATCCGTAGCGTTGAGCATTTTAACTTTTTATACATTATCAGTAAGTTAATTTAATGGAACAATATTTTAGTCGGTGACTTAAATAATACTATTTGATTACAAATACCATTCTAAAATTTTTCGATATTAGGATAAATTCTATTTTATTATTCTCTTTATAGTGATATTTAGATTATATTTAGGTCCAAACAAAGCTTCCAATTTTTAATTATATGCATTTATAAGGACATTATAATATTAATTTTGGATTTTAAACAAAATCAATAACATAAATTGATTTCTTGTAAAATTATTTTTAATACAAAGTTTCAGTACACGCGCAAGATAAATTATGCTAATATTCTTTAACTGTTCAATATTACATTTTTTTTTACGAATATTCAACAAAAACTGCAGTTTCAAATTTTTACGATTTTCAAGCAAAATTTAAACTTCAAAGAGTGCCTTGAACATAAAAGAATTGGTTTTGAAAAAAAAATCGAATCAGAATGGAAAGCTATAGATTGTTTTTAATACTACAATGTATTAGATGAATGAAAATTAATCCGATTTTAATTTGTTTGTTGCAGATGATAGATAATTATTAATGGTTCTTATTTCAATTTAAAATTGTGTTAATATTTCCAAAAACTCGGGGAGGGGGTCTCAGTTGTATTTCAAAGCATATATTTCATGTGATAATTAAAGTTAATAAAATTTCTGCACACTCAAAATTTTTGAAAAAGGGTCAAGTAATTTTTTCTTTTTAAAAAAAAGGGCCTAAGACACTCTGAACAGCTGTTGAATATTTATTC
Organism: Trichonephila inaurata madagascariensis; assembly: GCA_019973955.1. Classification (NCBI taxonomy): domain Eukaryota; kingdom Metazoa; phylum Arthropoda; class Arachnida; order Araneae; family Nephilidae; genus Trichonephila; species Trichonephila inaurata. The sequence goes on from BMAV01007113.1 coordinate 1,299,954, forward strand.
TTTAATGTAGCTGAATACAGTTTTATTTATCTAATTTTATTAGAAATAAAGAGATTTCACAGGACGATAGCAAAGAAATATAGTTTTCTTTTTACACCATTATCATTAATCATTATGTCATATGGAGTCTTTCACGGTTATTTCAAAGAAAACTTTAAAATAAACATATCTGTATCCTTGGAAATGAATGAGGATAATGTACTCTCAAAAGAAAAAGAGCATACGTAAATTTCACATTTTCTATAAAGTTATATATATATATATATCAGTTCATAACTAAAATACTTGAAGTTGCGTGAAAGCAAGAACATGTGCGTGTGCTTCTCTTCCTTTTAAATTTTGTTTTTTCAGAAAAAAAAATATTTCCTAAGGAATCACTTAATTTCTTATATCGCTGAAAACTAGAATGCTTTAATTTAAATATCTATTAAGTACTAGTACAAAAGATATTGCTTTCTACTGTAATAGCATTTTTGCTCATTTACCGAATACTTATATCTAACTGATAAACAAGAATCCATGGATACGGAGTGTTTCCATTAAGTGATATCATCCACAGAAGGTGTTAAGTCAATCCAAAACAATGTGCTTGACAAGCCTCATTCATCAGTTTTAGAATGAAGCAGACAGGTCAGGGTTAGCACTCAATAGATAGTGTTCGGTCTCACAAGCACTTAGTATGTTATACACTGGAGACAGAAAGCCCTAAAACCACATTACCTCAAAGAGTAGCGTCCGTTCCAATTTGTACTTTGGGTGAACAGCTCTGAGGATCTTGCAGCAAACTTCGAGATGCTCCTAGTCTCTTGAGGTTACGAGAAGAAATCCCTTTTACCGTCTCTTTCTTTTTCCCTACATTTTGTCTTAATGCAGTAGTTGCGAATCCCTCACTTAAGGGATGTTTTCCCCTTTTCCTCTTCCGTTACTACGTTTTTCTGTGGCGTTTTCCTGCATTTCTTGATGATTCTCCATGATGAATCAAGACAGAGGTAAACATAAATGGATAGTAAATGGCCCAATAGAAAGTAAGGTCTAAAATTGCATAAAGAAATGAATCGTAGATCTGTGTAATCGTTCATAATATAATATTTGAAGTAATACCTATATTAAATCAAAAATGTTTCTCAACAGTATTTGTGAAATTTGCGAATGAGGGGATTCAATAATGAGAACAAACTTTGGATACAAAATTGTGTCATGCTCATTTTTGTGAACCTGTTTCTTATGTTCTTTTAAGAAAATAAATAGATATATAGAACTTTTTAATTATTTAAGAAGCACAATAATTGATAAGTACTTAAAAAGAGTGTTAGAAGTATTGGTACAGTACGGGAATTTTAAATTATATTTTTGATATAATTAATATCAAGATAGCTGTGCAAAATTGACGTACTTGCAACAATTCTTTAACTTGAATCTGGGCCAAACAAAATTCACCCGCTTCTACATTTTGTATTATTTATTATGTATTACATAATAGCTTTATTTTAAAATTCCTTTTACCAAAATAACACAAGTTTTTTTTTTCAGTAAGAAATGAGAAAAAATTGCGAAGCAGTTAAATAGCTTAAATAAATTCAAGCATTTTATTTTGTTATCTTGTAAATTTTATCATAATGAAAAAGGGGAAAAATTATTCAAATAAATAATAAAAAGCATTTAACATTCATGCAAAGCATATCTATGTGAATTTCTGAAATATATAATTAGTTAATAAATAAGATATTTTTGCTTTTAAATAGTTTACAAGCTCATTAGAAAATAAGTTAAATACACGATGCTATAATCAAACTGCAACTTTGGAGAGTAGTTACATTAGACATTAGTGAAAAATTCAGCAGTTATTATTTCTCCAGAAAATCATTGATTCATAAAATTAAATACTTAATAAAATTTGAAATGATTTACGAAAATATTTAGCTTACAAAATAGTAAGCTAGAATTCACGAAATCGTATCTTTCCCTGAAATAAAAAGGTTCAATTTGTATGCACATATAATTTGATCAAAAACTACTCTGCTCTTAACTATACGAGTCTAATTTTAATTAAAAACATTATGTGTGGAAAAATAAACAAATTTTTAAGATGAACCAATGTATTTAAAGCTATTATTCTATTTCAGGTGTAAAAATAGAAGTAATGTTAATATTGTTAGACATTTCAATTCGTTCAGGAATCAGATGTTCAATACATATTTTTTGCTGGAAAGTTTAAAATATTTTCTTTCTCACTATATATTAAGGTATCCGACTACGTTCGGAACCATTATTTTGCAAAAGCGCGTAAATGGATAATATTTATGATATTTAGTGTCACTTAGATTAGAATACATGTATAGAAATCTTTTAAGGACATTATGACAAAAAAATTATTTAAATACAATATTTAGGCAAAAAATTAACTTAGAATAACCTTTATTCCAAATGTTCTCCTTTTGTAAAAAATCTTCTGTTGTATTAATATTTTGCCTGTATTCATCTCAGACCTCTCCACAGAGGCTCAACTAGAATTTTTGAAATGCAGAACTCGGAAGTTGGTTTATCCATGTTTTCCGAAAACAGAAAGGAGAAATTTTAAGAAAATACTCCGATAATTATTTCAAATGGTTGTAACTCTGAAAATAATTTGAATTTTCCAAAAATTATAGTTGAGCCTCTGTACAGTGGTCTGAGCTATATACAGACAAAATATTAATACAATAGAAGCATTTTTTACAAAAAAAGAACATTTGGAAAAAGGTTATTCTAAGCTAATTTTTTGCCAAAATATTGTATTTAAATAATTTTTTTTGTCATAATGTCCTTAAAACAATTGTATACATGTATTCTAATCTAAGTGACACTAAATATCATGAAAATTATCCATTTATGCGCATTTTTAAAATCATGGTTCCGAACGTAGTCGGATACCTTAAATGACTGATTTCAAAGATATTGTTTCACAAAGCTTGCATGGTATCTTAGTAAGTCTACCAGTTGCAATAATTTTCTATTACCTCTCCTTGCCTTACTCTTATAAATGATAATCTTGGTTTATAAAATACGACACGGAAATAATCCCTAGTTTAAAAAATAAGCTTTTTAATGTAGAAGTATCTTAATGATAAAAATCATTTAACTCAGAATTTAAAGAAAATAGCCTTTCGACATTTTTTTCTTTAAGTATAAGATAAGTTTCGGAAAATGTATTGACTAATAAAATAGGTCACGTTCAAATGATCCATAATGCTATATCTTCATTAAAAAATTAAAATTGATGAGAATCGCAGCAGTAAAGAAAAGAAAATGAAAGAAAATGATCATAAAAGTAGAATTATAGTGGTCATCTTAAGAAAATAACTGAGTTCCCCATTCCGCAATGAAAACTGTTTCGAAGTTTGGCACTCATTCAAATAACCCATGAAAGCAAAAGCCCATCGAAATTAATTAAGCTGAATTAAGAATGCATTTAAGAAAAGGCTTGCAAAACAATGAATAGCTAACAAACTGCATTTGAATCCATGTCTTACAATACTCAACTCAGGATATTTTTTTTCTAAATTGTGAATATTCCTTAGAAACATTTTAATGTTTAAAATATATATTTAAGGGTATTGGTATCCCTTTCAAGAATAATAGAATAATAATTCTACATCAATATTTATCTTCATTCGTTATTCTGATCTTTTTATATACTTTAGTGATATTACCACATAAATTTTCGATTCCATTGTTCCATTGCACCATAGAAACTGCATTTAATTTATCTTTTTTAACTTATTTTAATTAGTAGTAAATTCATTCTTTTGCATTTCCGATATATTTACTTTTATCACAATGATTAAGAATTTTTATTACTTATAAAACTTTTACATGAACTAATACACGATTATAACTGAAATATAATGCGCAAATTTCTAAAAAAAACTTTTAATCTAAATTAATTAAAACATTTGATTAATTCACTTTAATTCTAAGAAAATTATTTGTATATATAACATATATTTTTTTTCCTAATGATTAGGGCTAGTGTTTTTTGATTTTTGCTTCTATTAACTACTTTTTCTACTTTTTGACCACTAATGTCAATATAGTAAATAAATATACCCAAATATATGTGTTTCTTTATTTGAAATCAAAGTTCTACAGTCATTTTAAGAATCGCTTTTCTTCCAGATATGTAACTCTTAAATATTAGCAATCCTGAAAATTGAAAATCAAGCTAAATCTGAAATACTTTCCAAAAATTTTTATAAAATAAAAACTCTGAATTCAGTATTATTTTTGTTTTCTTATAACGTACCGTAAAATCCGGCGTATAACACGCACTTTTAACACAAAAAATAAGATCAAAATTTACGGGTGCGCGTTTTACGCTGGGTATCAAAATGAGAACTTCAAAAATAAAAACAATATGCGATGAGCAAAAACAATTAGACTTCTAAATAGATCGGAATACTGTTTATTTACATGAAAATGACATTCCTAATGAGCTGAAAAGGTTATAATTCTAAAAGAGTATACTATTTTTCAAAATCCTGAGAAAATCCTCGAATAAATTACCGTAAAATCCGGCGTATAACGCGCACCGGTGTATAACGCGCACCTATACTTTCAAGCTAATTTTTTTAATTTTTAGGTATGTTCGCCTTATAACGCACACCCCCTTTTTAACGAAGAAATCTGAAATATTAATATACATTTTTTTTATGTTTTGATGTAATTTATTCGAGGTATTATCCCAGACTTTGGAAAAAATAGTATATTTCTAGAACTACAACTGTTCTTTTTCATAAGGCAAGTGGTTTCTTTTAAATAAAGAGTGTTTCGATACCATTAGAAGTAAATTTTTTTGATACCCATCCTTTTTGTTATTTTTAAAGCTATCGTTTTTATACCCGGTGTATAACGCGCACCCTTAATTTTCGATCTGATTCTTTGTGTTCAAAGTACGCGTTATACGCCGGATTTTACGGGGTACTTCAAAACCTAAGGGCATTGCGAACATATATTTCTGACTTCTACGTATAAAAGGGGAAGCGCACTATACGGCGAATATACCTAAAAACTAAAAAATGCATCTTGAAAGTATAAGTGCGCGTTATATATGCCGATTTATAAGTTATATTAATATATAATTTATAAGGGGTATATACGTGTGTATCATTTTTGAATAATTTTCAGAACTTCATTTATATAACATATTCCGCAGACTTTTAATGCACTTCCTAAATGTTTCTTTTCAAATATTCGCTTTAATGACTCTTAAAATTTTATACTTAAAGCAAAAAAATTAAAAATAATGAAAATGATATAATTTTAATTTAATTTCAATACATTGTCTTATTAATAACATTACTTTAAAAAACTAAATAAATGGTAACGTACATGCTCAAATTTTTAATAAGTTTATTCAAATGATCCACATAAACATTCAAGTTACGATAGCATTTCAGGCATTTTAATTACATCTCAGTGAAAAAAAAAAATTATCAAATTCTATTTATAATCTAAAGCTGGGAAAATCAGTTTCAAATAAAAATATTTTTACAAAATTTCAATCTACATTTTTAATCTAATTTCAGAAAAAGTAATTGGAAAACTACCTTTCTGCTGTTACATTCGTTATTCAAACGTCAGCATTGTTAGAAAGATAAAAAAAGCAATACTTCTTGTTTAAAAAAATGGTCGATCCTTTCACTTTTGCTACACACGTTGTCATACATTTTTTCTCGAGATCTTTAGCACTTCTTTTGCTAGGTGTAACTTCTTAGCGTTATTTATTCTTCATTACTTTTTGCAACCGTTTCACGTCCTTCAGCATCTAGCTTTTCCAGCTGTTCTCGTTTCTTTTGCAGACACAATAGGAAAGGAAAATAAAAAAATAATAATACATCCATTTTTTTTTCTAAACTCTATTATAAAGAATCGTATCCTAAGAAAAATATTGTGTTTATAGTAGTAACATGTTTTCAGAGAAATTTAAGTATCTTCTGATACATTTTTAAACATGAATTGGTTGGATTCAACAGTTTTGTTACTGAAAATAAACTGATATAAGGTTTTGATTATTCAAACAAATAAAAAAATTAAAGCAATTTTTATAAACAGTATTACAAAAAATTGCTCACTTATAATGTATTTAAATTAATGCTAAAATGATTGTAATGCATTCCTAGTGCTTTGATCTAACCTTTTTTGGGATTTTAAAGTATTTTGTTGCATAACACGTCAGTTATTATCAATAAAACTTTTTTCTTATACATAATATCTTACAGTATGTATACATTAAACCTTTTCAAAGTAATGGTAAAAATACCTACCACTAACTTCATCATTTCCTCATCGTCAATTTCTACTTTATCTTCATTTTCCTTTATTTAATTTACGATGTCTTTTGCATATTACAAACCTATATGTAACCATGATACCTGTATGTATCATGGTAATTTCAAAAGCAACTTGAACAAATTTAATTTCGTTCCGACATCTTCCTGTGATTGTAATATTGGAGGCGAGGAAAATGTAGAACATGTGTGCTCCTTCTGTGTTCCAAGTTTGCCAGAGAAAGAAAAATCCTAAGACTGACTTTCAAGGGACTTAATATAAATTAGCCTCCAAATTTTCAACAACTTCTTTCTACTAGAAATGCTTTCAAATACTTCTGTGATTTTGTTGTAAATATTTTTATTTCTTCTTAACCTCAATATTTTTTTTAATTGTTTGCTTCACCTGAATATGTGTTTATTACTTACTTCTGTAAGCCCCGTGTGATACTTTGTGGTGCACGGGGATTTTATAATTGTTTTCAATAAAAAAAATAAATAAAACATATATGTATTTACAAAATATATTTCATACATTTGTAGTACTTACAACAAATTTCATGGAAAGTTCTTTTTTCAATGGGGTTGTGGCCTGGTATTTTTACCTTTGCAGAACTAGTACATTCCCCCAGGAGTTGGTATAATGGAAAGTAATATGTATATAGAATTCTTAATTTCACCATCTGTGAATATGAATGTTATCAGTTTTACAATTACATTTTTCAAACAGTTGCATTTACAAATTAAGTTAAAATTTCATGCAGGAAAATGTATCGAAAAAAAATCAAAAAGCATAAAATGTCCTTTCTTTCAAGAGTAAGCAAAGGATGATGGCAAACATATTTTTCACCATAAATAAAGTATTAAAATCAAATTAACTTCATCTAATAAACTTAATGAGTTTCCTTTCTTAAATCAATCACAATCTCAAAAATATATTAACATACCATCATTAGAAAAAAAGGCCCAATTAAAGGTTAATACAAAAAACAATAATTTATGACTGACTTTCCAAAATAATTACTACACCTTCATGAAGAATTTTAATTTATAAACATTTTATCAAAAATAAAACTTACTGATTACAACTCAGTGGTTGTTTTAATGAAATATTAAAATAATCTAAAAAAAAAACGAATCTTATCATAAGATAACTAAAATAAATAAAACCCATCTCCCTAGTCCCCTCTTTTATTAATATAAGCATTGCTTTGAATTTCCAGCTTGCGAATTTCTGTATTAATAAAATCAAAATTAAAAACTAATCTTATAATATTTTTTAAAGAAAAAAAAGAGTATAAGAATTTCGTTCACTCGGTATTGATAAAATAGAAGAGCAATGTGGAAAGTAAGTAATTTTCATTGTTTTTCTCATTTTCTCTATCTATGACGTAGAACACGCAGCTTGTGATGTTAAGCAGTCCCTTTACAGGACCTACGAGTGCGCTTTAGAAGCAAGTCCGCAGACAATTGAAGCAATTAAGTCAATTACTTTTACCTAGTGGATAGTCTAGCATGGAATGTATTTAACGTAGTAATGGCCCAGTATGTATACGTAAAAACATAAACAAAAGAAATAGTCTTCGGAAGAGGATTCGGGACTGCAATTATTTCATTAGCAAGCGATCGAAGATTTACTTCAACACAGAGTACTTAGTATTACTTGTGCTTAGCTCTCACAAAGCAAATTTACTAAAGAATACAGTTCCCCCAATCTGTTCAGTAATGCATAGAAGGTCAATTAAATAGAGTTTATTTAGGGAAATAACTGAAAAAATATCAAAAATTGCGAGAGCCTTTAACTTAGCTTAGATATTGTATGCTGTAAAAGAACTTTTCTTAAATAATTTTACATTTTTTTTTTCTTGATTATTTAAAATCTCGGTCACAAAATATTCATAGAATCTTTCTTATTTTAAGTTATCATAAATACGTTTTAACCTATTAAAAATATTATTACATTAAGTCGTGTTTATTTTAAAGAAAAATGTGTGCTCCAGCAAGATATAGATATATCAGTTTTTTTTATCAATTATTTCAGGGTTCTTTTCCTTACAGTAATTAATGAAATATATATACACAACACTTATTAAATTAAAACATTCAGAGAAACTTAGATAATACATTAAATTTTTTTTAAAGTTTTGGAAAAATAAGAAAGAAAGGAGCATATACAGGGAATTATTGAAAAGCATTTATCTTTTCATGCATAATTTTACTCGCAGTGGTGTATGAGAGTTCAGATTCCACCCACCGGCTTAGGAATTCTCAATATTTACATACAGTTTGCGCTTTGGCGCTTTCGCCTATGCCTTTTTTAAATCGTAAGCCTCATCCTAAAAGTAGGCCACTGTTTACTTATTCACTTTAGAGCAAAAGACCTCACCACCAAAAAAAAAACCTTCCGTATAAATAATTATGTGATATAATATACTTTTAAGAAGTAAAAAGAAATAGTAAAATAATAAAATTAACTTTATTTAATAATCTTAAAAATGATTCTTAAGAGTTCTCATACATTAAAAATTAAATTAATGCTTTTATTAAATGCAATCAGCCTCAAGATGTGTTCTTCTATATTTTCCATTGAAATGCCTTCGAATCATAAATTAATTCCAAAATATTATAAAATGTAGTACTTATTTGTTTCGGGATATCCACTGGAAAATACATCAAGAAGAGTGAATCATGATTCATCATCTTCACCAGTATGAATGATGTGCTCCAGAATATTCGTTTGCTATTTCAAACATTCTATATTTTCGCATAAAACTTCTAAAAGAAGAACAAAGGATTACTATTCATATGAAATTTAAAAAATAAAAAATCGTCATTCTTGAGGTGATTTTTTCCCCCTCAGAAGGTCAAAAAAAACAAGTTGAAAAGTACAATTTTGAATTCAATTGTATTAAAAAATGGAAGAAAATCAACATTACACTTCTTGGTCCTGTGTAGTGTAGACGGCCTGCCTAAGATTTGAATCTTCAATCAGCAAATGACATCTAGGCAGCGACTTCAGATCTTTGCAAAAACAAGTTTCGATTTGATAAAAAGAAAGTTACGTAGCGGGCGGCTAAATGCATGAGAGAAAGATACTGAAGGGGGAAAAAAGTCGGCTACAACGAAGAAAAAGCTCTCTTTGTCAGAAGGTAGAAAAGAATACAAAAGGAGTGTGTAGATTCTTATCGCCATTCACTTGGGTGTTCGTCTACTTAATATCGATTCCCAGTATTCCTTTCAAAATAACTGCAAAAATTTTTCGAGAATAAAAGGAAAAAAAAACTTTTTTTAAGGAGATTTCTTCTTAAGGATTTTAAATTTATCTAATTACTTCTATGCAGCTGTAAAATAGTAATTACCAACTTTTTATGAACTCAGTATGGAAATAAGTCCAGCCTTTAGACACATAGATGCTATTTTTAAAGTAAAATAATTCAACTAGGAAAAACAGCTTATCCCCCAAGAGGTGTCTTTTGCGTGAATACATTAAGCTCATTTTTAACAAAAAGTATTTTTATTTTTATTTATTTATTTATTTTTTAATTTTTTATTTATTTATTTATTTATTTTTTTTTTTTGCGATCAAATCACAGAACGATCGATAGAAACACACAGTTCTTATTCTTTGCTGAACATTCTGATAATGTCGAAATTAAGCCTTGCGAGGATTATGAAAACTTTAAAAATTCTGTGTGAGAACAGAGATCATTTTCAAGTAATTATTTTATAGGCCCATAATGATGACTAATTCCATTTGTAAAACTATGCAAGATCAATAATATAGGATTTATTTTATTACATATACAGTGCTTCTTTAGGGATAACGTAGCATTAATTATAATATGGCTCATTGGATATAAAGAACACGAAGTTTCAGCAGCAGTGGCTGGTTGCTTGAAAATAATGTGTTCTTGTCCAAACTAAACCTCCCAAAGCAATATTTATATGTGCAAATAGTAAACTCCGGAAGTACTCACTTACAATAAAGATTCCCATTTCCATATCGTTAACATCTCCCACCTCATTTTCGCGTGCTTTTAAAATTCTGAAAGCTAATCATTTTAGTTCAATGAGTTATTGTGATAGGGAAGTATTTTCGTTAGTTAAAATATGCAAATGAAGTATTTGTAAGGTTACCTTCAGTAATAAAGAACTCGGAAAAAAAACTTGGATCAAATAAAGTAAAAATAACTTTAGCTCCAAGTTTTTTAATCATTTACGAAATTTTACAAGACCTTTACTTCACTTTTAAAAAGTTCTTGAAAATTTTACGTGCTTTACTTTTTTGAGATGTAAGTTAGTAAGATAAGGATAATATATTCTAGTAATTTTTAAAAATCGGGTGTCTGTGTGTGTGTATAATCAATAGCAATATACTAAATTACCATAAATCTAAAAAAGCAAAAGCATAAATAGAAATATAACAAAACAGTACAGGTAAAAAATAAGTTTGCCTCAGTTGTATAACAGCAAACTTTAACTTTTAAGATTGAAGATTTTAAGGTTAAATACAGTTTTACGGTCAGCCAACTCCTTCCTTTTTATTTGCCTATTCTACTAGGCTACAAAGAAAAGAAAATAGAATAAAAAGAAGATTACTTTAATACTAAATATAGTAATCCCAGTACTAGAAGAAGAATATCAAGTAATACTAAAATGCTAGTTTTACAGTGCAAATATCAAGAAAAAATTCAAAATAAATAAATCTACTTACCTAAGGCAAAAAATTAAGTATTTAAATAGTAGAGAATTTTTAAAAAGTATACCTATATATATGAACTTAGAGTTTTAAGAGTTAAAATAATCCAACTATATAAGTTCATAAAATTTGTTATTTGAATAGTTGGATATTTAAGTAACTATACCTCCCCCACTATATGATCTCTTCATGTAAAGAAACAACAGTAAAAAAAAAATAGAGTATTTTAATGCCGAATCCTCCCCACTTTTGTAGGAAACTTATTGAAAAGAACAAAAAGTAATAAATTATGCGATAACGATAAAGCAAGCACTGAGTGTTAGACATTTAACCTCAAAAAGTGAGAATAAATAGAAATAAATAAAAGAATAGCAGTTCCTAAATGCTTAGCAATCGTTAAAAGGCCATAATGTAAAAATTCTAAAACAAGAAAAAACTGGCATTCTTTGTGTCGACATTTTTGTATTTTTTGGTTTTTCTTCAAATTCATCGCTTAAACAATATGCCTCTAAAAAGGATTCTTTGTCTTCCCTTTTCTTTTCTTTTTCTTTTTTAAAGCCAATTTTTGGCCGAGTAGAGTGCATACCGATTCGTGGTAACTAGAATCCCTGATATCATTCTTTCCGTGCACTTTTCATGAGCGACGTATTTGTCAAAACTTGAGTAAGCGAAGCAAAACAAAAGGCACGGAAGAATAAGACAGACCAAGATCTTTAAACATTATCAAAACTTTAGAAAGTAATCGGAGGCCCGAGCTGCCGAGTGAAGAAGTGGAAAGATAGATGTATACATATAAAGAGAAATAAAAAGAAGGAATACTGGAACGAAAAATCTTAAAGTGTAATGGGGCAATATATGACATGGTAAGCATGGGCATATAGTCAACTAAAAGTTATGACCAGGGAGCCACGAAGTGAAGAAAAAATGGTAGATCTTATAAAAATAGGGGAAAAAAAGCTTCAGCTCTCTCTGGTTGGCTTCTATATATAAAAATATATATATATACAACTTGAGATGCGAAACAGAATATCTATATTACTGAAGTAGGGCTTAAAAAAGTATAGAAGAGGACAAAGAGGAGGGAGGCAAAATACGAGAGGGGTTGGAAGCGAAGTGGGTTGTAAAGAAACCACGAGGGGGAGGGACGGAATAAGAAACTTCTGCTGGGCAATCTGATCCTTTGAGCCATGAGGACAGCCACTGGCCATTGCAGATGACCCCGTTTCATCCACATTTCCTTCGCGTGTGTGAACTTTGCTTTCAAAAATAAATAAAATGCTTTGCCTATTTTTAAAGCGTATTCACCCTCCCCAACAAGGCAGAAGCTCTTTTCCTGGATAGAAGGATACTGGACTCCAATACCAGGATTAAATTTTTTTCAAGAAGGGGGGCCAGCATTGAGAATGGGGCGGAATCAAGGGGAATGCCCGTTTCCGAACATTGAGTCTGAGTAGAAAAGTGCATGAAGTACTGATGTTTTCTCTCTTTATATTTTTATTTCTTCTGAAAACTGAAAAGAGTGTAATGAAACATACACGGAAATGATTTTTAGTGGATATTTGTTTTATATGACATAATGTAGCAATGTTGAAACATAAAAAGCTCACACATTTTTTTTTTCTTTTCAAAATTCCATTAGAAATAAAAAAAAAAATTAATGTAACATTTATCAGATAGAAAGAAAAAATATTTTACTTAATTTTACATAAAATTGCAGCTTATAATGTTAGTTTTATTTTGTGTCGAAAGAAATATCCAGTATCGATACATCATATATATAATTATAGTAACAATAATAAATAATTTTACAATTAACTATCTTTCTTTTGAATTTTATTTTATTTAGCAACAAGTATTTAATGATTGTTGATACATATTTGATACAATCAATATTCTTATGGAAAAGTTATGAAATATACAGGAGTAAAAGCACAAACACAATAATATTAGCTATCACTTTGCAAAAAAAATGGTTTATCATTGAAAGAAATGGTTTTGAAAGGGAATATCTCTTTCACAATAAAAAATGTAATGAACGATTTAAGTAAACTGCATTTGGTTGTAAAATTAATAAGTTAAATGTATCGACTAAAGTAATTTTAAGGAGAAAACAATTTTAGAGTAAGATAGTTCAACAAATTTTATTGCACTATATTTCTGCATTTCAATCACTTTGTTTCTTAAAAGAAACTAATAATAAGCCGCAATCTTTTAGTTGTTTATTAAAATATAATTTAACAATGCTTTAATTTTCTTCTTTTTTCACTTTTTTTATAAATATTCAACAATATATTGCGATACTAATGTACAATTAAAGATTATAATACTTTATATTAATAAGTTATTATTCAGATTATAGCCAAGAATTGAAACATTCTTAACAGTGGATTGTTTAAATTAACTATACAGTATTTCTCTTTCTAGTTTAAATACTTTATCTTCAATATTTTAAAAACAAAGTTGTTCTAATGATGTAATTTTAAAACAAAATATTCTGATTTTTTTTCAAATCCTAAAAGCAAAATAACGCCAAGAACTTTCTTTAAAAAAATCGCATATATTTAAAAACAAAATGAACTAATTCCTGAAAAAATGAAACAATTTTTTACTTTCTTTTACTAAAATGAGGCATTTTTTCTGACATTAAGTTATACCAAGACATTAACTAACTGATGTAAAATTAAGGTGTTAAACTATGGTCTTATGTATTAACTACCCATAATCAATATTCCTTCAATTCAAGTTATACGAATGAAAAGAATAAAGCTGCAACTTATTTAATAAAATTGCTTACACTTTACATTTTTCATGAAGTTTATAAAATATATATAAAAAAATATGCTCTAATACAAATGACAAGTAATATTAAAAGGTATTTGAATAATTGGTATAAGAGCTCGTTTTGATTTTGAATTTAAGAGTTTTTCAAATTATTACTAAATCTTAAGTCGATAAAGGGAATCTTTCCCTTTATCGACTCTAAGTAATTAAACGTAATCGGGCATTTATGCCCAGTCACCTACTTCAGCGTATTTTTGAAGACCTGTAAATGATACAAAAGAGTTACTTTTAAGGATAAAGCTACTTCTTTTTTGATAGAATTTTCCTTTAAAATGAGACTTTATTTTTTTTAAGCATTGATATCGTCTAGGGAGATTTCAATGAAAAGGAGTTAGTTGTTCGACTACTTAAATTTAGACAAGAATATATCAAAGAACATAGGACAAGATTAAAATAAATTACTTTCCACAAACAACGTTGCTAAACTCATTTGTAATCCCATAAGCATTTTTAACTAGACCAAGCTTTAATCTGAAAGACAAGATTTTATTACCTTGCTTATTTACAGCATTTTATGGTGGCAGGGAAAGGTAAATTACAATATTGAAGCATTATACTAAGTCTTTCGATAACACAGCTATGTTTCTTTAGTGGATTTTCCAAAACTGGTTGTCAAGGGAGACAACACATTGTGTTTTAAAATCCCTTTTTATTTAAAAAAAAAGGGGGATTCAGTGCGTTTGTGCATAAAGACTCATTGTGTCTTTCTAACGATTAATTTAGAGAATCGCTGTTTTTTAGGGAGATAAAAGGGATATTTTATAGACGTAGATTAAAAAGGATTAAAATTAGTTCGTCCCCAGTCGTAAGAGAAAGGACATTAAATACTAATAATTAATCTAATTAAAATGATATCCTGTGTTTCTTTTGAATTACTGCTCACACATTTTGCAAAATACTTCTTTTTTTTTCGAGAGTAACAAGTGTTAAAATTAATCTCCCCCCTTATAAAGCATTTAAAGTATTATTGAAACTCATCTTATTTAAAATAATAGTAATTATATGTATGTGTGTTTCAATTTTAATGATTTAAATACCTCCTAGCAATATATGCATTAATATGTTTATATGTTCCTGTAAGCACTCTTATTTCAATTTTGTATTTTACTAATTAAAAGTATAATATATAGCAGATAAGTCTCAAAATAAAATATTTATTTGCAAGTTTTAAAAATAAAGATATTTTTTGGTTTATTTTTCATTTTGATAGCAGTTTTAAAAAAATAATCTAAATCAATACTTGGGAAATTATAAAAAGTATGCAATTAATTAAATGTAGTACATTGCCTATTAGTATTCATTATGAGTTAGTTGACTATCAAAGTATTTAGAGACCATATTCAGCATTCATCAAAGGACAAATTAAAACCTACGTACAAAGGCATGCACTGTAGTGAATAATAAACAGTAATAAATAATTAAGTTCTAACATCAATCATATGAGCTCATTTTTCAACATTAAATTAATCTGTTTTCAATAGAACAATTACAGAAATAGCAGCAATTCGAGATTCTAAAAATTTTGAATTTTTTTTAAAAAAAATTGACTATTATATTTTTTTAAAAAATCAAGGTTATTAGTAAAAAAATGAGAGAAATTCGATCATTTAAAAAAAAATGTGTTCAAATGTATGATTAAAAGCAGTCATGTTTTTAGATGAGCATATGTACTGTCCGTTTTTTTAATTATAACTGAGTACCAATGTTAATTTTAGGTATAAGTTAAAAGTAGTTATACCTATAATCACGTACTTAACTATCATGCATAAAAAAATGCTGACTACGAAAGATTTGAACACTTTTTCTTAGTTTACCACCTTTAGCAAAACTTTTACCAACTTCTTATACATAAGTTCTTATACATAATATCAAAATATTATTAACGCATTTTTTAAAAAAAATTAATTTTTCCCCGAATTGGTAAAAATAGCCAAATATGTAATTTTTTTCTGTTATTTTAGATAGAAATATTTTAAATAAAAAAGTGTACTTTTCTCGAGCAAACTTAACTCAGTGCGTCCCATCTCCTTTCGACCACTGAAATCTTTTCGATTTGTTGATTACACTGTATTGATCGGTCGATAGTGACGATTAAATCAGCGTGGTCGAAATAGGGCTCAATTTACGAATTGAAAACGCGTGGTTATCTATATAATGCTCCTGTCCGAACTGCAAGTGCATAAAGAGTTAAAGCACTGAACCACACCTACAACTTCAACCAACTCATGTGTAACCATAGTTACTCAAGTGACGTCACAGACTTTCTGTAACACACAAAAGGCGAAACGTGCCAACAATCTAAAAATGCTCTCCAAACTTCAGCAAAGCAATAATTGCTCCAAATAATGATGGGACCTTAGATTAATCAATTAATAAAAACCTCTAATACTTCCCGACATAACTTTTTTTATACTTTGAAGACTTTCTAATTATGCCACTATTAGCACTTCAGCTTTTTTTTTATAGTCGGCATGGTATTTTTAGCCCTCAAATCGAATTCTTCAATGGAAAATACCGCCCAGCTACGGAATTTATATGCCCTAGGACAAATTTTATTTAATGTGTAAAAAAAAATTCCTTTCCTTTAAATATTTTCTTTTTTTTTTAAAAAAAAAAAAAAGGAAAGGTAAATGAAATGCATCGGAGAAACATTTTTTTTAATATTATTTCCTATACCAACAGGTGAGTGCAAAATATTTTTTAAAAGTTATACTGAGAAAAAAAGATTCAAAAATAATTTAGATTTAACTCAGCAAAACTCGAATTAGAGTTACAAGTTTTATAAACTGTCTATGGAACTGAAAAACAGTGGAAATGAGAACAGGCTTGCTTTTAAATATGTTAATGCTTAATAGATGAGTTGTGTCCTTAACTTGTTAATACACATTTTTTTTTAAATTTACAAGCGAAAGAAAAGTCTACAACATACATTTATTTTAAATTAATATGTTTCCAGTTTGCTTTTGTAAGTGCAGTACTTATCTTGAGACTGAATTTAAATTTAATGTTTAAAGTTATGAACTGCGTTATTTCAAAATTTCTAGTGCTTCAATTAACAAAATATGCATATCTAAGAAGTTACGCACATTTATGGAATTGTCAAACATTTCAAAAATCCTCCTAAACATAATAACAATCGAATACGCTTCTATTTTAAATACTGTATTGACGAAAAACTAAATTCATAATATATTGATGTATTTGATTTGATAAAATTAATTATATTACACGTCGTTGTATTAATTTAAAATTATATAGAGAAATATACACAATTAAGAACTTCCGTATTTCGCTTTTAAAAACATGAAAGCGGGAAGTAAATTCAACGATTTTACCTTCTTTGATAAAATTCTATATGTTATAAACAGACTAATTAATTCAAAGTACTTCCAAAAGCTCTTGTTGTTAATTTTCTTTGATTTAATTAATATGTCATTCGAATTATTCGAATGAATTCATTCTCAGAAAGTCAACTTTCTTTTAGTAATAAAAGTGCCTTTAACCTGCATAAAATGCAGACGTAATAACGAAAAAAAGAACATTGTTTAAACCCGAAAGATGCATTTGAATCTTTTGTTATTGAATTAGCAATAAATAACACATTAAATACATATCAACTGAAATGAACTATGCGCTTCTTATGAAGAGCTATAAACAATTCACCTGAAACAATTGTTCTCATTCCTTTGCATATTGCGCTCATTTTAAATAGTGCTTGTCAAATGCAATTTAAGACTCCGCTTTTAGTAAATTTAATTGCTCTTCTATATAATTTCTTCACAATAAAATAATCTGTGCTTAAAGCAATGCAAACTGAGAACCCTGCTGGTGCGCTCTCTTTGTTGTTTGGGATATTTCATTGCATTAAACCTTTCTAATTAGAACGTTAATTCTCAGTAATTTTTTACCATGAGTGGCATAGATTTCTTAGGAACTGGCAGTGTCTAAAATACATTGCATTATTCAAGTTACTAAGAAAAACGACTCTTTGTAAAAACTCAGCACATTGTTTTCTAAGTTAAATGAAAATTGTAAGGTAAATCACAATTAATTACCAACAATTAAAGAAGCATTTTTATCGCGCAAGTTTGAATTGTTTCTAAAGCACTTAACAAATGTAGCTGATGTTTTCTTTCGAAAAAGTTTATTCAATGAAAAGAAGTCAAACAATTCCTTCCTATTCTTTCTCACTCTCCGCGTACAATGTCGCTCCGGCTTCACACAGGGAATTGTTTTAAAAGGAACAAATTGAGAAACGCTCAAAACAATGAAAGAGGGTATCTGTTGCAAACAATGGCAATAGTTAATAACAAATAAAATCGAGCATGAAATCAAGAGATACCCCGTTATGCAGATATCATCCGAAGCCGTGTCATTCAGATAAGTGCACAAAAAATTGCTGAAATAAAGAAGATAAGTCTAAATAACTTACGAAGTATTACTCTTTGTGTTCCTTATCAATTTCTTTCAACTGAAAGCTACCCTGGAACTGAAATAGGCAACCAGACAGACAGATCACGAAATTCTGATACTCTCAGCAGTCGTACATTCATAACTGTCATAATCCCTAGCCCTCCCCATGTGGATGTTCTATGCGTGGCTTTCAGCCAAAACGACTTCAGTTAGCATAATATGTAAATTCAGTTTTTGATTACTCTGATAAATGGAATGAGATTTTTCTGCTTGCTTTGTTTAGCATGAGATTTTTCGCGATTGAATATTGTTTCCGAAAGCGAAAGATATCGTTTTCGACGTTAAGGGAAAAAAACTGGTGAAAGAGATGTCTTACCCATTTCACTTCTATTCCCCATCCCCCATGCAAGAGAGGCGGAACCAAACGCGCACAGAAAACGCGTACGCATGCCATCTTCAGCAATTCATTCAATCACCCGTCCTCTACTTTAGAGGAACATCTTATTTCTCTGCGTTAGAAATATGAAGAGTTGCATGAAAAAAGGCGCATGCATTTATTGGTGAAATTTAATGGTCATCGCACAACATATTATCTTGAGCTTAAATAATAAAATTGAGGAAGAAGATTCAATTTCATTCGCTCTGTATATTGAAATCACGTACAGAATAGGAAGCTGTTGAAGACAGACAGGAATTCGGTTACAAATTGTATTTATTTATACAAATAAGCATATGGTTTTAGCATCGTTTACGAAGCATTTATTCTTTGGAGTACTTTATGACTCAAATCTTACGGGTTTATAACACACGTAGCACAGCTACACATAAGTTTGTTACCAATAAAAATTTTCCAAGTCTGTTGTATTTAAATAGCCGATATAAATATGTGAATATTTTGAATGTATATGAATCTTGTTACATTAAATTTATAATCATTAATCATCTAACGATCACACTCCGAGACTTGATATTTAGATGCAATATGTTTCATTATATTTCTCTAAGGGAATTGTTTCTATCAACAATATAGTTTTAATCCCACTTAAAAAAAATTTAATAATTTACTAAATTGAAATAGAATAAAATATATTTTTTTCATAATTCCAAATCTAAGAAGATTTTTTTTAAAGTATAGGGAGGGGCTAGATGCAAAAAATTCAGTTTCATACATTTTTTTTTTATTCTTTAATTATTTCTCATACCCATTCGTTTTCTATTAAATAAAAATAAGCAAAAACATTTTATTTCCGTATTGATTGGAACTATTTTGAGTATGTTTTGTTTAAGTCTGGTTCTTTGTAATATATTCTTACATATTACTATATTTTAAAATTCTTCTTAGTGAAATTTCAGAGAATTATTCGTCATTCTATATTTAATTCTTTTTTTAAATAAATTCAGAGCGAATTTTTGTCAACATGAACAATTAGAGTATAAACTTGTTTAAAATCAAAAGGATATAAAGAAACTTCACTCTTTTTATTAATAGGAATTATTTTGAATTAATATGTGATGATATAATTATTAATATTTTGCAAAACAATAACTGCGATGAGATAAAGGTTTAATAATAATTTTAGGATTAGGAATGATATTAAAATGAGACAGATAATGAAAGAAAGCGTAAAATTATGCATGTAAGATACATCTGAATTTCATAGTTATTTCATAAATTTAAATACTACGATATTCGAAAATTAGCTTTGATAAAAATACAATTCTGAAAAATATCAATAATACTGTATCCTCAAAAATTACCGAATGAATATTCATATTCAATAGAAACATTTCTTTTTTTTTTTACAAAATTCAAAAAACAGCCAATATTTTTGAACAAAAAAAATCATACTTTCATACATAACAAATTTAAAAGTATTTTTAAAATACTCAGATACCATTTAAAATTTGAGAAATTGAAATATATGTAAGATTATTACATTTAACCAATCACATAAGCTTAAAGTTATTTCATCTATTTTGATCAAAATATTATTTAAAATATAAGCTTGATAATATTGCCGAAAAAACCCAGTCTCTCCCTCTCAATTTACTGTCGAAAATAATTTAGTATGTTTCGATGTTACTATTTTTATGTAATTGATATTTATTAAGCAAATGGTAAAAAAAATAAATAAATAAATAAAAATAATCATTGTCTTCACACAAATCCTTTTTCCTTTGTTTTTTTAATAATTATCTTCATCTTTTCTTTAAATTATCTAAGAACTCTGATGCCCATTTTTAATTTTATTCTCGCTTTTTTAAATATTTTTTTCCTGCATTCATATTGATTTCTTACGAATAAGGGAATTATTAGAAACAAGAATGCGGCACAAAACACAGCTATAGCCATAATTCATTTAACTTTCCATGTGTGGTGAAAAAAATGTATTGCACTAATTCTTAATTGTGTTTTCGATGTCCTTAATGTAAAAAACCTTGCAACAAGACAAATCTTATGAAAAATACTCCGTGTCAAAGCTGGATAATGAGCTTTATTAGCAATATCTTTTCTTTTGTCATTATCGGCTGCGTATATTTTATCACTATTTTTTATATCTTCGCAGCCGGCGGCTTTGTTTAATCAAAGAAAATTCCCACAAAATAGCTTCTGGTAAAGGTGAAAGGCGTTACAAGTGATTTCTACTTTTCTAATGGAGGTTAATGCTGAAATTGAATTAAAAGACATTATCTACGTTTCTCCGATGTTTGTTAAGATTGAAGTAAACCTAATGAGTTCATTGTTTAGTAATTGTTTCTTAACTGCCCTTTACTCATTTTTTTTTTACTTTCAAAAGATCAAAAGTACCGATAATTAAAGTTAAGGGGAAAAAGACGTGCTTGAGATTTTAGTTTATTATCTCTTGAATCAAAGCAGATGAAGTGTTGGAAAAGATATAATTAAAGATAAAATATTCTTTACTGCTTGGAACAAAGCTGTCATTTGCATAAATCTTTATTACGAATTCTTGGCATCAAAATCATATTAGTGCAATAAAATTTCAAAGTAAGCTCGGCCTCTTTTTCTTTAGTGGTTTTTTTTATTCGAGTTTTTCGAAACTTTAAAAAAAAAACAGAAAGAAAAAAGGGGTGTGTTTCAAAAGGAACTTTTTAACACAGATTAGCATGGATTATTCTTTTACATTATGGTTGCTCTGCGATTATCGAAAACGGCTTCACCAATCATTTAGTGTCACTTTCATAGGAATATTCTGTATTTTATGCACAAACAGGTTTCTCTATACATACTCATAAGCTTCCTTCTAAAGAGGTCGGCATCTTAATTTTATGTATGAAAACATAGAACATGATAATATTGATTCAGGGAGAATGTTACATTTGATTCTTTATTGAAAATTTCATTCGTTTCAGGAAATTCATTTCATTTTCTGGAAAATTAAACTTAACATAATTACGCGCTTATAATGCGCACTTTTAACATAAAAACCAAGATCGAAATTTACGAGTACGCGTTATACGCTGGGTATAAAAATGAAAGCTTTAAAAATAAAAAACAAAATTAGCATACAAAAATTAAACTTCTACATATTTCGAAATACAATTTATTTAAAAGAAATGACATTCCTTATAACTCTTAAAAGGTTGTACTACTAGACGAATACTATTTTTTTTCTAAAGCTTGGAATAATATCTCAAACAAATGACTTCAAAACATAAGAGCATTGCGCAAGTAGTTTCAGAGTTCGTAAAAAAGGGGGTAGGCGTTATACGACGAATGTACCTAAAAATTAAAAATTACAGCCTGAAAGTATAGGTGAGCGTTATACGCCAAATTTTACTGAAATTAATGACCTGTATAAAAAGTTCATTGTAAAATAAATACCTTCAATACATTCAATCTAAAACTGCAAGAAAATCTGCAAAGGTAAAATTCAATAAACATGTCAGAACTATATTAAATTTCCCTATATTGTTGAATGATATAACTTCAGCATATATTTTTAAATACTTCTTGGTTCAAAGAAAGATTTATTAAGCGTAAAAGGTAAAGAAAAAATATTTTAAAAATATACATAAACGTATTAATAAGTTATACTTTTTGATCAGATGAACTGATATTTAAACGAAAAGAGTTTATAAATCGGATAAATAAGCAGTAACGATTTTTATTCGCAGCTTACAGTCCATACAGTCTTCAAAATTTTTAAGATTTAAAAAAAGCACGTAAAACTATGTATAAAAATATTAGTAATAAAACATCCCGCGTATGAATAAGATATATTTATAAAATTGTTTCTTTTAAACCGAACACAATTTTGCCTCTCAACCAATTCAATTATATTTAATCTTGTTTGAGCAATTCATCTTTGTTTAATATCATCTGAATTCAGAATTAAATAACACAAACTCTATTCAACAACTATTCAACCGTTTCAACTATTCTCTTCGCCACAGTACCAAACAGATACGAATTAAAGCGAGGCAAAAGTCATATTAAATATACATTCCAATATTACTTTTGTATTTTAGCGACAAAGAATTTATAGTTAGAAAACAAATTTCTGGTCTTAATTCACCACATAAACCTCACTCTGAAAGACTCGAAACGTAGATTCTTTTCAGTCTCAGTCACGGAATTTCCAGCGTAAGGATATGCAAAATGAAATGCTTTTCCGATTCTAAGCCTCTCCAATTGAATGCGTGTGTTTTAATTCTTTGAGAAGTTCTCTCCGGTTTGATAATCATTTATTCTAGCTCTACTGCGTAATAACTCAAAATCCGCGAGGGCAGTATCCGTTGTTGCTGACATCTTCTTTTAGTTCCATATGCACACTGACTAATGAACGAACAAAAGCTTCTTTGCTGCTAAGCTACTCGGGAGAGCTTTAGAGAAATGTAATTGTAAAGATGTAACTAAAAACAAGCAACAACAAAACGTTCCATCGACATAAAGAGACAGTTTAGAAAAAAATTAGACTGAAAAAAGTTTAATTTTTAGTCATGATTTGTAGTAGATGTTTTTAAAAGCGACATATTTTATATATAAAGTATTTAATACATCATAATTTATTTAAGACTTTTATAATGCATTAAACTATATGAATAATTTATATATCAGTGTTCTATACATTAAAAAGGTGTAAGAGAATTTATTAACTGATTGAAGGTTTTGAATTTGCTGAACAATTTTTCATTTATTATTTGTTTTTCTTTTAAATTTCTAAATTATCTCTCTATAGGAATAGAGAGAGAGAGAACGTGCAAAATTCTTTTCTTTTTCCCCCATACTTTTTAACTTTTAAGTCTTTATGTAATCTGTTTATGTTATTGGTTAGTGAATTTACCAAACATTTTTGCTGATAGACACTCAGTAATATCACTTAGAAAAGCATAACTGTTTTGTTTCCTGAAACAGAACACGTTCTTGAAAGAAAGCAAACATAAAAAAGAGATGCCTACTTTTCTTTGTTTTCACTTTTAATTTTGTGTATAGGAAATTGATTGAAATACTGTACCTTATCGTAATTTAATTTAAGGTCATCTAGAAAATTACTTCATCGATTCCCTCAGAAACCAATCGATACAAAAAAATCGATTAAATATTTGCATTTTGAATATACTTTCTCTAATCAGATATTTATGCATTTTTATCTTACTAAGCAAAACGATTGGGGATAACCCTGTGGAAAATTTAATAACTATTTATATAATATGAAAGAGGATTTTGGCATCTATAGTAAAAACACTAAAAATTGAAAGAATTTATGTATAATTGAGTTGAATAATAATTTTAATTTAAAATATCTTTGTTCGTCCATTCCTTTTTCTGAACATTTCTTGAATTAAATCGATGTAACTTCAAAATGTTATTTTAAATTCTGGAACAAAAATTCAGACTTAGATATATTTGAAAAAAAAACAACACATGATGCGAAACAAACAACGGAAACATTTTTCCAAAGCAAGGACTTACTCATCCTACGTATAAGATACATTAAATTATTTTAAAATACAGAAGCTACCTTCATTTATTTTTCTTCAATAAAAGATTCGCAAACACGCAGTTGTAACTGTTGAAAGTATTATGCAAATTTTAGATTTTCATCGAAGAATTTGATATCTAAAACTAAATGTAAATGTTCTCATCGGATGCAACATATATCGTTTTCACATTTGTTACATAATTAGGCATCAGGAATAACTTTCACTCCATGCGGTTTTCTAATAATGAATGTTAAATATTCATTAGTCGTCTATCTCTCCCTCGCCTCGCTTGATTATGTTATACTGTAAGCATTAGTTGCCTAACATAAAGAATTAATACAACACTCAGTGGATGTAAAAGCTATAGAACCCTATTATTTATACATGGACCATGTAACAAGACCCGCTTATGAATGTATTAATTATTAATAAATTGGTACTCATCACAATAGGATGGGATCTGTGGAAAGTATGCACGTAAAGCGTCACAAGTGGTGATAAAATTTAAATTTTGACGCTTACAGTAAGAGAGAGAGTACCCAACTTTATATAGCCGAAGACTAAAAAAAAATATATTTCTCATTATATCGAAGGTCACAACATAAGCTAAAGTTTAAGAGATATTTTAGATAAGAAATAGCTTTTCTCTTGGTAAATATTGATCTTATATAAGTGACTGAAAATGAGTCTTTAAGAATGATGAAAAAGTAATCATTTATCAGAATTGAAGGTCTGACAAATTGCACCCTATAGAGCCGTTTGAAAGTATATTAATGACAATTTCAAATCATTTTTCAACGCCCATTTTTAAATTTGACTTTGATTTAGTAGTTTTAAATTTGTTACCACTAGATGAAAAAAATAGAATTGCATTTCTGAAATACAAGACATTTCAAAGTGTTAATATTGATGATAATTATATATTAATTAAAATTTTAATTGGCTTTGAAGTTGGTAACAATTTTTTATATATTTTTTTTTTCTTTTCAGAACATTACCATATATTTGTGGGTGATCTGAGCCCAGAAATTGAAACGCAACAACTTAGAGAAGCTTTCGCACCATTCGGAGAGATTTCGTAAGTACATTTTCTGTCTCGAAACGCATGTGTAGTTGTACTTTTTCTTCCTACTTTGTCCAAAATATGTAAAGAGATTTCAAAAAAATATCTCTATTTATTTGCATGAAAAGAAAACTATTTTTCTTCGTCCAAAATTGGAGAAAGTATGAAAAGGATGCATGTAAAATATAACTTACTAAGATATGTAATTGTTGTAATAAATGTGACCAAAATGTTAAGATAAAAATATTTGATATTGTTACACTTGCTGAAATGTTAAGATAAATAATTCTCACCGTAATAAATATATAAACTTGAACTCTAATAAATACAAAATAAACAATAACCTTAGAACAAATTTCTCATGCAAAGTTTTTGTAGGCTGAATTAAACAATTGTATCAGTTAAAAATGACTGAAACTTCAAAAATATATTAATAAATAAAAAAAAAAAATTTTCACAAATTATCATTTTTAAAGTAAGTAAATAATGAGTTTATATTCATTATGCATCTAGCTCTATACACGTAAAATCGATGAAAATTTTAGTCCTCTTGGCAATAGTATATTTATGTCAAGAAGAATTTTTATCTATGACAATATTAGAAAATAAAATTTAGAAATTGGTTTTAGATTGTGTTTATTGGATTAGCTTGATTAATTTAGAACCCACAACTAAGAAAACAATCGAAGAAGATAAGCAGAAGTTTCTCATTAAAATTTTATATTAAATTAACAAATGTTTCAGGTATTTATTGTGGTGATCAAAAAACTTTTTTTCGTTTTGTTTTTGTATAAAATGATTCTGTGGCTTTTCTCAAAGATTTATTTACTTATATACAAACTTTTAACTAACCATTGTTTCCCATTCATTTTATGCAATAAATACTCATTTTTTACTGTTTTATAACTACACATTTAAAGGAAAATGCATTTATTTGTTTTTCTTTCCAAACAATATTAATTAAGACAAATGTATTTAGTACGCTTTTAACTTGGTTTATAAGAAGTATGTGTTACAATTGTAGACTTGCAGTTAATATCCTAAGCATTTTTTTCTTATTCAACAAATTTCTATTTCTTAACACAATTCATTAGTGAATAAATTTACTAATTTTCTAAAGTATGTAGCACACAAATTAATTTCAGCGCATAATCTAACAAATTATTTTAGAAAATGTATTTTTAAAACCACATTTTAGTGCTTTTGCTTTAAACCTTGTAAAAATTGCACTATTTCTCAATAGATTATTTTTAAGTACAATCTTCGCCTTTCAGATTTATGTCAAACATAGTTGGATTTTTTTTTCTTGAGTTATAAATCTTCACATTTATTTCTATATCTATGTTTCAAGTAAAGAAATGCATTTTCCTATAACTATTTTGTTTCAAATTTAATTTCCTCAAAATAAACTTTTAATTAATAATTATAGTAGTATATTTCATAAAAAGCATGGATTTGGAGCTTTTAAAAAGAGCATAAGTGAAGTATAAAATATATATATATATCTTGAGAAACATGAACAGTCGATTCACTATATCATAACACGAAAAAGAATTTAAAAAATTAAAAATGGTTTTCCAGCATTAGAAAGCTTTTTTCTACACCTATAAGTATCACGCAACAAATTTAAGATATTTAGGATTGAACAAAAAATTGTTTTTTCTAGGTTTCGTGAGTTTTTCCAAATGCTTTTCATGTTAAAAATTTCGAATTTCATTTCATTCATTCCTCAATATTTGCACTTTAAATTATTTCATAATAAGTTATCGACATTATACATTCGATAAAGGATTCATTCTTCGTTATTTATCATTCATGCAATGTTAAAATTTTACTTAAACAATCGATGCAAAAACCAGTACAAGAACTGATAGAAAATTAAATTACTCAAATTATACTTTTTTGGTGCATTTAAATGCCAATAGTATTATTGTGATCAGCTACCTGTATTCATTTTCTGACAGCTCATAATTTAATCTACCTCCAAAACATGGTCTTCTGACGACAACTTAAATATGCAATTGATAAAAGCATACATTTTTGGTGCTAAGAACGTATGATGATGCATGAATTATGGTGGTTCGTGCTTATATGGAGAGAAAAAATTATTAATAATCATGACTTAACAATGCGGAAAAGATGTGCTATGGAATAGAGATTAGTGGAAATTAATTTAAAACAATTAAAAGGAATAATTTCAAAATTTAATGTTGCCACAAAAATGCTCAATTTTCGAAAAAACGGGAAAAGTCTTAAGTTTGTTTAGAAGTTTCTAGACAAAATATTTTTTTTTCTACAATATTAATAACCAAAAATGATCCTTATTGATAAATGAGTACTGAGTATAGAGTAGTGCAATAACATTTTATAACCCCAGTTTTCGCTTCCTACACCTTCGAATCAGTCCGATTTAAGTTTTTCTCCTTCATTTGCTCTACGGTAGGTTTCTTAAAACTTAAATACTATAAAGAAGCTGTTAGAGTGTAACTATTTGGTAGGTGCACTCTCATCGCAATAAACGTTAAAAAGTGCTTAAATACATGTTTTTCTTTAATAAAAGATACTTTTTATCATAAAAAATGATCAGATATCTAAATTTCATTCCCTTTTTGGAAGTACTTAACATTAACATTATTTCTTTATTTTATTTTTAACTTCATTTGTATACGAGAGAACATCTTTTCCGCATAGGTAAGTTTTGAAATTCTGAAAAAAATATTTCTACTCGCCCTAGTATACACACAATATTACATTTAGTCCTAATTTTCCCAATTTATCATACACGGAAACTAAAATGCATACTTAAGTAATTGACACATCTCATAGAAAAATTTAAAAACTGGTAAAAATAAGTTTCATTCATACTTTCTTAAGATATTTAAATTTCAGAGTTGGTACTTCTGACAGAAATCTTATGCAACCTAATACTAAATACCAGTATTTTTATTTTTCAGAAGCTCGTATTAATTTGGTATTCCGATACAACCTGTTCTTCTGACGGCAACTTAATTATGTATTTGATAAAAACATACATATTTTGGCGCTAAAAACACATATTGCAATAAACCCACTTTGACAACTAACCCTCTTCGAGCAATACTATAAAAAATGAAAGATGCGAGTATCGATACGAAATGATCTATATCTCGTGTCTAATTATTGATGCGATTCATTCTCCCTGCTTCTCACGAAGGCGCATAAACTTAACAAGAGGAGTTTGTTGCTTTATAACGCGATTATTTGGAAGAGAAAATTTCCCGGATTAGGTATGCGCATAAATTTAGCTGTGAAGCATACTAACTTTTCAATAGCCGAATTAAATATGTTACAAGTCTGCAACGAGCTAAAATTAATCTTTTGTTCCGAATCTGCTCGTTGAATCCCCTCGGAAAGGTGCCTTTACATATGTTACCGCATTCCAAAATTCCATGGACTACTCGTGTTAATCTGTGGCTGGAAGAATTGCATAAATTATTATTTCTTGAGCTGTTTCTAAAATGGGTGGTAGTTCACATCCGATTGTAAGGACCTTCCACGCCGTCTCGATATTTAACTCTGATAAACGGAGATCAAAGTTAGTTTTGAATTTCAAAAGTTTGTTATGTAAATTTGATTCCCCGAAGATTATTTGCATGTACAGTCGATGAAATTTTACAATGAGTTGAACTTGAAGTTTCTTTGAAGAGCCTATTGCTGATGATTGATGATAAGTTCCGCAAGTGATAAATTTGAAAGACTCAATTTTTGATTGACGTGATTGGATGATAGCATTGGTTATTTTATTTCGGTTTCAAGAAGAGAGAATAAGAATAATCTAGCAATTTCATTGTATTCGTCTTTTTAACTTATTTTTTTTTATAATTTTATAAGCTTATCCAAACAATAAAAGGAATAGTGAGAGACTTGAAACCCAAGTATTTTCATACAATATTCATTTAATCGTAATGTATCTTTGCGTTGATGTTATAAATTTATCACCAAATTGTACAAAACTGCACAAAAGCTCTCCCCGTACATTTAAAAGGTTTAACTATGTATTTGATTAACTAAGACCAGACTATATAGAGAGTAACCAACACACATTTACATGCAGACTAAAATATTAAAGAGCACTCTCCTTTTTCATTTAAACAAATAACATTATAAACTTTCAGCTTCTGAGTAATAATGAAGATAGGTTTAAATTGAGAAAAGCAATAATTAACCAAATGGAATTGTGAAATATAGGCAAGTTGCTACTAATTCTTTTTACACGAAGTAATGCCTAAATCTAAATCCGGACTAGGTGCATTCCAAATTAACCTGCTTTAACTATTAGAAGAAAAACAATTTACTCTCCAGAGGGCTCATGATATAACCTCAAATTATCTTTCCTTATTTTTCTCGTCATGATCATTTCTGAAAAAAGAACTCTGGTACAAAATAATAGCTTATTCACTTTAAAATGGAATATTATTATATAAATCAAGTTCGTGAAAAGAATTTGAGTCTTCCAGACAATGTATAGTTGAAAAACAAACTAAAACATTTTCTTACACAAATATTGAACATTAAAACAAACATCAATCATTTAATATATAAAATTTAAATGCTATCTTTCCTCACAAATAGGTTAAAAAATTCTAAAAGATTTTGTTAATTTAATTCCCCAAAGTTCATTAATGAACTACGTAAAATTTCATTCATACGATGTTACTTAAAGCCGTTAAATTTGTTGAAATATTTAAAATTTTACTTTTAACAATGCATGTGATTATATTATTCATTAAGTTCACTTCATTCACTTTAAGTTTAAAAAGAACTATAATATTATCAACTTAATAGTAACTGTGGAAGAATTTTGTCCATAAACCATTGTGTGAATAGAAACAGTCATCTTTTTTAACAATGTTAAGTAATTTTACTATAATAGTGTTGTAGATCACTGTCAAATAAATTCATTTACACATGAAGAATTTTAATAGATCAGAAAATTAATAAACAGAATACATAACTTTCGGGTACTGACATGTAAAAGTGAATTTATTCGCATCTTTTGAATTAGTAACAGCGAATGCATTGAGTTTAAGTTAGTTTAAACACACACATGTATATGTATATATATATATATATATATAAGCCTTCCATCTCTTTTGTGAAAATGTATGCGTATTTTTAAAAATTTTATTTTCTCAAGGGTACATATTTAAAGCCTAAGATGAAATACAGCAATCTTTCTGATTTAGAAAGCAAAAAATAATTTCTTAACACACTTGCTTAAAATTCTCCTGTAATAATTTTCTTAAAATTATTTAAAAATACTTTAATACTCCGGTACGTATTTTTATTAATTTGAGATTACATCTTCACTAAGAAAAAAATTTAAACATATATTTTCACCTTAAAACACTATAATCTAAAAATGAAAGATCATTTTGAGAATTTTGCATAGCAATTTTGAGCAATAAACACAAATTTAAGAAAATTTCAATTTCAAAAGTCTTAGCATGTTTTATTAAAATGAGATAAAATCCACATTTGATATTTTAATCTATTATAAATACTAAGCCCATACCGCCAGTGCAATTATTGTTTCATTTCAAAATAAATGTCTGATTGCATTTTCAAGTGTCTAAAACGTTCATAAATGATTTTAGAAATTCAAATGGTTTATATTAAATTATTTTATTGCCAAACCTTATGATAAAAATATATAATTCAGTTCACAATAAAAAAAATAATAGCACTTTTATTTGACATAACACCATTAATTACATGAATAAAGTGAGTGAGTGAATATTAACGTCGAACTGTTCATCTACACGACGGCTTTTGGCGACGGACCACGTAGTTTTCAACCTTGCTCAAGTGACGTGGACGACACATGAGCTGGCACCCCCTATCCTAACTACCACACCAACTGGAGGACGTTTCAGCACTCGACAGATTTAACGTGCATTTCTGCCCTACACGGCGGGTCTTTACTAGTACTGGACTCGAACTCATAACATGTTTGCCATGATCTGATACCTTGACCACGGGGCTACCGTAGTACCCATTAATTACATGAAAAAAAAACACGTCAGTCAGTTTTAATAAATTTACATTTGTGTTAACAATTCGGTACACTTCAAAATGAAAACCTGAATGCATTTTGCACAGAATCCAGATTTTTCACAAATGATATTCAAACATTACATCAATTATGTTAAGGTATCTGACTAAGTTCGGAACCTTGATTTTGCAAAAGCTTATAAATGGATACTATTTATGATATTTAGTCTCACTTAGATTAGAAAATGTATGTAAAATTGTTTTAAGAATAGTATTACATAAAAAATTACTTAAGTACAATATTTTGACAAAAAATGAACATATAATGACCCATTTTCAAAATATTCTCCTTTTGTGAAAAATGCTTCTATTATAATAATATTTTGCCTGTATATAGCTCAGACCTTTTTACAGAGGCGCAACTAGAATTATTGAAATACATAACTTAGAAGTGGGTTTATCCATGTTTTACGACAACAGAGGGGAGAAATTTTAAGAAAAAAAACACCAATAATTATTTCAATTGGTTGTAATTCGGTAAATAATGTGAACTTTTCAAAAATCATAGTTGAGCCTCTGTACAGAGGTCTGAGCTATATACAGGCAAAATATTATAATAATAGAAGCATTTTTCACAAAAGAAGAACATTTTGAAAAAAGGTTATTCTAAGTTGTTTTTTTTTGCCGAAATATTGTATTTAAATAATGTTTTTTTTTGTTGTCAAAATGTCTTTAAAACAATTTTATACATGTATTCTAATCTAAGTGATACTAAATATCATGAAAATTATCCATTTATGCGTTTTTTTTTAAAATAACGATCCCGAACGTAGTCAGATATCTTAAGTCAAATTATTTTTATTACAAACCAAAAGCTGCACATTTTGTATTTCAATCATTATTTCTAACAGAAAATAAAATCATACCTAATTTTTAAAACTAAAATTCCAATTCAAAACGTTCTATTATGTAATATCAATTTGTTTCCTATCGTATCCAAAAGTATTTACTTTCCTTCAACCTTTAATAATAATATGCATACATTTTAAGCTGAACTCTATGAAACTCCAATGAATGCAGCTTCCCTTTTTCTGTAAAAATAAAAAGCTGGGCTGTAAGGTCGAAGTGATCTCGTTGAAACGTATCGCTTCTATTTTATTCAGTAGTTTATTTTCTGGGAGCTTCTATATCTGTTGCCTTTGTTACTTTGTCAGCTGTATCCATTTTTAAGAAGGGAATATGAAACTGGAATAAAGTACTTGTTTCGCTGAGAAAACACCGAACATTTATTATAAATTTATTGGGTATCGATCGTTCTAAATCCACATTTTTCCAGGAGAGGTCTCGAAATATCTACTTCCTCTCCTTAAAATTCCAAGTGGTTTTGATGCAGAAAGGTTTTCGTTTAACAACTAAAAATATTCTTACAAAATACAAAGAAAAGAAGTTTCCTCAATTACGGTTTTCCTGCGTTGCTTTAGAATCTTTGAATTGCAATAAGAATAAAAGGTACTTGAATGTATAAATTGAGTGCTATTTTTTTCCCTAGTAAAATGCAAAACGCGTTATGCAGAAAACGAAGCCGAATTTCCATGTTTAAAAAACTTCCATTGCGATTGAGATTAAGATAAAAGTTATCTGCTTTTTAATGCAAGTTATTGGATATCATTTATTTAAAAAAACCAAGCTTAACTAATTAAACTACAGAAAATAAAGTTTAAATGGAAAAAAAGTTCACAATTTATGGATATTCTAGTAACGATACATTCTGCTTTAGGTATGCTTATCTAATAAATAAATTTATTTCTAGCATTGCTTAGAAATCTAAGAAATAGTTATACAAATATTTTAAAAAGGTATTTATAAAAATATTACAAACTTTGTTTTAATTTCATCAATGCTTCAAAAATATTTTAGAATAAACTATAATTTATTTTTAAAATAATTTAACTCTGAACTTTAAATTTTGCTTGACGTAGAAATCAAATTTTTAAAAATATTATTTAGAACACTTTCTCGTGCTGATACATAAATTATTTGACCGATTTTCTCAAATCATAATTAAACGTGTTAAAAAGAAAGAAATGTTGATTTATTTTTCAAGAAGTGTCAAAAAATATTTTTCCACGTTTAACGATTGCGTTTATTTTACCTTAACCCTTAAATTAGATCCAAAAATATGATACATTAACTTCATATTTTCTTCCAGTGAGAGTTCATCGCCTACTAAGATGACACCCAACAACTTTATTAAGACTCATCAAATTCCTGCTACGCATCTTTTCTTCGTAGTGTTAAACACAAACCCTTCAATCCGGGTGAACTTGTGACGGGATTTGGGAGGGAGGCATAGCTGCGATAACATGACATGACTGATATGACGATATGAAGAGGGAGTCACTTTTAAAACAGTTTCCATCTCCTCCCTTTTGCTTTACTTTTAAAAGAGTCGCTCAATTAAAAGATAATGGCGACCTAAAAGACGAAGTGCATTTAAGTGCCGACTGTGCCTAGCTACCGTGGCTAATTTGAGAAAAGGAATGGGCCCCGAGCTTTCTTCCATTAGTCGCGTCATTACGAGAAGCTTGAAAACGGAAAACAGTTTGACCTCTAAGGGTCGTGAGGGTCACTATAATTCTTTAAAGTTTAAAACAAAGCGTCGTTTTCTTCAGAAAATTGTGCACACAGCCTTAATTGCTGCTTACGTGCTGGCCCTTTTGAACCCCTCTTGAACAGTTACTTCCGAATAACTGCCATGGCCTCCGAGAGCATTTTAATTCGAGGAGGATGGTTTTGTACATAGTTACCATTGTGGAATCGTGAGGGAAAAAGATAATGAAGTGTAATATTTTAGAAAGCTTTGTACTACTTTTATCAACAATTGCTGTTATATAAATTAGACTAATGAGCAAGATTCGCTTGTTGTTCGTTGGCTTAATCCTAACAAGTATTAAAAGATTTGTTTGAAATTCGTGCTGAAGATTATCCACAACTGCGTCCAATTATTTTTCACATACGGTAGTTCCACTTATCTAATCTTATTTGGTTCGTTTAAGGAATTTGTCACTTTTTTTTTATCTTTCGAATATCTTTAACTAATTTTATTTCAGTTATTCTTGAAACACATGTTGTAATTGTTCCTTTCGATATTACAGTATCAAAAATCATCCAGTAGGTAAACACAAATCTTCCAGGAAATTGTTTTAAAATTATTACTGCCATTGTTTAATAAAAAAATTCGGAAGAACTTTTTTTTTATTAAATAAAGACCTTAGTCTTGAAATCTATTTAAATGCTAAATTATCAGTTTCACCGGTAACAACCGATTTCTTTTTCCTAATCATTTTACTAAACTCATACTAAACTACTGTATCATTAACTTCACTGCTAAACTGTTGTTTTGTAAGCCTTATTGCTAAACTGCTGTTTCATTAGCCTCTCTGCTAAACTGTTTCATCAGCTAAAGTGTAGTTTCATCCCTCTTTATTCCTTAGAACAGTGGTCTAAATAAAGAGATACAAGTACTCCAGTGGTACACGCCAAAGAATTCGGCTCACAATGTATATATATATATAATCATTAATCATATTCTAAATTTCTATAAATCTAACTTAAATATCTAAACAATGTGTAAGAATAGAGCAAGACAGTATATCTTTAAGGAACACAGAGCAGTATAGGTAATAGATTTTTCACAGTAGTTCATTAGCAAACTCTGAGGCCTGTGCATGAATCATTATTTTAGTTTTAGGGGCACGATATTAAAAATATTTGGAGACTATTACCATAGAATCATAAAGCATCCTCTTTATATTACTTTTGTTCTTCGAATAATTTCGTTTTCGTGGCTCGTTTAGGTAATTTCGAAAATTCTAAATTCTAGAAATATATTTGATGATAAAAATGCATCGATGAATGCAAACATAGTGCAATCCTTCAGAAATAGCAGTCAATTAATTTATACAACATACGAAAATTTTGTACAACTTACAAAATGTAGATAATTTGCAAAACTGAAATACAAAAGTTTTGCAATTTTCATGTAAATGGAAACTAATCGTGTAGTTTCCAAGAATAATAGTCTGCAAAATTGCATGATGTGCAACAAAATCATTAATCTTCAATTTCCTAGCAGTGTGAATCACCCAAAAACAATTATCAAAATATCTCAAACCTTATTAAAAATGTGCAGTTATATATAACAAGAAAAGATGGAACATACGAATACTTATTAATACTCCCTATAGGGAGCTTAATAAATTCTTTATTTTAAAGAATAAGTTAAGCTGCCTCTGTAATAGAATTGTTCTACATCACAGTAATGAGGAAAAATACGGAATATGATTGATAGCACTTTCTATGCACGTAATGAGGTTGGGACAGTTTTACAAGCTTCAAATGCGTCTATTTAAATGCGCACACCACCAAACTGTAAAGATATTAAGAGAATACAGGGTAAAAACAATTAAGTAAAAAATTCAGGCAATGAGGAGCAAATGCATAAAATTATGCAGCTTCCCCACTTAAAATGCGTATTCATTTTGCATGCGAAATAAATGTAGTGCATCGCACGTAATGCGAGCCCCTGACGTGTCTAGCAAATATTAAGGGCCACATTATGCACTAGGGTGGAATTTGGCTGAAAATATTTTGGCATTCAAAAATAGTTCTCTCTTTTCTTCTTAAAGATTCACCTTTACTATAAAACTGAACGGTGTTTAAGGAATATATATATCTAATGTTTATTCTGTTCCTCGCTTTCAATGTATTACTTTGCCTCGAAAATGGTAGACTGATTGAATACAGAAATAAAAATTAGAGGTCGATTTAAGAGTTTTTGGATTCCAGAAAGATAATCGGGCATTAAACAATGGACTAGAATTAAATGTAACCATCACAGATTATTTCTGTTTCAAATTAAGAATGATTTGCTGCTGTATTTAGAAATAAATCCACTTTCCAAGGTATTATCTTTTTTTTCAATAAGCAATTAAAGGTTTTTAATGCATCAGTCAAATGTAATAAGGAACGTATTGCTTTAGACATGCACCGTGATTAAATAAAAACCCATTGAGAACAAAATATTCTCTTACTTTTTATTCGTAAATTTTGTTACATTAAGGGGACATGGTACGATTTAAGAAAAATTTTTTAATTTAAGGATTTTCAAAATTTTTTTGGTTGCCTCCTATGTATGTATACTATGTAAATCAGATTTTGTGCACAAAAGTTCATAAAAAGTTAGCTATTTAATTGTTTAAGGGGAAAAAAATTTTGAAGTGATTTTAAAATGCTACTCCTCCTACAAAAATTTACGTACACGTATGAAATGTGATTTGCAAGTGCGCCCAACTATGTGTAACAAAAGTTGGTATGGGTTTTACGATAACACGATTGGTATTCGTACAATACTTCTTTTTATAAATCCTTATTGAAAACTCCTTGAAAAATTAGCAAATTCTAACTTCAATTATTTTTTTAAAAAATAAGTATTGCTTTGATTCAAAAATGCATACCAACTTTTGTTACATGTACTATTAACACAATAGGTAAAAAAAATTCAAAGCATTAGGCACAGTAGAAAAAAAGCTTTAGCATTTTAAATGAAGACAAACTAGTTATTTTACCTTTCTGAGATAAGTCAGTTTAAAGTTTTGATTTGCTATAGGGATGTAAATAAAAATGAATGTAAAAGCTATCATAATTCTGTGTTTTTTAAGTTAAGAGTTTTCAAACTTTGTGAGGTTACAGAAAAGTATATAAAAAATAATTTACGCTAGAAAAAAATTAGATTTGATTTTTTGACCGATTTTTGTCAATTGAATCGTACTGTGTCCCTTTAATATTTTAGTACATGATGACTAGTCTACCTAGGTAAAATTAAAGTATGAGTACTACTAAGAATAATTTGCTTCAAAATTCTTATATAATGCTGTTATATTTTATTACAATATTAACAGTATTATCCCCTTTAAACTTCATTCAACCTTAAAGTAAACTACATAGCCAAGAGAAAAAAATTATTCTGCTTACAAAATTTGTTAGTTATTGAATTAATAAGTTTTGATTTTTGAGCACAGATACATAGTAATAATTATTTTAATTATTAAACTGGAAAACGTAATTGAATGAGCATTGGTGACTAAAATTTCATTTGGTACTTTATAAGTGAAAAATGTTTTATATAAAAAGTGAAACTTAGTTATAGTAAATAATAATATTTATTTAAAGAAAAGGAAAGAAGAATCTGTAACAATTAGTATATTCCATTTCCAGAAATTGGGTAATTTTATAAGTTGCAAATATACGAATAGTCATATCTGGTTTAAATGCAGGAAATACAATGCTGTGATGTCCAGAATATGGTCTCATGATCTCTCCTCTGATGTATTATATTAAAATGATATCAAAGATAATTTAAACCTATTTCCTATTAAAGTATGAATTAACACGGAAATATATGGAATAATATTACAGTACTTTTAAACATTTAAAGCAAGCAATTTTATTATTCAACATCAAATTATTCACCTTATGCAAATTTTAAAAATATATAACATTTCTCATTAAAATAAAAATTCTGAAGAGATTAGCTTCCTTTTATTCAAAGGAAAATACGTGATTTGTATTTAATAGTTTATTAATTAAAAAATTCTGAGACATTTTACTTCATGAAATATATTTTTCAATACATTCTTTTTTAATTTAAATGTTTTTCCGTAGTTATTTGCATGCACATCTCTTTTACTTAAACTTTCAAGTGTTTAGTTTAAAAATCAAAGAGAGAGAATATAATCACACTCCCTGTTAACTTAAGGTTTTAATTCAACTAAAAGCTGTATTAATTAATTAAATTAATTCTACCTACTAAAACTAATGTTAAATTAATACTAAGGAAGGAAAAAGGGAAATAAAAAGGAAAAAAGGTTTGAAACATCTAAGTTGGGGATTTCACTAGTTGGAAAAAAAGGATTTGTGAAAGAATTGCTAC
Organism: Trichonephila inaurata madagascariensis; assembly: GCA_019973955.1. Lineage (NCBI taxonomy): Eukaryota > Metazoa > Arthropoda > Arachnida > Araneae > Nephilidae > Trichonephila > Trichonephila inaurata. The sequence continues at coordinate 1,338,245 of BMAV01007113.1, forward strand.
AAAACATACGTATCTTCTCTCACGGGGAATCATTCAGTGATTAGTCATTCTGTTACCCTGCTAGTGCATCTGCTTCCTATCTTGGTAAAGACATGTTGGTTTATCCTCCAAACTTCACTAGACTCACTATGCTCTTTTTTTACTGCAAAACTGCAATCTCAGTTGATACTTATCATGTAAGAGAAAACACCAGATGGCTTGTCTATCTACTTCTTAAAAATTTATGTAAAAATTAACTTCAGCATGGTTCATGCTCTCATTGTATTGAGAAAATAGTAATTTAATGAATGCTTATGTTTAAAAAAATTAACCGTTAAACTTAAATTTGCTAAAACTTTGTCAAATCTTTCTTTCCTTTTAACTAAGGATTGTAATTTCTGATTTTGAAAATACTCCAATTATTGTGAGTCAATTATCTAATTATTCTTTCATAAAAATTTTGCATTATTAAGTGAAAAAGTGTTTCCATAATCTGTTATTGTTCTTTCGAGTTAATTATTACAATTACATTTAAAAAAATTTTATGTTCTATACAAAGATTTTGAAGCTGCTTTGAAAATTACAAATTATAAACTTTGTTTAAATTTTATTGCAGTAAAATAAAAAGAAAATGAATCCTGTTATGGTGTTGCGGAAATATTTATTTCCACAACAACATAACAGGACTAACAGGATAACATGAGCAATAAGGATTTTATTCGAAAATGAAAAAATTTACACCAAAATCCATCAAAATCTTAGTATAACTTCAAAAATAGAAGCTTCTTAACAAATATTATACTATTGCTTCATCTTTAGTTTCATTAATAAAAATCTATAACTTTCAAAATATTTTGCTTATGAGATTTATACATCATTAACACAAGAGAAAAACAAGTTAAAAATTCTTCTTCAGAAATTTCTTAGCTTTAAATTTCAATTAAATTTCTAATTTAGAATCTCATACTAATAATCATCATCTTTCAGTTTCTTATATTGAAATTAGATACAAAAAAAAATTTCTTTTATTATCAGACAAAAAAAAATGAATTGGTTTAAGCTGCACTAGATTCTAGAAGATTAAAATGCCCTGGATACAGTGTTGATCTGAGTTCATTATAATTACAATTAGAAGAATATTTTAATAGACGAATTAAAAAGTATACAATTTTCAAAGAGAGATTTAATTGAATACCCTCCATGATTACCTACAAAATCTCAATTGATTTCAAAAATGATAGATATTTTGGAAATTTCAAGCTCAGCAAACGAATGCAATATCATTCTTTCATAGGTTGAAAGTTTTATGCATAAAACGTGCTTAGAAATGTTTTAAATTACCTTTTAAACTCAAAACATTAAATTTTAAAGTAGCGTTTTCAATTCACGAACTCAAAATTTCATTTTGATTTTACAAATAAAATTCTCACTCACTTTTAAAATGAGTAATAGTTAATTCAGCTTAGCAATTAACTGCCCTTCTTGAATAATTCTAAACGGTCTGTTGCATTACTTTTAAAATAATTTATTGCATTCCATTCTTAATCACCATGTTAACCTGCTTTATATCAATGCACCAATTAGCTACGAGCTTGAAAACGTTAGTGGAGATCTGCGTTGATGATTTGTTACTCTATCACTGCTTCAAACAAATTGAAGTCAAACTAAAACATGTTTCTACGTTAAGATTATAATTGCATCTCTGGCTCGCTTTTAAATTTAATTTTAGCTCTTCTCGGTACTAAACGGGATTAGAACCAGGATTAGAAACAATATGAAATAAACCCATTAAATAAAAATATAAGGCTTCTGAGATGCTCATACTGTGTTTCTAACTTTATTCCCTCAAGTAAACCTACCTTATAGGAATGGGCTTTAAAACTGTGATACTCAACGTAAACTTTGGCCATATAATATACGGTCAATACCATTAGCGCTGGATAGCTTTTAGTGAAGAAGGCACACTACTCTGTTGTAAATGGGGAAGTAACTGAGGTCAGTCAGCTAGAACCCGTTCCGATAAAACTTGAAGGTTTTCTCCTTTTATACGTTTATCTATGACACACTCAACCTGAATTACGATATGCAATACAAGGACGTAGTAAAAATCTGCCATTACTAACGAATCATTTAACAAAGCCATCAAGAAGACATCTTTACATGCTGATAAAACACGTTGAATAACCTACTTAAATAAATGAAACGTTTTCAGAGGATATGTTTAAAAGTATCTCTCCAGAAGCCTTAATTAAGTCTTTCTTGAATAACAGATCTCAAAATTACAAAGTTTTAAATGTTTCAATCAATACTGCTTCCACCGTCACTAGATATGAATGTCTCCGAGGTACTGCCCCATATTCACTCAGTTAGGATAAGCTTTGCATAATCGAGTGTCCCAAGTGCTCGGAATAAGACATTTAATTGCAATATTTTTGAAACAGAATGGATCTGTCACGAAATTAAATTTTGTTCGTTTCTCGTTTATAATTTTCGATTCACAGAGAAAAATGATTGTTTCGCGCATTTTTGTAATTATGTCACCAATTTAAAACATTTGAGATAAAATGTTTAAAATTGGCATTCGATCCGAGCTTAGATTATACGACCCGGAACGGCGAGTTGATTTTAATTAATTTTCGAAATACCCCCGTTTCCTCCTCTTGAAATATCGTATTCTGAACATCATTGGAAAAGCTAACTTTACATTGCATCATTCTTTACTCGCCTGTGTATAAGGACGAGTTTGCATTAGCGATTCAGCATCCAGTTCACGTTTAATTATTTTTAATTTTCATTTAAATAAAGGAGGATTTTAAATATCGATCACCCTATTTTCGTATGGATATTTCGAACTTCAATTGACATATTCTCCGGGGATTTGATTAAGTTTAGTTCCATGTCTTTTCGAACAGCTGAAATCTAATGATCCGTTCGTATAATAATAAATGTTAAAATTCATAATCTGATAAGGAATCCTTAAAAATGGTAAACTTTATTTACTTGTAATATTTACGCTCTATGACATCAAATTTTACAGAACGCAATCTATTCTGGGAGAATTTAAATGAATCTTCCTATTAAAAAAATGCGTTTAACTTTTATTCATTACACAGAATTGCGAATTCACGTTCGTACTGTCTTTCACCCTCAGTGTGAAATAAACTGCAGTTTATTCAAAATAAACTCAATCGAATAAGCTCGAAATAACTCTATCGAATGATTTAACATAAAAAAAATCATATGTTAGGATAAACTTTGTATAATCGAGTTCCCTTTGTGAATGCAGTAAAACTACGTTCACTAAGGAGACTCAATCATACAAATTTTATTCCAACACACATATTACTTTGATATTTTTATAGCTTTTTTTTATTAAATGTTAAATAATATGAAATAAATACAAAAATTGTATTTTTTTCCACCATTTTTCCCCCATTAGGAGGTAGAATTACATTTTGTAAGCAGTACTCAAATAAATCCCTGATATTTCCAAGTGTTCTCCTATATACACTTAATGAAAATACAAAGCATAAAAATCAAGCAAAATTGCCTTAATTTCATTTACAATTACTAATTCCAATTGAATTCATTAATCATAGTGAAGAAAATTTAAAAACAGTATGTTAGATAAATGCAAAGCATAAATATTCAGTGCCTTATTCTTTTGAAGAAAAGACATTCAGTATCTGATTGCAAGTTCAATAAATGCTCATTCTGTGTCATAGATAGCCAAAATATTTGCCCATGATACAATTCTGTTGATTGGTGGTCACCGATTTGCTAACCATCTTCAGATGCCTATACATTAAGTGTTCCTTTTCTATTCGGCATTATTCTTTATTAAGGAGCCAATTCATGTGCGCTATCCCAAATATATATGGCTTCTTCTATGGAAAAGGATCATAGAATTCAGTTGGGTGATGTTTGGATAACGTATCTTGTGTGTATTATATATTTCTGAAATTATTTTTCGCAGACATAAAGGACAGTTAATTTATATTTTTGAGTAACGTGTTTGAAGAGTAGAAACGTTTTAAATTTTTGTTTAGAAATTTTGTAAAATGTTTATTTCATCGACCTTTTGTGACCAACCATTAACACTAGATTGCCCAAGGAAGTCATTTTGACTACTTTTTAATTTCAATTAGAAAAACAATTACATACATAATGAACAATTACTTAGAATTTTTTTAGAATATAACTTTTTCCAAGTGAAGTAATTTTTTTTATAGTTAATATTTACTAATAAGCAGCTATATGACTGTAAATAACATAAAAAATATTAAAAGTTAATTTTAAACAAATTTCTTTACACATTAATCAATCTTTCATAATGCAGTCATTTTGACTGCTTTTGGTCAATATAGGTATATACTAAGTTTCAATATATATATCTATAGACTCTTCAGTCTCTATAGGTATATAGTTACATCATTATTCATTTTCCTTTTCACTGACGCTGTTCTCACCTTTTCAGGATTCTCAATAGAGCATCTATAAAGTAAAGTTTATTTCATATTATGTCTTGTCTATTTTTTTAAAAAAAAACTATTCAACATCCAAACAAAATTTTAAAAAAATCGCGGATAATAATTTTTGATAGTACACGTAATTTAGTTTTATGAGAACGAAGTAAAATTGGTATTTACTTATAAATCAAAAACAGGTTTAAGAGACAGTACTTTCAATTTCCAAAAGTTAGGAAATTACTGTTAAATGCGAAATAATACGCGCAATACAGAACGAGAGCAACGTCACTTTAGTGTGTTTCAGGACCATCTCCTCCAACGCAATACGAAACAACACATTTAGGTACAAAGTCAATGACTGAACGGATGGCTCTCCAATCCCCTGTCAAACATTTTCCGCTGTTCGTTTTCTGAATATGTCAGCGGAAGGGCATCCAAACACATTCCATACATGTTCTATTCGCGAGAGATCAGGGAAGAACGGTGGCCAGGAAAGCAGCTGTTCATCTTGAAAATCACTTTGGCTGACACGTGAAGTGAGCTATTGGTCATTATGAGGCTGATAAAGGGTAATAGGGATACCCCGACGGAAGAAAACACTCTTTTTGCCTCCAATCATCTTTGCCATAGCTGGTGCTCCGTGAACGCTTCTAGGTAAGTGTCAGCTGAAATTTGAATTATAGTTCTTTCAGTTAAAGATGTCACATGACATATGTCATCTTTTCAGTCCAATCAGCATGTCCCTCATAAGAACTTCGTCCTGGGTTTTGGCATTTCTAATAATACACTTGATTTCTGAGACAAGATAAAATCCATAAAGATTACAATGGAAAAAATAATCGCACATATATTATACATTTTGTAAGTCCTTTACTTATATTCTACTAAACATGCAGTGTGTCGGAGAGTGCGCTCTTCCCATCATTTGTATTATTTGGTGAGGTAAATTGTAATTGTATAATTTTCTGGTCATTTATTCTTTGTATTGTATTTTCATTTTGTCCCGTACTGTATATAATATATATTATTATAATTATATATACATAAGTATTAGTTCTTTGCCAAATAGCTTACAAACTACTGTAAAATCCGTTTGAATCTTCATAATAATTCTTCTTGGACAGATGATTCACATGAATTTAAAATCATACTTAGATATTTTTCTTTTATGTAAGCCTTTACTCTACTAAGTATATAAGTCTCAGTCAAACATATAACTTTTTTCTGAAATTATATACTTACATCTAAATTATAGCTCAACTTCTATATTTAAACCTTTTTCAAATTTGATCCATCTCTTTAAATTAAGTTGCTTTGCTAATCACACTATTTTCTCTCAGCCATTATATAAGTTAAAAATGAACTTAATTTATCATCAAACTTCTGCTAACTTAAGTCACCTTCAACAACTCTGTGACTTTTCCAAACATACACTTTCTTTTCAGCCAAAGTAAGGGTATTCCACTGTCTGCCATTAAAAGAGTTAAGAGATCGCAGATGCACTGACCTCGCATTTAGCCTAAACGCTCAAGGTAGAAAGCCAATTCAGCTAACAAAGTTACGTACTACTTCTAGAAATTCGAATCGAACATAAATCTCCCAAAACTACGCCCCCTTTTGGGTAACCTAATATAAGACGGAACATCAGTTCCGAACACAAAGTACTAGTGATTCTAAGGTGTGTGTCCGTGATACAGAGACCCTTTTTGCCTCTCATTCCTTATCCAGAAATTTTATTGTTCTTTTCTGCTGAAAAGCCGGTTCAAAGCCTGTTCGATATTGATGGCTAAACTTTATAGCCCCATAACAGAGCTCTTGGTATTGGGGAGCATGGAATTAGAAATATAACACTCGGTTGGAAAATGTAAAATGGGGTATAAATTACATGTTAGTTCTCTTTTCAAAGACCTTTTGTAGCTCCCTTGGGATCAGTGTTGCTCTAACAAATTTCGAATAGATGATTTACGTGATTCCTGTTTCAATCACAAAGAGTTAGCTCTTGATTTTTTTTTTATTTTGAATTAGAATGAAAAATGTACCTATTTTAGTTTCATTAGTACTTCATTCAGATGATTTAACTTATCGAACGCTATCTTTTACAGCCAACGATTATCTTTCGTTCTCTCATAAGTATTTAAAATTTATTGAGCTCTAGAAAATCGATCCTTCTGGTATAGAATTTTTTTTTTAAAGGAAAAAGTTTTTTATTCCTTATGAAAGTAGTATTTTTTATTGAAGTAAAAAATATATTTAAAAAAAAAAGTAAATCTCATTAAATTGAATAATGGAAATATAATATTTAATACGGCCATTTTACAGACTTGTTTTTTCGAAGTAAACTCCTACTTCACTATTATAAAGATCTTTATTAATTTGACTGTATAACATGAATTTTTAACTATAATTTTCTTCTTATAAATTAATTTGCTTTTATGAGGAAAAAATTTTAATAAACCAATGCTTGATCCATATTTTATTCAAAATCCTTTTTTTTTATAGTGAGTGGTTATTAAGAACTCCATTTCATTTCAAAAGTCTTTAAAGTTCATCATACAAACAGTTAAAAAAAAAAGTTTAGTTAAAAAAAAAACAGGAAATTAAAATAGAAGCAACCAAATTATTAAATTTTTCATAATGCAAATGATTGTTTTTAATCAGTTATAACAGTAATTTGATGCGTTATTTTGAACTCATTAAAACATATTTCTTAAGGTGCATTATCATAAGTAAAAATGGTCCTTATTTTCTAAATCGATTATGCACCCATAAACTTTAATGCCGTATTGAAAGAAATCATCTTGAGATTACACAACAAACTTAATTGCCTCTATAATTAACAATTAATATGCAAATTAAAATATTTTCCATTTAATTTTATCGATGTTATTCTTTTAATCGATTTCTATTTCAAAATAATTTCGAATTTTAGTTTATTTTATTCACGACATTATTGCTAATTACCTAATATATATATATATATATCTAAGGGGTGCTTCAAAAATGTACTTTTGAATTAATAAGTTCATGAAACTCCCTTTCAACTTTTTATATAACTTTTATTTCTTTCAAATATTAATTTGTAAAAGGAATAAATCTTGAAATAAGGTATCCGTAATAATGTTGCCTCTATTGCTGTAGCGCATGATTTAAATTGAATATACTGGCATAGAAATTGCTTACAAGTAATTTAGAAATCATTGAAGGAAATATAAAAATAGCCAAGATAGTATTCTTAAGCTTTATGGAAATGATTGACTTTTAGATTTGATTAATTTCTTAAGAACAAATAAGATTATAATTGAGCATTTCAAAAGAATTGTGAAAAATGTTGGAATTAAATTACAATTTTAAAATAATATTTGATTATGATACTCACCAAATAAATAACATCAATATTTTTGCATTTTTTTTTTATATATAAAAGGTGCTATTTCTACATAATATCAAAAATGCTTAATATGCATTAATAAGATATTCCTATATTTTTCTAACAAAAATTTATATATTAACAGCATATATAAGTAATAAAACTCATCTAAAAATAATTTGCTGTAATTTTTGCTCAGATTTTTTTTTATTCAAAAATACATTATTAAATAATGAATTAATAAAATAAAAAATTTTAAGTTATAAAACAGAAATTAAAAATAATATTACCATGATCATGTGTAACTTCTCTTTGGTTTGATCCATTAACTCACTTTTCATGCAGTAATAACTAACATGTCGTGTTATAAAGAGAAATCATATCATTGAAAATGAAAAGCAAAATCATTTTGTATTTAAGATAATTTTCTTTTCTTTAGTAGAGATGTTTCATATTTAAAATAGTAATATTAATTTTTCATATGCAGCGTGATATTTATATGATGGTATTTATACTAAAAACCATTCAAAATATATTTGATATCCATAATCAGGATTTTTTTTTTGACAAAGTAATCAATGAAAAAATCTGCAATAGAGTATTTCAAACTTATTCAACACCATGATGACCAAGAAATATTCATTAAAGCTGCTGCTCTTCCTTGCAATCAAAATCCAGATTGTAATTACATTTGTATAATGGTTTGTTTCATCTTTTCAGGTATTTGAATTATATAATATGAGGTTTTAAATGACTAAATGATAGCAAATGTATGGAAAATACGGATTGCAATTTAAACTGAATATTACAAGTTCAACGTCAAATACACTTTTATTTTTTTTCCTTCTCTGTGCTACGTTTCCTTTATAGATAAAGTTACACGCATATTTGTTAATTCAGAAAAATTCTCATTAGTTCTCAAAATCCTTAAACTACAAAGTCACTCGTACATATTTTTTGCAAGATAATATTGTTTACACTTTCCTGAATTGAATATAACTTATCCCATCGAAATACTGGTTTTAGAAAAAACATATTAATTAAGAAAGGTAATTTCTTATTACTCTTGAAAAAATCCTAAAAAAAAACTACATTTTTTTAAACTGTGCCATTTTTTTTTTTTTTTTTTACTTTTTACATATTGAGGCAATAAATATATTCTCAATTCGATAAGTTTAACATACATATTTGAATTTAACAAAATTACCAACTTAAAACTAATTTTATATGATAACAATAATCAAAAAAATCAAATATTGAAATCATCCAAATACTCCGAAATAATTCATTATCAAAAAATTTTAAAATTCTTTGAAATTATCTTTCGTAAAAATGTTATGTATCATTATTACACACACATCGTAATTTTAATTTCTTTCCTCTGACTCCCTTCGTAAATCTTAATGAGTACGTCAGAATTAAGAATGAAGTACAACTTATTCAGCCCAGCTTAAAAGAAACGCAATAATAAAAATGCAGTTGTGTCAAAATGCTGACAACAAGGAAGCAGCCTTCAGAAAATTACACTTCCTGGAGTATTCAAACAAAACAACTAAGTCTCTGAATCTGTCGACAAGAAGTTAAACACCCAGAAATGATACTCTACTGAAAAGACTTAACACACAACAAAATAAATTTTAAAAAAATCCCGAAAAAATGCACTTTGAAAAGAAAACCAAAATGTCTTGTTGGGGGGGAAAAAACAGACACATTCACCCTGAAACAAAGAAAGCCAACATAACTTGAAATGATTTGGTACGCGGAAAAGCATGAGCAAGATAATCCTGAAATAAATCAAAAGGGGTTTCTGGGCTATCGCGCACTAAGTTTTAATCTGCTTATATGACATGCGTACAGGGTCTTCAACAAAGAGACTCGTCCGGTCTAATAAGCTTTGCCCCGACGTTGTGCTTTCCCCTCTTTAAATATTCATAGACCCAATTCCTTCGCTTTCGCTGTACACTCTCGAAGTTTGTACACTCTTTTACTACACGCACTGAGCATCTGTGCGGCAATAAAGCATTTTCTAAAACCGTTATTTTTTAAGACAACATCACGTCTGTTCTTCCACACTGACATGTACATAAAGTAAAGCAGCGCAGCCAAACATTAACACAAGCCCCATGAACCGCATATGTAATGGGGATGAGAAAGTGGAAAAAATGTCGGAATGATAAAAACAAGCATAAAAACAGTAGCACCAAAGAAAAAAAAAACTAACGTTAAAAAACACAACTAGCTTCTTCTTTCTCCTCCTCTTCTTCTTCTTCTCCAACTACTCTGGGAAATAAGCGAGAGTAAAAACAAACAACGGTGGGGTCAGGAATGGAAGGGGTGATAAAAGAGATAAAATAGCCCAAAACGAATTTTCTTAAAATGCGACAGGAACAGGACTTGTTTCAAACGAGGAAATTGCACTCATGTTTGCTCAAAGCTTGTTAATGCAAAAATAAAATAAAAAAGAAAAGTTCTTATTATTTTTGTTTTTCTGTTTTTTAGTTTAAAGAAACTTTCTTAAACAGGTAAAAGAAAGACTCAACAAGCTTTGACTCTTTTTCCCCCTAGCACACAACCAAATGCATAAACAATCGACATAGTGAGCCAAAAAACGGCTCAGACAGCAAACAGTACATGTTTTACGTGTACAGTAAACATAGTTAATATTATTTTATTTAAATTATAATTCACACTTGAATTATTTGTCACATGTATAACAATAGGTCAAAAAAGTTCTTACAGTATTCAAAAGGTAATAAAAGATTATTTTGATTTTTAGTTTGAATCATCAGACTCATTGCATAATATTATTTTGATAGCATTGTACACAAAATAAAAAATTATTCAATTCATTTTATTTATTCTCCTGGCTCTTAATATTTTTATGCATACAGCAACATAGTAAATGCGCAAGGTTTTATTATTACTTACACATTTTAAAATACAACCTCTTTTTTTTTTTTTTTTTGAGTTTGCATTTTTAAGGTATCAAATCTTTTGTATCCATAAATTATAAGATCTTCCTATCATCTTAGCTATGGAATTGACATCACTAAATTACCAATGGTTTACTTATTTGAACAATCATAGCAATACTCTAACGTGATCAAATCCCAAATATATAACCATTTCAAAATTTGTTCGTTTCTTTACTCATTTGTATTAGATCACTTTGTTATTGCACATCATCAAAAATAAATGTGAAAGTTATTATTACGTCAAAATAATGAGGGTCAATTTTGAAAAGCCGCTTAAAATTATTATTCCCACTTGCTTGGGTATTACAACGAAAGTGGAAATGCTACATTATCAATGAAAAATAGTAAAATTATTCTGCGAAAATGAACATTTACAAAATGGGGAGTTTCTGAATGAGTATTTTCTAAATGAGATCCCCCACTATTACATTTTTTTTATGCCGTTACGTATTACATTTATAAAAACGGTTGCATTTTGGTTCTGAATGGACTAGGTGATAATGCAATTGAATGTAAAGCCTAGTTGGCAGCTTAGGTATATATCTAAGGGACTAGTATCCCTTGTCTAATGCCTAACTTGTTGTGATGCGATGTTGAATAATTTATCGCTTTCTACGGGCGCGACTGTTATTCTGTGTCCCTAGGGTAACTGGTCAGGTCAAAAGGAGGGTAGAGGGGTGGAGAGTCGACAGAATAATTTCGCAACCTAACGCATCATTTTGCGCTAAATATTCGGAACGGCATTTCAATAATTACTTGCATATTTGTATCGGTATAAGCAGTTGGCTTGTTTCGTACCTTGCATTGCATGATATATCAGATGATCTCAACAATTGTAGCTTTGATTTCCTACTAAATGCGTTGCTATGGAATACAAAAGGCACCCGATGAATTCTGCATATAGAGTTATGAATAGTATGTGCATGATTAATGATGTATACAGGCAAATGTTATAACTCACACATCACACAACTGACCGTTCCTCCTCAATAGTAGTAATGTTTAGAAAGCATTTCGTGGTTGTTGAAATCGATTCATTATTGCGTGAAAAGCTTTCAATAGATGAAAAGCAATTATGTAGCTAACTAGCTACCTAATCAGTTCATTGTCAATGATTTCTAAAGTATGTTATTGAAAGAATGACAACAATATATAGCTCACATCAAGCTAAAAATAAAGCAATGCTTAACATCAATATGCATGTATTCATGATCTACTAATTTTGACATTTTAAAGCAATTTAGAAATCATTTACTCAGGTTGCTATTGCTGGAATGACCTTGTTAATATTTAGATGCAATACTATTGAGTAATGATAAATAAACAATGATTTAAATAGCTGGAAAATTGTATTCTGAATACTATATTTTTTTACCCTGTAAAAGAAAACAAATTGAAAGCTACAGTATTTTGATCTATATTCAGATGCACAGTTTGTGATTTTGTTTACAAACATAAATATTCATAAAGTATAAATTTATATTTTGTAGTATTACATCACATTTAGATCTGTTTCATGTTTAGAGATTCTTTATTTTTGGTCGCATATTACATATACAAAGCATAAATTATAGATAATGAAAACACACAGGATTTTTTACTATTAGGAATTGATTTAAGGTAATAAGCTATTATTTAAGCAAATGGAATATTGTACATAATTTATAAATACAGAAATTAACTCTATGATAAAGGCAAAAAAAACTATCATATGCTTCTGAGTTTAATAGCATTTTTAATACTGAAGTGTAACGCCTATATCATTCGAATTATAAAAATTATGCACAATGTCCTTAACACTATAGATAATCAATACCGAAAAATGCTTAGTTGTCAAATTAATTAATATTGAAAAACTCAAATTCTTTCGAATCGTCATATTCTTCAAATATTAAATTATTACAGATCTTTCATATAATAAATTTTTATTATATAATCCACGTTTTATGGAATACTAATTTCTTGAAATATTCACATAAAGACTTTGTTGTAAATTTACATTGCTTGAATTAGTTTCGGGTTTTAATTCAAGGGAATAAATCAATTTTTAGTCAAGCATTAAAATAAATCTTCTGAAACTGATAGCTAAAAAGTTAAGGAATTCATTATCAAATTAGGTTTTATTTCAGATTAGACCTCACAAGATTTTATATTTCTACGGGTAAACTAAATGAAATCTCTAAAACAAAAATTAAATTCCAAAAATAACAGGCAGGAAGACATAAAATTAAAGCCGTCACTTAGCATTAAAAGGAACACTGATTTATTAAACATACAAAAGAGCAATAATGTGCACAGTAAGAACTCACAGTTTTGCTTATGCGGTAGTATGTCCCCTCAAACAATGGGTCACCTATTTCCCGTGATTAAATCATTTCTCCGAACCAACAACAATTAAATCTGTTCTTTTATCATAAATCTGATCTAATGATATCACTCAGCACCATGCATCATATGTGTAACTACTTTATTCAGAAGAACAATATCAAATACTGCACATGCTGCGCAAGAGCCAGCAATTGGAAATCAATAGGACCAACCGCGTCACCGACGTCTGGAAATTCGTTTTACCTGAACACGCACTAACGGCGTAGTGAAATAGTGCATAAAATTATTAAGCGCGACAAAAGCCATCTGTTAAACTGACCATTTCATCGGTTTGCTCAAATTTGTGGTCAATGTTTCGAATCGTGTAAAAATACAATTCAATCGTCACAGAAACCTATTTCAGATGAAATAAAGAGAAAAAAATAAAAAATAAAAGCAATTTGGCGTGTCACTGATAAGGGGGTAGGTTGAAGACAAACACATCCGTCTTCTCAGAGGCGATGCATCGAAAGGGGGGCATACGTCATACAGTGCCTATTGCGTGATAAAGAGAACTTATGGCCCTGACAGTGGTTGAGGAGTGTGTTGACAGTAGGCTGAATGAATCTGTATTGGCAACAGAATTAAAGGACGTTGAACTAAACACCCATCGTGTACTTTCAAAATAAAAAAATGAAATATAAATTGCTGTTCCCATAAGTCTTTTTTTCTTGTTCACCTTCGATTGTAAAATATTTTATCAGGGCAAATGTAACATGAATTTTTCAAGCTAAGCACCAAAAATTCCAACGAAACAAGATACAGAAGTTAAGGTGAAGAATATAAACATCTCCAAATTATGCATCACGATAACCATTTGTAAGTCTCATTGCAGCAAAAACACCTCAGATAAAGTTACAGACTCATTTTGAATGTCAAAGGTATTTAAAACCAGTTTCTAACTTTATAAAAAGAAACCCATACGAGTTTCTCTTGTATAGTCTATATTACAACTATGGGCAATTTTAATAATTAATTTGTTCTTTTATATAATTAGCTTATAAGTAATTAACAGCCAGTATTCATACCAATATAGTCACTATTACACTTATTACAACACTAGTAAATATTACAACTATTACAACACCAGTCAATATTACAATTATTACAACACGAATCAATAATACAATTATTACAACAAGAGTCAATAATACAAATATTACAACAAGAGTCAATATTACAATGTTTACAACACGAGTCAATATTACAATAGGAAAAAAATAAAGAGGGAATTCTCGTTTCTCACGAGATGCCCCACAGTACTTCAGATTTGATATCATTGAAGATGACAACAAACCTTATGTAAAACATTATCACTATAGAAATTTCATATCAAAAGTATTACATCAAGAATGATTTATGCATATACTCTCTTTAATCGCTAATGATAAATTTATACAAAGTAATTTTTTAATCATAACAGAATACTATGTATCGATCTATTGAAGCTTATTTGAATAAGATATTAATAAACATAACAAGCGCAACTTATTATGAAAAAAAATAATCTTAACTAGCTGCTGAATCAATGCTCCTTTGTGCCTAACATTAATAGACAATTATAACTGTACACAGAAAGGGAGAAATCGTTGAAACCCATTCAAATGCTGATTATAAATCAAATCCAAAGACGTTGATTTACCCCGATGATTCTTCATTTGAAATTCAGGACAAGGGCTTTTTTGCAATCTCCGTTCTCTTGACTGGAAACAAAATAAATCTAATGTTTGTCCGGAATTGTTTTTTCTGGTCTAGTTGTTTCAAAATCCACGAACTGATCGCAAATTGAATGACGCTCCGATAAAGTATATTCATGTGCTAATTATCCTTTTTATTTTTAGGGAGAAACATTGAAAGAAAAAAAAAGAATCCGTTTTGGGTACTGTATTATAAAGGGGATCCTCTTTTCTAGCAAAAGCGGAAAGCTAAAATCTCCTTCCACCCTTTTTCTTATAACATTGTGCTTTGCCTATTTTGTTCACTGAAGTAATTGCACTTGGGTAATTAGATAAGAAATCTAGCGTGTCTGTATTATACTAAGGTAACGGACTGAGAATCCGTGTAAAAGAACAACTGCTGGACTACCTAATTAATGGCGAAGATAATGTATCGCTTTATCGTAAATGTAGGGGAAACAATTGTTGTTATCGAACTGATGAATCGACTAATGTTTAGAAGAGATTTTATCTTTTTCATCTGCATGACTAATTGTTTGAAAAGCATCCCACAGCGTTTGCTTTGTTATACCAAAACACGATCAGTATGATGAATTAAATTGATTGGTCGAGTCTCAACTGTCATTAGCTTATGTGATCGTCTGTTTTCTTGCTGAAAACCTTCATCAACAACTGCGGAATTCGCTTACGAATCTAAAGCCCCATCAGATATGAAATCGTCAATGAAACTGCCTTTCCCCACATCATTTCTAAGGACGCATGCGCCAGTGTCGGTTTGGAACTTCGTGGCTAGAAAATCTAGCCGATTTGTATAGGTTATATTTTAGTTTTTAAGAAGATTCAGAGCAAAAAAAAACTTGCCATCTTCCACACATCTCAGTATTTCGCATTTTCTATCTGTTTTTTTCTATCTACACTAGTAAAACAATTCATTTTTGCAAATACTGCAAGTTTATTTTTAATTTATCCAAAAAAGTACCGAAAGAAAACATTCCTTCTTTATACTTCTTTTAATTTTCTTTCCTTTTGTTATGTTTTTTTTTTTTTTTTGAATTCATAGCCCTTAAAAAGGAATAAGTTATTATTAAAAATAATTTTCGTTTGTCATTTTATTGTTATTTTGAGATATCTTTAAGTTTAAATATTTTGATTCAAATAATGATAAACTAAAAAAAAAGAAAAAGAAGAAGTTAAGAATTATAGATTTAGAAATATATTAACGAAACATATATATAGAAATATTTTTATCCCATATTCATTAAAATGCAACAAATTCAGATCCAATTCTGAATACATTTAAACACAATTCAATTATTAAAATTAATTTTTGGTCTGGGAGCTATTTATTAAACTATTTTTTTTTTCATTTTGTGGATCCCTTCGACTGAGCAATATATTGAATTGAATTGGATTAATATCTAAGAAATTATTTTGTTGCATTGCAGACGTTTATAAATATTAATATTTCGTTCTCATGCATTACGAAAACATGATGTGAGGTTTAAAACAATATGAAATATATTAAAATATTCTACTTTAATAACAAAAACTGTTACTATTATTGTGATACTTTTTGAATAAATGGGGCACACTTTACCTGAGGTACTATAAGAATCTAAATTATATATTTTGTTTTAAATATGATAAATTACTTATATTTAAACAAGTTATAATTTTAAAAACTTATGGTGTTAAATCGAACACTGATTATTTATTGTTGTTCAAGTTTGTTCCACACAAATAATTTTTCATTGATTAATTCAAAATAATATCGTTTTCAGTGGAACTTTTATGACTTTCAGAAATCGTAATGATAACGTCCAAAAAATGAATCCACCATAAGTTCCCACAGACAAAAATTTAGACCATTGTCTTGAAGTATTCGCAGAGGAAGCGTACGCATAATCAATGTAAAAAAAAAAATACTTACACGTTTATCCTCTCACGAGATATTATTACTTCATTGATTTGCTCTTAGAATCTACTGCCAACTATTCATGGAATATTTCCAAAAGGAAAAGGAAACAGACCATTTAATATCAAGAAAGGTGGGGGCTCCTAAAGAGATGCAATGACAAAAAAAAGAAACAAAATTATACTAAAAAAATAGACATGTTTGGAATAAAACCCGATACAAGAATATCGCATCATATCTTGACTTTGATTAAAGTTGATAAATATCCTTCATGTAGATGGGACCGTGTCTTTCTGTCATTTGACGACAAACGAGTCACATTCAAAAACAGAAAATGCAATTGCCTTTCTGTTCGGTAGCCCGAATGTGCCTCCCCCTCCCTATTAATTCAACCCCCTCCCCTCTTTCTCTTCCTTTTCACCCAACGTCAGCAAAAGACAGTCGTGCGCGCTATTTTCTGGATTGCTATATGTCTTCTGTTAATCGTTATTTAATGTGAAACTTAATTACTGGTCATCGAATGCAGTTTCAACTGAGGTTTTTTTATTTTTCTTTTTTTGACAAAGAAGACACTAATGCACTAATCGAATTCAAAACAAGTCAGATAAATCATCGTTTACTATTCAGCTTCGGGACAAGTTTAAAGGCTTCATCCTTCTATTTCTGTCCCAGTTCCGAAAATGAGGGAACGTATACATATTGATTGGGGTTAGTTCTTGTCGTCGGCTTTGCAAAATCTGTCTTATAGTTTTATGAAGGATTCATCCCAGTCTCTGGATCGGATCTGAAATAAAACCATTAGATACATCTATCTCTCTTTGTCAAATAGAATATCTCTAAAAGAAAGAGTCCACAATGGCATTCTTTTTTGCTCCGATTGTCTTTGAGTAGTTCAATTAATTGATAAATCGCCTTGTAAGCGAAAGGTTTTAGGTTAAATAGCTAAATATTTTTCCTTGCACTTGAATTCAATTAACTTTAAAGAACAATTTTCTGCTTAATCTCATTTCGTTTCATTTTAATTTGACTACCTAACATTTTTTTTAATCTAAATTTTGCATCATGCATAAATTTTTGATTTTGCACTAGCATACATAGAAGATTGAAATTGGAAAAATGATTAATTATTATTATTATCTTTTTAAGCTAATTATTCATATTTTTGTCACCCTTTTATTTAGTTGGAACAATCAAAATTCAGATTTTTGCATAGAGTGTAATAAGGTGTTTTGTAGAATTTTAAAAATCGTTTGTTTACGTAAGCTACACATACTGTATTCAGATTAGTATTCAAAGGAGGCGTATTCAAAGAGTTTAAAGAGAAGTATTCAGATTTTATAATTATTCCTTTACAAACACTTTGATCTAATATCCAGCTGTCTCGTTTATCCTTGTACTCAAAAATCAGTGAAAATGATTTAATATAATAAAATGTGTTTCTTATAAAATGACTCAAGATTCAAGTAATTAATTGTTATGTTTGAACATTTTGAGGTACATATCAGTAAGGTGTGACTCCTCATTACAAAAAAGGTGTATCATTTTGAATTTTAATAAGAAGAAATCTATTTCAGTTATTCCTTCAATGTAAAATCTCACTCACTCAATATACAGGCCATTTTATTTAAGAAAAATTATAAATTTTAATAAATTATTCCTATAATTTCTTAGGTTTCGAAATCACTAAACATTTGTTTTAAATAAAAAAAAAAATGCTAAAAATTAGTGTTGAGAATTATTAAGAATTTCAAACTGTATTTATATTTTTAAATTTTTCGCTGTTAACTACAAAAATGTTTAAATATATCAATAAATCATGAAAAGTAATGAAATGTTATAAAACAAAGTGCTCTTTTAAATATGAAATTTTTAAATGTAAGGCTGTCCTAGTAATTCAGAATTTCTTTCAAAATTTTTTTTAACTTAATGCTTAACAGAACAAATACTACCTGCCCTTAAAGATGAATGTTGATTATGTACAATTTTGTAGATAAGGTGACATGCATGAATGTGTGTTTATAGACAAACTTTTTAACATGTATTCAAAAGTTATAATGAAATTCGACTTTGCTTAATATTCTTAATCGGAATATTTGGATTCAAATAAATGCATAACCATACCTGAGAGTAATAGGGATTGATCAAGTATCGGCTAAAAGTAATCTATAAACGTTGTACTTATTCAAAAACATCTTAGTTGCTTATAATTAAATTTATCAACCAATACGGATTAGAATTAAAACATATTACTTTTATAATGTAATTGCCGAACGATATTGGATACTAGAACTTCCATTGAATGCTAGAACTTTGAACAAAATTGGTATGTTTACAAGCAAACAAGAAGACTTTTAACTTTATTAATTAAATATTAATTAAGAAACATAAGCAAGAAAACAGAATATCTAATTATTTAAAATAGTTTGATCAATTCAAGATACTAAAGTTCGGATTATATATATATGTATATATAGGCCAATTCTCTACTAACAACAGATAACATCCAAACAATAACATTCGACAAACACATAGACAGCAGGAAAATCACACAATGAAGGACAAAAGAGTAATCGAGATAATAAATATAAAATGGATGCTGCAGTGTTATGAACATTACTGACTTAGGGCAGCTATTATATAAAAAAATAATTTATATAAAAGTGGGGTTGAACATGTTTTTTGGCCAGCCAACCTTCCCCCTTTTTTTGTAAATAACACTGAGCAAAAACCAATAGGAAATAATGGATAGAAATATCTAAATCCATTACAAGATAGAGGTAACTTACCTAAAAATTGCACTTACAAATGCAAAGCTCGTGCTAAATCTGAGTGGAAACATTAATTTGTTGCCAGATTCTATACCCTAATACAGATTTAAATCAAAAGAATGGCTGAAATGTAGCACTTAACAAAAGATTAAAAAGAATGGAAATAAAAATTAATAAGAGTTGCATATTATAGCATAACTATAATAACACCAGAGTACATATGAATATAAAATAATAGTAAGTAATTTCTAATCTAATATTAGATTATGGAGATAACAAAATATTTGTTTATAGTAATAAGCTATTATCAATCTCATAATTTTAATCCTAACTATTTTGAATAGCTTTATTTATATAACTATTAATAAAATTAATTGGGTATTTCTGATTTAAGCAATATTTAGTAAAATGTTTATAGTTATTTATAATGTCTGATCATATATATATATATATATAATGTATATTACATATACACCATTCATAATGATTTGTTGTGGTTTACACGCATGTTACATGTTATACATAATTGAAGATTTTCAATTTCAAAAACAGTTCTTATTTCACTAAATCTGTGTTTACCCAGAGAAACTGAATAACGCATCAAAAATATTTAAATAAGATCTTATTTCCTTTTGATAGAAAATTGAAAACAGAGTTTTGATTACCTTTTGCGATAATAAAAGTACCGTATTTATTTCTTCAATAGACAACACGGCAACTAACTTCTCCGGTTTTTCTATTTAACTAAGCTAAACACCAAGAACACACAAATCCTAATGCGAAGAGGCAGGTAAGTAAATTCTGTTAGGAAACTCTACCTCAAACTGATTGTATTACAACAATGATCTAAGTGCAATTTAATGTTGTTTTTTTAAAAAAAATACGATGCGTAAGATCAGGAGAAATCTCCCTTTGAAGGAGAAAAAAAAGGGAGAGAGCTAGGATCCTATCTTGATAGGTTATTTCAGTAGCAATTTAGAATCGTATTACAGATCTCCCCTTCGTAGCGTCTGATTCCCCATCATGGTCGGGGAAAAGCACCTTTCCCATTGATTTGTGGAATGATCTAATATCAGATGATAGCTACGAAATTCGTTCACGTCCTGAAATGCAACATGTTGCTTTTACTTAAAGTAATGTGTATTTTCTTCTCATCAATAGATGCATTTGCTTTCATTTATTGTGGCTCCTTTTAGTTTCCGTAACTTATAAGCTGAACTACGAACACAAATACTGTGTACGCGATAGAGAGTTCTAGGAAAAGCTGCATGGTTTTCTCGAAGTTTGAATTCAAAAACAGAAACTGTAAGTATTTTCTTACCTCGTGTTTTATCGTTTATAACTTGAAATTGGATCTTCATTTTATGTTGAAAGCTTCTTTTGAGTATAAAGGAGCAAAGATGCTTTTACGTTGAGCGTACTTGCTCAAAAACAGCTCTTTAAAAAAATTAAGCAAAAATGAAGGGTTTACTCGAATACAGAAAGAAAAAATGTCTCTTATCAAATTACCAAACCGAATAGAATTTAAGTATGTTATTTTGCCGTTTACATTTATGTCATTCTGAGAATTTATACAATTCTAACGAAAGACGCTTTAGAGGTTGTTTTTTTGTCTAAGACATTTTTAAAGGTTGTAATTTGATAACATTAAAGGGAAATAAAATTATACAGCTTAAACAGAATTCCATGTAATGAGATACTGATGTATTTACCAGGAAAGTCAAAAAGGAAAAGAAAGAGAATAACTTTACACAATAATATAATAATTAATTGCTTCCTTGCTTTATACTCTTCAAAGTGTATTTGTATTCATTTTATTTACCTACCCATTGGTGTTTTAAGCATCTAAATAATTTTGTATTCGTTATATTAGGGAAAATATTTTCTAATCTGAATTTTACTTGGTCGAAATAATTGGGGAATATCCTTTATAATTTATCTTTCTCGAATCATTTGTATTAAAATTAATATGGAAATATATTGCAACGATTTATAATCAGTCAAAGATAGTTATTTGAAAAAATTTCATAAATTCTGAAAAAAGGACGCAAATTTTTTTAAAAAATCTGAATCTCATTTAAGACAAAAATATTAATTTTTATTTAACAGCGTACAAATTTCAATGCTTCTCACGTGTAAATATTCTTTCAAATTCAAATTTACAAATTAAATGCATACTTAATTTACTGGCATAAAGCTTTTCATCTTTTTTATCTTGACTTACTTTTTGAATCATTTAAAAAAAATTTAATGACTTTTTTTCGAAGGAACTTTTTTCTATAAAAAAATAATAATATTCTCACTTACCATCTTTTTTTTACCTTAAGTAGATTTTGGCTTAAACTATTTACATTATTATCAATCATTGTGTGTGGATTAATTTCAACCATGTTTTTAGTTAAAAGAAAATTTTATCCATTCTGTAAGAACTTAAGCTGAAAATTTCTTTGTCTTGCCAAAAAAATCTCCCAGTACACAAAACTTACCGCATTTCATTGAAATGGGATTCAAGAGATGCCAAAAGAATATTTGTTATTGAGAATTCTCACCATCAATTTTTTAAAAAAAATCGTTATACAGATCTTCAAAATCTTCAGAGTAATAAATATTCAAATAAAAAATCTGACAAGAATACAATCCCAATATTTAACAGTAAAAAGATCTCTAAAAATAAATGTGGTACATTATTTACAGTCCCTTATGTAATATTAAGTTTAAAAAGGGAGCAAAAAATCCGTTTCATCAGAGGTTTTAGATTGGATCCATGCACATGTGGTAGTGAGTATGAATGTATCTTTGTGCTCACGTATGTGTGAATGTATGCAAAACAGGAACTCGTGGTTGGAGTTTGAAAATTAACCTCTTGCGAGCCCTGAACTTGCATTTAATGTGTGGCGGGTGGTAATGAGCTGGTGGGGGAAAAGGAAAGGGAAGATTAATGATAATGCCGGTATGATTGAAAAATGTTCATTGTGTGGCCACGAACAAATGAAAAGATTAGTTTCAAACGTTCCGTTAAATGAGTTTTGGGAATACATTTTTTCTGCCATTATTATTGTTGTTGTTATTCCTCAAACTTTTATTTCTTCATTTTTAATCGACCAAGTCTCCTGGTCAAGGCAATACTTTTGGAAATCCTTTTTTCAGAGTTCAGATTCGTTTCACAATCTGATTGTTCGAGTTATTTTAGAAATGCAATGGTATAAACCGAGGAATATCGACAAAAAATTAACACATTTAAATATATAAGAGTACTGGAAGGGGAGGATCAACTAAAGATTAATTTTCAACATACTGTTCACTAGTTCATAATACATAAACTATTCATTCTTCATTTCATGCTTCGTTATCGTGAATTGTGCTTAAAAGATCTCCTTGGTCCATTTTTATTTTGTTACATTTTATGCCATCATCATTCTACCATTAATTATTTTTGTACAACGCTAAATGAAAATTATTTCAAATAAATAAACTAATAATAAATTCATTTAAGAAGTATGGAATCTAGAGTATTGATTGAAATTTATTAAAACAAGAGTTATAGGTATTATATACAAACGGAGAAAAATAATTCACAGTGCAGGTAATCTTTTTCAAATTGAACAACTTAATTTATCTTTTTTGTATTGATCTATAGATGCTTAAAAATTAAGAGCAATAATTAATAATTCATTTTCTATTTTGAGATTTTGAATTTCTATATTTAATCCATTTACATGATCTTTACAATAATAAAAGTATGATCGCTGGCGTAGCTTCTCCTGAATGGACTCTGAATCAAAACTCCTGGCAAACTTTTTAATAAAATAAATAAAAATAATCTCATTAATAAAACTAATTTGAAAGTGTCAAAATATTGCACATTTTGAGGACCCTGTAGCTTGGGGATCTTATTTCATTTATGGGGCTCATACGGTGGTTGCTACGCCCCTGAGTTTGATATCATTTTCATTCATGACATTTATTTATAATGTTATTTATTAAGCAAAACAAGTTATATGTGTATATATTTATCCTCGGTTTAATTTTATTTACTGGTAGATGCTTAAAGTATGTTTGTAAAATATGCAATTCTATCCATTAAATAATTTAAACACATCTAAAAATTAAAATAGGTTTCAAAAATTCCATATTATTATTTCATTAGAATAATTATACAAAATTTATAAAGTAACTTTAAATATGTAATTTACCTATCTGATTCTGCTTGGGTAGAAAATATTTAAGAAGTAAGTGTAATTAATTATATACATAAGGTAGCAAAAGCATTTTTTTAATTGTATAGAATCAAATAAATTATAAACAATTTAGCAATCGCAAGATATGATACTCTACAAAGTTTTATCAATTATATTAGATGATTCAGAAATTATCCTCGTTTATGATATTCATATACACTCATATATGCGTGTCTGATGAAAGCCATTTTAAGTAATGAAAATTTTCAATTACTTTTTCATTTATTTCCTATACTCGATGATAATTTTTACATAGTCTCTTTATTAAAGGAATTTATTTCTATCTCTGAGTAAACAGCTCATTGTTTACAGACAGGCTTTAATGACAACTTCAAATAAATGATTTCTAATAAATTTCGCATTATATCCTCTATTTTTTACTTCTTGGTTTTACTTAAAATAATATAAGTCTGTTGAGACAAAGTGTTCAAAATATATTTCTTTCTCTCCCTTACTTATTTTTGAGTACTTGAAAAATTCGTATCTCTGGTTTTTCAATAAGGCAACAACTGAGCACGTATTTGAAAAAAGTCTAGTATTCTCCATTAAAATTAACTGTTGCACTCTATTGAAATAATATAAAATATATACAACTTCCCAACCAAGTTAATCAAAGAATGAACTCATCAGTTTTAAAATGTGAGAGAATAATATGCCAACAAAAGCTTTAGTTAATTCAGGTAATGCATTCAGCTAAAAATAATGTGATTAATATCAACCGTAATTCTTGGGTACCCTTTTCTTGTTGGAATAAAAACATACGCAATCCAACAACATATTTTTCATAAAAATAAATACATTCATTTTAATTTTATTTCCTTATTTGAATAAGTTGAAATTCGTTAGTAATTTTTGAATTTTAGAATATACTCTCCAACTGTGAATTTCATAGTTGAGTTTAACTTTTCTTCTACTTTATGTTTGAATAAAATGTGTTCTTAAATTAACGTCAGAAGCTCAACTTTTATCTTGTTCTCAAACATTCCAACTCATACATTGTTTTCTTGAACATAAAACACAATCAAACATAACAGTATCCAACTTTAAAGTAAAGTTATCCTTAAAATTCCGATAATGCCTTCACCTACTATTTGTATTTAATAAATATCGAATGCATATATTTGAATAAAATATCTAGATTTTGAAGGGGTGTTGACTCTTGCCGCCGATGATCCGCAAAATTTGAATTTCAAATTGAACTTTCCTTATAACGACGGTAACAATAAAAAGGGATAAAGCAATAAAGTCAAATAACATAATACAAGCACTTTTTCTTTAAGCCTGACTGCAACACAAGATCATAGGAAATCTGAATAAAGAAATACCTCAATTGAATAGCGCACGAAAAACGAGTGCGATTTCTAAACCCTTAACGGGGTGACGACCTAACAGCACAATAAAATTATGACTCCCTTTTTCTGAAGCAAAGCGGTGCGTGTCTGTTTCGTATTTAGCGAGGCATCCGTTGTCATCAGCCTCAAAAGTCCTACAATTATTGATACATATCGATTTCTGATCATCACAAAGATAAATTGCTTTTCCACATGATCTTTGGACTAATTTCTTAAGATAGGCATAGGCAGCAGGATGGAAAAGTTGTCTAAAATTAAGATTTATCAAGATTGAAGCCTAACTAGATACGATTTGTTTATCTTATATAAAGCTAAGTTTTTAATTATTTATTGATTTAATCTTGAGCTTAAAATCAATTTCCCGATCTAAAAGATTTTGTGTTTTGACTTAGATATAATAATCAAAGAAATAGTTCGTCAATCTGAAAATGAACTTAAGATCTCATTGGCAGATCCTTAACTTTATTAATAGAGGCTCAAAATACTCATCAATAATTATTTTCTATTACGCCTATTTTAGTATAGAAAAGAAACCATTGGTGTCTTAATTACACATTTACCGCATTCGGCATAATATTACCGATATAAACATTCCTTATGTAGAAGTTCCAGAGAGATTTTCTTTAACATATTGGGATATAATTGTAACTGGTAAGACAAAAAAATCAAGAATAATTATATAAGAAAATATCTAACAAAAATATTTTTACCAGCTTAAATAATTACTTCATGTAGGGATATACCATACTCATTTTCGAAGACTTTCTTTGGAGATCGAACGTAACATTTCAATGACATTTTAAACAGTTTCTTTCAAAGTCTTTTTTTCTATTTAAGAGTAATTAAAAATAGTGATAAATAATACGAATAACATTAAAATGATCGAAGTGGGGCTATTGTTTTTTACAAACTATGAACAAAATTTATTTTACACATTTATGATCAAAACACTGTAACTCAAAAATTATTCATGGGGAACAAATTGATCAAGTTTAAACCGCACACTTCGTTTCTTCACTAAGAACCTAGTACAAAGCAGTCACAATTAGTTTTTGAGCCCATGAATTTCCACGCAGAATACAAATGCACACATTGTTGATTTTGCAATCGGACTGTATTGTTGCTGGAACTAAAATAACATCGGGTCTTGCATACAGAGTCAAGTCACACGTGATTTACACCACTGTTTCTCCTAGAACATAACATATAGACAGATAGATATAAAGAAAACTGCAGAAAAGAGGAGGGAGCTAGAACAAAAAAGGGGGTAAAAAAAGAAAAAAATGGCACGTCGAGACAACAGAAGGATGTTTAATTCAATCATTCATGGTTGAGTCTCCGGTAATCCTGGTGTAGAAAGGCCGCCTTTCAATCAATAGCCTTCTTAAACAGGGCCTCAGAATAGAAAACTGAAAGTGGGCTTTCCCTTCCATGTGCGGTTTCTTTTCTTTCTTTCTCGTTCTTTCTTTCTATACCTTTTTTTCTTTTATTTATTTTTGGATTTCTGCCGTAAATGAAATGGCGACAAAGCAGACGGAGGGTGGGTTAACCCGATTCAATTTTGCTTCGTTTTATTTTTTTCCCTTCCCGTGCTATTTTTCCCACTGCTACATTTAAAACATTGTTATCGAATAGCACCGATTGTGTTGGCTTTCGCGCTATTGCGGTCGCGTGGAAACAGTGTAAACCCCTGACTTGGAAAACCTCACTAGAAAAGTCTCCGTGTTTCGGAATTGGACTCTTGGCATAACCTAACATGGATAAAAAGGGGGGGGGGGAGATCTTTCATTGTCGTAAGGATGATCGGAAATGATATGGAAAAAGGAGATGAAATGTGCAGCTGTGATATTAGACATGAGGTCTTAGATTCTGCAGAAATTAATAAAAGCAAATTCATTATTTTGAACCATTATCTTTTTTCTTCTCACTATTTAAAAATAATTTTATTTCACTACAGGAAGTTATCTTTCTTTGTTGTACTTCTTAAGAATTAATACTGATTTTTGGAGATGTTTTGAATAAGTTCCAATGTGAAATTTAACTAGTTTTACTAAGGAATCTATTAGTGTAAACTCTATATATTTTTCCACTCATTCATTTTAGAAGTTTCTTTTTAAACATTATTTAATAAGTAAATAAACCCTACGATGAATATTTTGTTTGCATAGTATTAAAAAATTAAAACATCTCTTCATTAAAATATTCTGTATAACTTCACTGCAAAGTTTATATACGTATATATAAGTATTATCTTCATTACACAGTACAAGAGAAATTTTAACTCCCAGCTATTGATTATAAAATAATTTAAATGAATATCAATAAATGATTTATTTTTTGAGGTATTGGTTGCATGAGAAAATCCATTTTTTTACAACTTTGAAGAATATCAACAAACAACATAAAGTTAATCCTTAGGTAAAAATTATATTAACTGACAAACCTTAATTTTTTCATGAAACAAATAAGCTTTAAATAATGACAACTTATAAAAATATATGGTTCAGTTAACAATATCAAAATAATTTTTGATTATGGAAATATTTCAACGACATACACTTGCTGATTAAAGATAACTTTTTGAAAATGTTTGATATTGTTTGCTGAAAATTTTCAAAATTTGCAGTAGGAGGTTTTAAATGTTCTAGAAACAATGAACTTCAAATAATTCCTTACAGTTTCCTTACTATTGTTCTTACAGAAGAGCAAATTCAATAAATGACTTTGATTCGTTCTCATTTTAAGCATTTGTCTTGTTTTGTCGTTGATTTGTCTCTTTTCCTTAAATCTAACATATCCAGATCCGAAAGTCTAATTGCAACTTCCATTAACACACCATTAAATTTCCATTTATTTTTCTTTGTTTGTGCAAATCGATCCCTTTTGGGGTAAATTCATTTTTTTTATTTAATGGCAGTTAATAGGCTGAGAAATAAAAAACTACTTTAACCTAAGGCAAGGGTATCTCTATCAATAACTTCGGTTACTTAAGCAATTCGGTAGTTTTCAGTTATCTTGAGCACTCTTAAAATTTAAACTAAATGAAACGTGAGAAAATACCTAATATGTGGTGATAATAAGCATTTCCTAACGTTCTATTTGTTATTCTTCAGTTTATACTGCTGCTAATTACTAAATGAGTTTCCATTTAATGATTTTAAACAAATATTTTTTTAGTCATACTTTCCTTTCTAAGAGAAAAAACAATTTTAATTATATGGGAATCAATTTAACATATCTTACTATATTTCATACACACGTATCAATATATTTTAAATAGCTTTTTGATTCTTTAAAAATAATTCGTATGAGTTTTCATAATAGATTTCTTGTGTAATTAGTGATTAGATTGCATAACGCTTGCATATTTTAAATTTAAATACCTTTTAACAAATATATTCGTAGTAAAGTTTTACTTTGCGCTAATAACGATTTCTTTCTTTCGCATTCTCTTTTATGTTTTATCTTCATTTTATTTTAGAAAAATATTTTTTTAAAAAAAGTTAATCATACATACATAGCCCCCTGTAAACAGTATTAAAAATATATATATTAAAATCACCTATGTTTAGTAAGATAACTCTTATAACCCCTTTATGGAGTATGCAAATAGCTTCATAGTTTATGTAATTAAATTATCAACATGATTATTTTTAAGCCTCTTAGATGATAAAACTGTACTGAAAAAAATGCTTATATAACTCTTATTAAATATTCCAATAAGATTATCTTAAGCATGAGGAGGAGTTAGAAATAAGAGGACTATAAGAAAACTAACGGGACTCAAGTGGACTCGTGATAGCCTTTTTTTTTAGCAAATTATCAACAACAATTAAAATAATTGCGCTTGTGACCAGAAGAAACACTTGAAACTAACGTATAAAGAACAATCTGTACAATACAGATACCTGGAAGTGACTAAATGCAGTTTCTAGCTTAAAGATCTCTTTAAGCTCTATATCAAAACGTGCGTTCTGGGATGAAACTTAGAACAACATATTAATGTCTCACATTATATTGTGACTTGTTTCTTCATCTGTTTCACGTCATTAATGATATTTCTAGATGATGAAGAGAAGATTTTTTCAGAGTAATAAAACAACAAGTATTAGTGCTTCCAATAATTTCGTGGATTCAGTTCTGTGAAGAGATTTAGAAAACCACTGACGTTATCGCCTTAACGTCTTTCCAATAACTGGTGGAGAAATTGCAGATGGGTAATGGTATTAATTCCTCGAAACTGTCCACAGATTTGGCTTAATCTGCCGTAAGGACTTAAGTGTTGTATCAATTGTTTAATATAATACCATGCAAGAATAGAATGTAGAATATGTTTTAATGTGAAATACACAATAATTTGACAAAAACATGTTTACTTTAAAT
Source organism: Trichonephila inaurata madagascariensis (assembly GCA_019973955.1). NCBI lineage: Eukaryota > Metazoa > Arthropoda > Arachnida > Araneae > Nephilidae > Trichonephila > Trichonephila inaurata. The sequence continues at coordinate 1,367,734 of BMAV01007113.1, forward strand.
ACTGAATATGAATTTCTAGGAATAATTTTTCTTTCATATTGAACATTTTTTTCATTTTTTAATATGTTTCAAAATCCCAGAGACTTTTACTTACCCAATGTTGATCCGATCATTTTAACCCCTTAACTGTGACATATATTTAAGAAAAATAGACCAAAAATGGAAAAAAATTTTAACTGTTTAATTTGGTTCTTTACATTATAATAAAAGTGAGAAAATAGTTTTTTTATCACAAAAATAAAATTTTAAATGCAATAACTACTATATTTATATAACTACTATATTTATATACACACATATAAAAAAGTAATGGATTTCACACACATCTTATTTAATTAGAGGAAATTAAACAAAATTTTGATGCTAAATATAATATAACTAGTGTAATGTAATATAAAACTCAACAATATCATTTTCAATACATAAATTTTACAAATCTTCAATGTTCTGGAAAGTGTCGACCTGTGAGGCGCAGCAAGCTTACACTAGGATGCCCTAGTAGCCGAACATTTAACTTATTTTGTTCGACAATTGTTATTTTATAGTTCATATTATTTTTCGCACCTCTTGCTGAATTATGCATAATGAAGGAATTATATAATGCCTGACAACATCCACATAGTCCCTCCCTCGACTGAAGTCGTAATCGGTGAAACGCTAGGACCAAAATTGCCATCTATAAGGAAAATAATGAATTCAGTATTCTCAAGTAGAAACGAACTCAGCTCGGACTTCACAAAATAGAAAGGTTAATTTTTCTCCTGCCCGAGGTAAGTTCGGGCATCACAAATACTGCACATAGTAGTTGCCCGAACTGGGTTCGGGCGACACTGGCAAGGGGTTAAAGTGTAAATTTTTAAATAATAAATGGTTAGGATTTAACCTTAAATATGACTCTACTAAATTATTGCAAGGTGGGAAATAAAAAATTTTATATATAAAATGATTTGAAATTTTTTACTCTTAAAAAAATGTTTTTTCGAATAAAAATTGAGTTTTTTTTTAGTTAAAATAAAGCTTATTCTCTAAAAAAACATTTATATTATCTTAATTTAATTATGTCAGACTCTGACAAGATGTTTTTTTTTATTTTTAAATTTTAATAAAGTCTTAAGATTTCCAAAAAAAGGGATTTTAATAAAGAAAACAAATTTTGTTTTTTTCATATACTTAATCTTTTTTTTTTCTGTTTTGATGCTAAAACCTTTATTTAGTTGCTTTCTTTAAATTTAGTTTGAATGAATAATTAAACCATTATTGTGATTTGTGCTGATATTTTAACATATATATAGTTCTATGTTTCTCTTTTATGTAATATAATTATAACGCTTGGTAAATGTGTACAAAATTAAAGAGCAAATGCTGCTACTTTTTTATCAACTCAGTCACAAATTCAAAAGATTTAAAAAATAAAACATTGTCTTCCCCTTGGTCTCTTTTCGTGAAGTTTTACCAGTATATTGATTCATTTTCTAAATTTAGAATTATAAAAAAAAAAAACTATTTAAAGAATCTGCATAAAGCATTCAAACAATTTTAAGAGGGCAGATATACTCTTTTTTCCCCCTCACATTTACAAGCAGTACAGAGAAGAAAAAATAGTCGGTCTCCAAAATCAACCATTTTACACAAAACTAAAAACGCTTACTGAGAAGAGAGAGGGGGGGAGGAAATGCAACTCTTTATTTTAATCTCTTTGTGTGGCTTTTTTTAATGCTGCAGATATTTTTGTTTTTCGCCAGCCTTCAGCGGTTACGATGCAAACCGATGTATTCACATTACAAACAAAAGAAGTACCCAGGCTCGCATTCGCCTTAGCAGAACAAGTACAGACACGCGCTAGATGGGAGATATAAAAAATATGATGGGACATGTTTAAAACTTTTATCATCCTAGCGAAGATGAAAGTAAATCGTGCTTTCAAAGGTTCACTAGAAAGTGATTCATTAATCATTTTTTGCGTGACATTCTAACGGACTATTTCCATTTGATAAATGACAAAGTGTATCGTTGCACTTTGAAGAGGCTTTTGCTTATAAAAAAAACAGCAAAAAATATAATCTGAGATAAGAACCCTGTGCGTGGGGAGATGGGAGATACTGAGGAGGATCTTTTTTTTATGATCCTAAAAAATATATTTTCCATTTTACAAACTAGTTCTTACCTCATATATTCGGTGTTTTTAAAAACAATACTACGTGGCTCCATTTTCCTAATATATTGATTGCGTGAGACTTGGTTCTGCCATGATACCTTGATCGAATGACTCGAAAAAGTTGGCGATGAAAAGGGAAAAGACAGATAATTGGTAAATAAACTTCATCAAGCAGAATGGAACGTTTTTGGACTTAGATATTCCCCTCGCGGTAAAAATTTAAAAATGATATAAATGCATATTTTGTAACATTTCATTTGAAGTAAAAATAGTTAGAGAACATCTGATATAAAGTTAGATATTTTAACAGGCTGTTGACTGTTTCCCACACACAAAAAAAAAGTGAACATTCTCCAAAATGTAAGGGGGTCACTTCCCCAAAGCCAGTAAAAAATTGATTTTCAATTTTTATTGGAACGTAAACTATAACTCTTTCTACCCTTAATGTAGTTTAAATTATGATTCTAACTAAATTAGAAGTATTTTACCAATCCGAACTATGGTAGTTTTATGAATTATTTAAAGGTAAAAGGGCTTTCTCTTACTTTGCATCACAATTTCTCAAAAGTGGAAATTAGACCACAAATGGAAAAATTTTTAAAATTCTATTCCTTTAACAGCTTTAAAACTTTGCACATATATTAAAACTATATACGAAGGAATATTTATTTTAGAGATTTTGTTAAAAAATTATGTCAAAAAACATTTATGGGTTAAAATGTACCGGAATTTTCGTTGTTTGGAAGTTTTCTCCATGTTATTCCACATAAGAGTTCTTTTTTTTTAAAAAAAAAAAAATACTCAGAATTTCTAACAATGATCTCATTAAAACAATAATAATAATGCAATACAGGCACATAAATGATTGTTTTGTATAGAAATGTTCAATTTTTTAAATGCTCCTTAAACTTGGTCTTTAACATTATGGAGATAGGAAAAAAGCGGCTTGAAGTTACGCCCTTAAAACCATATTATATTATATAAGATACATAAACAATAATAATAGCTATTAAAACTTTAATATATATATATATATATATATATATATATACTTCATTAATAACTGCATATGGAACTATTATAAATTTTAAGACCTAAGCAAATTCGACAAGTTAGAAAATGACCAAAAAGTCGAAATAAAACATGTTTCATTTTAAATGTGAAAAAATAAGAAATTCAGCTGATAAAGTTTGTTATCAGCTGAAAACAAACTTTAAAATGTTCTTTAAAATGTTAGAGATTTGCTAAAGATTTAATTCATAATTAAAAATCACATATAGATAAGAACTACAGTCATTTAAATATACTAAACATGGATTTAATCTATATAGTTATCTGGCTACGTTTGAAACTATGATTTTGAAAAAGAGAATAAATGAATTTTTTTTTATTTTAGTGTCCAGTGGACTAGAATATACATATAAAACCTTTTCAAGAATATTATTAGCATAAAAAAGTAATTTAAATTCATTTTTTGACAAAAATAGTTGAAAGAATGACAAGTTTTCAAAACATTTTCTTTGTATGAAAAAGGCTTCTATAATAACTATAATGCTTTCATATAACCTATACATACTTAAGACTTCTGTACTTTGAACCAAGATTTTGAAATATGTGATTTAAACGTGAGTTTATTCATATTTTAATATATAAAATTAGAGAGATTTTAATAGAAAAAACACTGCTTATTATTTTGATCGATAATAACTCAGAAAAAAAATGTAAATGTTTTCAAAAATCCTGACTTACGCTCTGTATAGAAGTCTTAAGCTATATATAGGTGAAATTTTACTATTATAGAAACATTTTTCACAAAAAAAAAGATTGTTTTGAAAATTAGTCAGATTTTCTTTATTTTGGGCTAAAATTTAATTTAAATATTTAGTTCTTGTAATAATATTCTTCAAGCAATTTTATATGTGTATTCTAATTCAAGTAACATTTAATATCAAAAAAATTATTATTTTACACACGCCTATGCAAAATCACGGTTCCGAATATAGTTCACGGTTCAGATATACCTCAAAGCTTCTAGAAAATAATTCTTTACAAGTACAATGTATTAAATGCATTTTCATCTCTAAACAAAAACTCTTACATTGGATTAAACAGGAAAAGAGCTAAATTTTACCATTATTTTTCGTTCTTTTATTTATTTCTCATAATAGAAGCTCTATTTTTTTTTATTTTGATGCCAAATTGCATCGATCATAGAATATCAAATATCACAAAATATTCTTTTTTCTTAACAAGCATTATAATTCCCTTTCAGAATGCCTCATAACAATCTGATTTACTTTAACTGTCTCCTTGCGTGATTTGTAGTTTACCATCCAACACGCATGGTATCCGTGCAAATAGGAAATAATATCTTTAAACTTTTGTGTGTGTATTTCCTAGATTCATGATATTAATACATGGTATTTTTCCATCAATAAAATGGGACTATTAACCTGAAAACCTACAAATGAGTTTTGACCCATGAACAGAAACTGTTTCCACATTCCTTTGCTTGTCTACTTACACTTGCTTCGCCTTTAATTAAACGTTTATCATTCTTAATATAAAATTGCACGTGATGTTCTATTTATCAGTATTAATCCAAAAAGAAAAGGAAGAAACGAAATTAAATCATAAATTTAAAGAAGTGATATCAAAACGTTTTTAGTATCAGTGCACGACGGGATTAGTTTCAGAATTTTAATAACAATCAATTATAAAAACAAATTTATAGATACACAGCATGAAAAATCATTGCTTTCGCTTCTCGGAAAGTATGCGAAATGCAAGCAAATAGCACACTTTGAGCTTTCGTATAAGAGACGTAAAATAAAAAAGTTCATTTAATATGTTAAATCTTAAACATAGAAAGACCGTAGTTTTATCTATTTGGGCAAAGAAATAAAATCTATGCAAGAATTCTTGAAAAAGTCCAGCTTACTTTGCCCTTAAACCTAAATCTATGTTTCTGTAAAAACTACAAGAATTTAATCTGAGTTTTATAACTGCATTATATCTATTAAATAATGAAAAATATTTTTACAAGCATTTAATCCCTGTTACCCACAAAACGTAACAAATACATGAGTCATTAAAAGTTAAACTTGCTCCAGCATAAACGAGCACTCACGTTCGAAAATTATGCATTCATAGAAAAAACATTTTCAGATTTAAATTTATTACCATTAAGAGTAGTATTTATTCAATATAAAAAAACAATTCAACATGTCATAAATGAGACATTCAATTATATATAAAAACCCTTTTATAGATAGAAAGTTTATAAGAAGTACAATTAAAAATCAAGACATATGAAAGATGACAATAGGGCAATATAATTTGTTTCTTTTTTAGTTGAATTATTAATTTTCAAAACTAAGATAACAGTGTTTCGACAACAGTATGAAAGTTTGTATTGCAAGACTATATGTATTAGTGGATAGATTTTTATATCTAGGTAATGCGTAATTATATATATATATATAACGGGATTGTTTGTACATGCTATTAGTTTTTCCATCAACCCCAAGACTTACAAAAAGTTGATCGAATTTTCTCCCAATGAATGTTTTATCATTTCATTTTAGAGATTCAGCCTTAAATTTCATATATAATTAATGATTGAATCGTTACTCAAGCAACATTTTTTTTAAATTACCTCAAACTCTGAAAAAAATCTCGATTGTAAAGAAATCAGATTCTGCAATAAAAATAGATACTATCAGTTTGTATCATTCAATTCTTAAATATTAAAAGCAGGAAGAACATTGAAAATAGAGAGTATAAAGCATAATTAAAGTATCTGACTGAGTTTCCTCATCTGTTTGTTTCATTTGCTTGTTTATTACCGTCGTACTTTGAAGCTATACTAAAGCTAACGGCTACTTATATAGGCACACTCTCCAAACATTCACACCCCACTAACATGGCTTTGAGTCTTGATATATTTAGCATGCATCAGCCCCTATACATTACGGGGTTTCAATAGTAACTGAATTCTAATCCCCAACTCGACAATGTTGGTCACTTGTTCGCGACCATGACCATCCAGTTACTGGGTCAACTTGTACGTTTCAAACGCGTTGTAAATGATTAAATTTTTCCAAATCATACATCTTCCATTGCTATATATCGTTTGATAAATATTAACTGTAAATATTCGTGAGAGTTTTTCCAATTCCTACTATTAGTTCACAATCTCCTACATATATCTTGTTCAAATCTTCAATCGTTAATAAAATACATTTTAAAGATCTCAATTGAACTGAAATTTTATGTACACGATTATACGTTAATTTAATTATAATTAATAAAAATCAATTGATTAAAATTAATTATTCAAATAATTACAGATGTAGCCCCGTTGGCATCCTTTTTGGCGACTTGTGTCAAAACTTTAAAATGTGTTTTTTTTTTTCCTCCCGTTTTAAAGCATTCAGTTGAACTGAAATTTCATATAAACAATTGTTTTGGATGCCAACACGATACTTTAATGATAATTAATACAAATTAATTGCCACTTAATGTTGTGATTCTGTCGCGTATGTATATACATATTTATATAAATTGTAATTATTTGATAAAAAGTAACTAAAAAAAAATTTTTCTTTGTTGACCTAAGTAGGAATTGACTTAATTTTTTTTATATTACTTGTTTAATGTCCTCTTAATCAGTCACATAAATATTTATTTGAAAACTTACGCTACACATCCAAGTAAAACAATTTAAATGCAGTTAAAGCAATTAGAGACGAAATTAACTCAGTTCTCAGAATCATCCGTCTCCGAGGTAAATAAATTGACGGACTACGGAGACAAATAAACAAAATTTAATTTCCTATCACTCATTTACTGACTTCGAGTTCTCTGTGAATTTTGAATGTTAAATGCATCCTTTCTAAATCATGCCATTCTTTTGAAGTTAAGGCTATAGAAACCCCCTGAGAGTAGTTAAATTCCATTGCACTGAAGTTATCGTTCACTAAGTTATTTCTCTCCTAATTTTAGATTTTAAAGCTCCACTAAGAATTGGAGAATATCGCATTGTAAAGACAAAGAAGGATGCTATTCTAATCTTCAGAGAATTCGTATGTCTTCAAGTTAGTTAAAGCAGTAATTTGAGTTTGACCTTTCCGTCATACAGTTTATTTTGTACGTAGTGTTCTTTCTGAAACTAGGACGAGTGTGAAATACTAAATGGAGATTAATTTTCCAAACGCGCAGTTTTAGTTGTAAATTCCACTGAATATAATTTACTGATTAAGAATTGTTCCTGAATAAAATTATCTTACTAAGATGTGATAAGATTAATAATTCATTACCTATTTATATCTTTTGCTTCGCAATTAAATGAATAAAAATGAAATTAAATTTACATTTCACAAGTCAAAAGTTTTAATTACTCGATTCAAAAATTAATCCCATGTAAAATGCTGTTCAGGATAAATTTTTTATTATTAATATTTAATTCATTTTAACTTAAGCGTTAATATTTCAAAAGTCTTCTTGAATAAATGTATAAGACTGATTTTCATTCTTCTAGTACAAGTAATGAAATATTGCCTGATTAATAAAACACGCGTAGATGCTTTCTTTTATTTGATTGATTCATGCAAATAAACTAAATCAAAATTGTTTTGATTGAAATTTAAAATTTAAAATCGTTTTAATCAAGAGAATTTTAAATGAAGTCGAATATGAAAGGTTAATACATGTTATAATTATAATTTTTAATCATTAATTTTACTCAGTATATGATCTCAGTCTTAATTTTCGAAAAAAATGACTTTTAGCACATTAATTTGTAACTCATTATTCATTTCAAAAATGGAAAAATTCATCTAAGTCAACCTTTTAACTTAAGATAATGAATATTTCGGACATAAATTTCTAAAAACTTTAGCAAACTATGATGTATAGTTTCTCTTAAAAATGTGTTCTCGCTTATTATTCTGTCAATTTTTCTGGTTCCATTATAAGTGACTACTAGAAAGAATCTACGCATTCAAATTTTTATTCTTTCATATATTTGTTAGGATTTAATTTCCTGTATAATATCTAATTAAATTTTAATAATTTATTAAGTATAAACGTTTTCTTTACCATATATTCTCAAATATGCAATTTATATTAATATAATATTAATTGCATAACATGGTAATTGTATATGGGAAAAGCTGATTTATACAATAATCATCCCGATAGCAATTATCATGCAGAAATTTACTTTTAATTAGATATATTATACTGTCTGTTATATCTTTTATATTAAACAAATCTTCAGTTTTTTAATCACTAATGTATGAGTAATAATAATTTTTAACTATATAATAACTATTAACTCTTTAAGTTCCCCTAACGGATATATCCGTCCTTTCGAAATACGATTTTTTTTTTTTTTTTTTTTTTGCTCTGATATCAGTAAAACTATTAATAAGGCTTTGAAATGCAGTAAAATGACGACAGAGTTTGTGGAGCATTACTTATTTTAGAGAAAAATTTGCTTATTTCTGCATTTTCTCCCCCCCCCCAATACACCGCATATGCGCATCTATGTGAAAAACGGTGGCACTGGGGAGCTAATTGCGTAACTTGTAATCGGCAGTTAAGGAGTTAAATTACATAAATTGGTTCTTATTTTGAATAAATCAACAGTCTCAAAAATTTAAATTTGCTATATAAGATAAATTCATGAACATTCAGTAACGAAATGAAAAATTACTATACAGTATTCTTAACATTGTTTTGAAAGGTGTACAACTCTGGGTGTTGTCAAGTTAATTTATTTTAACACTTAAAATGATAACCTGAAATCATACTCTAAGAAATTCTTTAAAAATTTTATTTGCATCCTCTCTTTTTTTAAATGAGTTCTCCCAATCTTGTTAAATAAGACATTTACACTTAGAAATCTGTTAATCTTGGAAAGTGGGCAGAATGCAGAAAAAAATAATAATAATCAACAGAAACCGAGCCAAATTATGTGGAAAAGATCTGCTAAAATTTCACGCATAATGCATTTATTTCTTTAAATTAAAACTCCATCGAAATATTTGCATTAACTTATTTATCTTTTCCTCCAAAAAGAAGCACATATCACTAAATCCAGTCACATAGAAATAAACAAACAGCTAATTTTCAGATCTACAGCAATCTCTTGTGACAAACAGATCTGACTTGATATTGATAAGTGGTTCTATCATTGCTCAACTGCTACGAGGCGACATTTTTTCCCCGCTCGTTTGAGAAGAAGATGAATTTCACGCATAATCTACGTTTGTTTGCTCAAATGTAATATTTATGAATTCTTCTTCCAGGATTTAACGGATGAGTGATGCAAATTCTTTTTCGCTTTCAAGAAATTACACTGACAATATTTGTGTGAGAGGAGGATACTACCCACTTAAGTAAATTTGAATTTAGTTTATCTAAGCAATGTTTGTGGTACACATATATGGATGTATATATCTCCCATTTTGCGATGAACTCTCGTCAGTTTTCATCTTGTTAAAATTCTTAAGAAGTAGCATTTTTATAAATGATAAAGTAAACGAAATGATTGTTCATAATCTCCTATAAAATTCTCTATCACTTTCTCAATGCTCCGGATCATATCCCAGAGGATGACCGAATCTTTGAAATTTTAAAAGCATTCATGTAAAGTAATGTAAATAGAGATCAAATTGATATTTCAGGTAAATGTTTACAAATCCATGATTCTCTTCTGTTACGAATAGAAAATAAAAGCCTTCAAATGCTTTCAAAGTATAAAACATAGTATAATATTCCTTTTTTTACAAAAGTAACACTTTATCCATCAATAAAGGTAAGAGCTTCTTTTCAAAGCGATAAATAGCTTATTTTATCCATACATGACTACTTAAATTTAATTGATTTTATTTTATGAAATGGCAAAAGACACATAGTTTGCAGCTTTTATTTTCCTTTTCTATAATCTTTCGTAATTTAAAATCATGGAATTTAAGCAATTTTGTCGGATATTAAATAAAGGCTTTAAATTCAGATTGAGGTTACTAATGTATTCCCCTGTCAATTTCTCATTGCATTATTTGTTTCTAAGTTATACGGTGAATTAAATGCATTTACTGAAAACTGTAATCTTTCGACACTTTTTTTAAGTGAAAAAAGAAAGCTTTATTTTGAAATATTCCTGATCTTATAACGTATAGATTTTCTTCCTTTTAAATTCATAAAAGCAAGATTTATGCCAGTTTAAATAGGTTCGGTAAAGAACATTTCCAATTTTTACATCATAAAAAGGAAAGGCACATTTATTAGCAAATATGATGTTTAAATTTCAAAGGAGAAATACCAACGAGCACAGTGTATCTGTATCTCATTTTCTGTTAAAAAAATAATTTTTTTTTCAATTATATATATAACAGTGGTTATATAATTAAAGTATAAATATAAAATACATTAGATTCACTTTAACTTACTCATTCTAAAATTATGTATTTAAAAAGCTGGAGTCACAAAATCAGTTTTTTATGTATCATTTAAAATGCTTAAGATAAATGTTTTTAAAGATAAGATCAAGTTCCTATCTATTAATGAAGCACGACGTATTAAAAACTGCTACTCTCCTTAAGTTTAGGTATTTTTTTAATATTTAATTATACAATTATTCAAGTCATTGAGAAAAAAATGATTAACTACTTAATGACTTTATAACATTGATTTTACTTATACATGCTATAAATTTGTAGTATATTTTTAAAGAATTTTGTGAATTCAAATTGGAATTTTTATTTTGAAAATACACATATCAATGAAATTGAATTTTAACTGTATGGCAGAACTACGTACACCTTATTTATTAAATCAATTTTACAATAGTCTACTATTACTTCTAAACAATAAGACATTTGATTGCATTACAAGAAGAGTTTATTCTAATTAAGTCGCACTTACTTAAACGCAAATATATATAATATTTTTTTAAATTTTATTCTCTCGCGTCTTCTGTTACTCACTTGCCTTTTTTCAGCTATAACTATTAATTTAGTGAATGCATTTTTAGTGTTTCTCTCTTTTATTTTATCATTAAGTTTAAACTATGGGTAGAAATTGGGGGTTCAAATTCAACTATATATTAACAGATTGCTAAATTTTAGCATGAAGTTTATTTCTCGGCACTTTCGTCAATATACTTTTTTAAAATGTAAGACCATCCAATAAAAGTAATCTCTTTACGTCACTGACAACAATATGCATGCAAAAAATATAAAATATATATGGAGGCCTTTCTTTTACCAAAAAGCTTTTGATTTAAGAGAGAAAGCAATGATAAATACGATTATTTTATTATAAAATTATTTAAATTACTATCATTTTTAATATTGCAAATAATGAGACGTAGATTCATTTTTTATTTACAATCAATCATCTTTCCTTTTTTGCAATAAAAACACAATTCTCCAAAATTTTCAAACAAAAACAGAGTTATCTACATACAAATTTGAGCTATAAATACAAATTTACACCTTAGACACTAATCAAACATACCTCTGTGAGTATACTCAAGGAAATACCTTTAAGTTTTACGTTGATTTTTTTTCAAAAAAAAAAAAATTGTGGTTTGTATACTCATTGAGGTGTTGAATAATGAGACCAGCGTAAATAACAGTTACATATTAGCAGTTACAGCAACACTGCAACGTTTTCGCAATTAGGGCATTCTTTTCGAAGGAAGTTTGTTTTATGGCAGCCATTATGCAAATAACTAAGACTTATAAAATGAAACAAGGATCACTCCTGTTATAAATTAAACGCGACAACTGGCGATACAAGCACTTTGGTTTAAAGGATACTTATATGAAGTGAAATTACTTAGTGCAGGAGTATATTGCTTCAACTGATGTCTTTATAGCCCACGAACTACTTACTATAAGAGGAGTATTCCAAGTCTTCTCCCGATGTTTTGATATTCCTTGTGACTGAGGCAATTAGTTTACCCTCCCCTTACTTCTTTTCTAGTGCCACTGAATCTTTGCAACTGTATTTATGTTTATTGTCCAAAATACGTCTCTGGGATACATTTAAAATGAAGAATCACATTTGCAGTGAAACCTATGGAATTAACATATTCATATTTTAGAAGTTTTACGCGTTTTAAGAAAAATAAATAAAAGGTAGAACATGAATAATGCTGATATCTGAACTCAAGCGAAAGATAGGGTGTAAAAGGAAAAATGCTTTCTTCTTTTATGCTTTTGCTTGCATTTCTGTACAAGGAACTCAATTCTATTGGACATCTATCACATTCGAAAAAGAAAACAAATATACATACTTAATGGATCCAATCGTTTATTCCTGCTTTATCTATATTTAGGTCTTTTTTGTAAAAAAAAAAATTATAACATATAACATCCTGAAGAAATATTTATGATTTTACATTCAATATCGCACATTAACATTTTTACATGGAAAGAACGGAATTTGTTTTACTTGTATTTCATCTTCGTAATCAACAAAAAGTATCTGAAAATTAAGATATAATTACTTTGGGAGTAATCCATCATAATGTTAAAATAAAACTTTCAACCTTTAAATGTAGATGATGCATCTCTCTCAATTAAATATAAAAATCTTTAAAAGCAATTACCAAGATTATAAAACTTTTAGTAAAAAAGCTTTAAATAAATATATAAAATTACAGCAGAATTTTCATTTAAAATAAACTAAAAACAGTAAAACTATATCAACATTGAAAAAAACTCATTATTTTTGTTTTCCTTCATTATATTTTTAAAAAATTGCTTTGAATGAAATTTGAAAACAAACTACATTAATGTTGTAACGTTTTTATTGTATATTAAATAAAATGGAATAAAAAATATTAGTTACAATTATAAAATAATAATTTACAATGTTTGTAAATGGGAAAAAAACTCGAGAAATAAACAACTTGAATTAAATATTTACTTTGGAGCCTTAATATGCATTTAATTTCAATAAAAAATGCATTCAATAGTACAATGCAAATTTTATTCTTTTTAAATGAATTTATGTTGTTTCATTTTTTTTAAAGAAGCGCTGTTTTTCCAGATATGCATTGTTTAAAATAGATTCGATTATCTTATTCAATTTTCCTTTCAACATACACAAAAAAAAATCCTGATTTGTGCATTAATGTAAGTTTATGTCCTGAAAACAAATATTTTCAAAATGTTTGTCTTTAACAAATATTCTCTGTTGTAATGCCAGAAAAAATATTACTGATGAAAATACAGTTTTATGCATTAAATAAGCAAATACTTGATTAATGAATATTTTTGAAACTAACAATTGTGTTCGCATCACAATTTTTATATTTTTATTTGTTGCTTCTTTATTCCCATTCCGTGTTTTTTAATTGAAAAATATACATTCCCATTTGATAAAAAAAAAACATTCTCTGAAATTACATTTGTCTGCAAAAGTAGTGCTAAAACATTAGTATTTTCAATAGAAATTATTGCTTATTTATTTTGATATGTAATATTTCTCTTTATTACAAGAACTGAATTTTCCTATTTACATTTTGGAACAAAATAAGAAACTAATTTTACCAATAACATTTTATTTGCTTAGCAGATTTAAGAAGATTAAGATATGAGTTTCAGAAAAAAAAATATTTAACATACGTAGAAGCAACCGATATTTTTAAGAAACTTAAAATGCATGAAATGTTTATCAAAAATTATCTATTTAAAACTTTTTCCATTTGGAATGAATGAATTATTTAGTGAACTAAATTTATAAATTTAAATAATAATAATTTGAGAAATAGTATTGTCGTAATAGTAATTATAATACTTAAAACCTAATTTTAAACAACTGAACAATACAAAAAGAGACGGTAACTTTGGTGATAACGTTGATCGTCAATTACCCTTATTATTTTATTTTAACAGACGTAGTTTTTTATTTGACTTATATTTTTTTTAAAAATGTTTTTTTAAGTAATTTTTCAAGATTCTAGTTATATACATTGTCAATAATTTATGAACACATTTTATAACTAAAACTGGCATTAAAAATTTTCCTAAGCATCTTGCTGCTAAGCTGATTACAAGTTGTTGTTTTTTATTAGACAGGTATTTTGTTAGTTTTTACTCAATTTATTTTTACTTGATATTTTTTTTTATATTTTTTATTTAACTTGCAATTAAAATAATCCCCGTAACATTCACAGTCTCTATAACTATTGTTTATTAGATGATTTATCATATTTTTTATGATTCGAAATAAATACATTTTTCAGATAAACGATTTTGTGAAGGGCAAACTTTATTATAAATTTCAATATTTAATTGTTACTTATCTGCTGTCAATCTCTATATCTTCTCTTTCTCTGTTTTTAATCATTATTTTTACAGTTCTTTCATCTAAGTGAATCTATTTTGATACTAATGTTTTCGTGTGTAATATTCTTGCGTTCCAAAAATTTCCACATTCACTAAATTTTATTTAAAAGAAATACACTTCGATTACTTAAATAATTTTTTGCGTACTTTGTAAATTTTAAAATCAAATTTAAATTAAAAAAAAACTGTTCTTAAATTTCAAGATCAATTCATTCATTAATATAGATGATATGTATTTTATGCAAAATTTCCAACATTGAAAATAAATAATTCTTAACAATATACATGGCAAATAGTATTTATGAAAGTTGTATATAGAATATTCAGTAATTAAAATACTCAAAAAAATTATCATTTGCCTGATTTTATTACTTATAGGAATATTATTTCGGTAAGATATGTCACTTACAAAATTTTACCTAGAGAAGTAACAGTTAAAGCCCCTCCACCAAAAAAATTAATACAAAATCCCTTGTCGAAGGTATACCTATAGAATTTTCCATGAACATAGTATTTACTCGAGCCCTCTTACATCTTCTTTCTGCCTTTCATAACTGGGGTTTTCTCTTTTTTAATACTCGCTGGTCAAAAGCGATTGCATTGATTGCATTATCTTCAGCCTGCAGGCCCAGTGAGTACGTAGCATCCTCAGGGAAAGTACAGCGTTCCCCTGCGGTGGTTAAGTCCGCCATCCGCCGCTGAAGCTTCAATCTTTTGGCCGTCGGCTACGTCCGTACTTTTTGCAGCCACTACAATGCGCTGCGAGAAGCTGAATACTACTTTTCATTCGACTCGACAGAATGAAGAAATAAGGAGAACTTTTTTTCTGTCTTCCGCCCTTCATATAAGTCGGTTACGAAGAAGCTTTATTCTTTCCTTTTTTTTTCTTTTTTTTTTATTCGAGTTACTGGAGGTAAGGAATATTATTATACGCGTCTTAAGGGTATTTCCACTTCATTCGTGAAGAAACTTTGTTAAAGGTCTGGAAAGCGTTAATGAGAGTCTTAGTGGAGTTATTGCATCTTTAAATGATAAGTTTATGGCAAAAAAATTAATCGGAATACTGCATAAAGCAACAATGGAAACCTTTTGCAAATAAAAATACGAAAGTCTGAAAGAATTTATTTTTGGATAAATATTATTTATGCTTATACTTACAAATTGTTACATAATGAGGATTATTACATTGGTATTATTTTTAAGTTGGGATAAAAGAAATAGCAAACATTTCGTCAATTTATTTGTGGTATTCGTAATTAATAATCTAGACTATTTTCCTGAGCATTCAAAATAGGATTATTTCTTAAAAAACTGCATTTTGTTTTAAACTTGTTAATGTTAATAGTTATTGAAAATGATTAGATACCCTGATTAACACTTTTAACCCTGTAACCCACATATTTAAAATCTTAGAAACATCAATTTTCTCGCGTGTAAAAATTTTTTTCAATAATCAATTCGCAAAATATATCTTTAAATATATAATCTCTAAAATCGTTTAAATCTTAAATATTATTCTGTTACAACTTGTTTATTTAATAGCAAGGTTTACAAAGAAAATGAAACTAGTTGTTTCTGATCTTTTTTTTTTTCCTTCTTTTTCTGCACTTTTAAAAATTATAATTGAATAATATTTAAAATAATTGTTTATATACCTTAAATACTTCATTATGAGAAAAGAGACATAAATAATTATAAATATTTACTCATTTACATTATCGTACAAAGTAACGAGGAAGTTAGACTGTGATAGAAATTCGTCTACATAACATTGGGAATTGCAGATGTTTTTTTCCCTTCTACATTCAATAAAATAGAGTGGGCGGAAAAGCAATCTATGCTTGGACCAAAAATAACTGTCACGCAGATTTTCGTGTAGTTTATAGAAAATTTTCCCAACTTTTCAGCAGTGCTGCTCTAGATAAAACTTTTATGGGATAATATATTAGTAATAAAAAAAAATCCTCAACTATCTATGTAGCATATAGATTGTGTGTTTGGTTTTCCTAACTTCATATCACAATCAGAGATTAGTTGCTTTTAAGAGCTAGTTTTTAAAGCGAGTCAATATCTTTCGTGAATAATGTCATTACGTTCTAGTCAACATATGTTAGTAGCCTTATTATATTGCACTTTGACATGCAATTGAAATATAATTCTAGCTCTTCTCATTGCATTGTCATTTCATTATGCTCCTCCGCACGATGGTAAAAATAGACATTTTATTGCTGTTTTACATGCAATTAGTGTTTGGGAAACGAGCCTTATTTGACATATTTTTCAGATGGATATTAAAAGTACAAAATTTACACGAATTTTCTTCTAAACATTGGATTATTTAGTACTAAAACTGTAAATTACTACTTGATAAAAACTGATATTCATTGGAAAAAACCTAAGCAAAATTTAAGTATTCATTGAGAAGACCTAAGCAAAAATTTTAGCATTGATTAGGAAATCCTAAGCAAATTTTTTTCCCATTTAAATAATGTTTCGGCTAACTGTAATTACATTAGAAGTACAAATTCATTAAAAATTATTAATTTTCATTAAAAACATGCAACTAATAGATAAATTCAATATTTTCACCTCATGTGAAAACTTAAGAAAATCAGACGACAGATTTTGTCACAAAATTTACCTCCTTAGTTTAAATTTTAATTTTGTTAAGAAAAATAAACTCTTAAAAAATTACTGAATTTTATTATGAATAGTAAGATTCTGTATTTATTTGTTGTACAAAGCATCAAAACATGAATGAAAACAATATTTTAAATATAAATAATATAATTTCTCAACAAAATAAATAGTTTTCCCAAAACGTATGAATTAAATTATATTTATCTTAATTTTTAAATTTCATCTAATATTCTTTTCCTTTTTAAATTTTACTTATACATTTGCCTCTATCTTAATACATTTAAATGTATATCTTTATAAAAAAAATATCAATAAAAATAGTTTTTTTAATTATACAAATTTCTTTCATTATAGCTTCAAAAAATTATGTATTTTTAATGAAACAACATATTTTTACAAACTTATCTACTAACTTATGTTTCAAAATTCAAATTCACCATTTCATGAATAATTAATTTAACGTCATATTTAATTATTGATATATCGTAATGAACACTTCAAGAAATGATTATTTTATCCTCAATAACATTTTTTTCATGAAATACCATTACATTCACCTCAAATTACTTCATACTTAAAGCTACAAGGCAGGCTAAGCTCCAATTTATCCTCTTAATTTCTGTACGTTAAAAATCAAAATTGCACCAGTAAAAATAGAAGCACATGAAGGACAAGCACACTAACAATAATTAAAATTCAATCAACGAACTTCTTAACAATCTATTTACGTCACCTTTTAAACAAATTAATAGAAACTGAGTCCGAAATATCAATCTTTCTAAATAGTAAACGCCAATTGTTTCCTTTCAAAGTACTAGAAACTTCTGTTAAACAACATCTTGAGTAACAAAACATGTCAGAACCCTCTTGTACCGTGTCATTACGCAATGCACATATCTTGTACTAGTATCCCTTCTCCCTACCCTGGAACAACGATGTGACACAACACTAATGTTAATCGACAATGTCCTTTTCTCTTTTCACGCCTGTCTATTTTCTGCTCTCTTTTTAAGAGGGACATAGATTTTCTTTGTAGTTTCTTTTAGTACACGGTGATAGGTTTAACAGTCGTAAATGGGCTATTAAAGCTCATTCGATGTGAACCTGGCCTATACACCTAATAGATCGTTCTCTACGTAGACAATCGGTTAGTAATTCAATTTTGCAAGCTTAAAAATACTTTAGGAAATTAAAGTCTCTGCTTGGTTTATTTATAGTAAGAAGTACAAAGATTAATTTGAAGATTTTTTTTTTGACTTAGCTACCATTGAAGTATTTGTAAATCGAAGAGCTAACAATTAACTCATTTACAAACTTTTAAATTCCTCTTTCTTTGTAACTTATCATTAAAAAGATTTAAGCTATACGCTATATGTGAGATATTTAAATAAATAAATTTCATTTGGTATATGTTAAACTTTTCTGTAGAAATTATTGAACTAGTTAAGTACACTTGTCATTCATTTAATGGTTGCTGATTAAATTAATATGTTATTAATGTATCTAATTTACATAGTTAAGCTGTATAAAAATCCTTTTTTAATAGTTTTAAAAACCAACTGATGATGGAAATTCAATATTTATTTTAAGACCCGTTTTTAAGTTATATTTTATATTATTCTCCTTTCTTAACAATTCATTATCTTAAAATTCTCATAATTTTACATTTTAAATTTTATAATGAAGTCTAGAAATTGGAAAATAATTTTGCACCCAAATTTATAGTAAAAAAGATAAAGTTAAACATTTTCTTGACCGACACAACAGAGAATAGAGCTTTTCAAAATACTAATAATATGTGCTTCAAAAAATAACTCATAAATTAGAGAAATAATATTGACAACTTATTAGACACTTATTTAATATCAAATGTCTTTGGCATAATTTTATCTACACTATACATGAAGTTAGCTATATATAAGGTATTATTTTCTCTTTTTCAAAAATCTCGCCTCTTTCTTCATCCTTTACTTAACATATTAGCTTATTTTTCAGTTCCTACTATTAATTCACTCTCTCCCTATATATATTTATTTATTTATACATTATATATATCTTGTTCAAATTTTCAATCGTTAATAAAATACTTTTTATTCATTCACTGAAGTTCAAATACATTTTTTTAAACTGGTAATGGATGACACACACACATTTGATGTAAAAACAGTTTTTTTTTCAAACATTAATTCATAAATTGAATTTTATTTTTAATTTTAATTTTATTCTGCATTTTTTCTGACGAAGTTAGGTTTATCTGCAACAAATGGCGTGAGTAAGTTTTTCTAACGAAATAGGAATTGTCTTTAAAAAAAAATTTATATTACATGTTTTTTTTTTCCCCCTTGTGTGTTTTTTTTTTTTTTTTTCATTTTTTTACCAGCATCTTTATACGGTTTTAGTATTTTTAACTTATAAAAACTCTCTTTAAACTGAAAAATATTGTTCTCCTAGTAGGAACAGTTGTGCAATTTCTTTAAATTTAATAAAAACCCAAAGCAGAGAGAGAAATATTTTAGCTGCTACATTAATTTATCAGTCCACCCTTATTTAGAAAAAAATCACCGCTAGTTATGAAACAGCATCAACTCTATTAAAGTAAAATATATCTAAGTAAAACTTTCAGATCATAAAATTTTTATACAGTGTTTTAGTTCCTATAAATTATTTTATTTAGTACATTTATGTGAATATCTTTACAACTTTTATGCCAAATACCCTAATCCAACCCTGAACGGCGTCGTTGGTTTGGCGCTGGCCTTGTATGCCGAAGTTTGTGGGTTCGAACCCGGTCCATGTCAGTGGTTTTTCATGATACAAAAAGTCGACAGCGTCCATGTTGTCTGATTATGTGTGACATGTGTTAAAAATCCCTATAGTGCCTTTTTGGCTTGGGTGCTCTCGGCAAAATTAGATTCCTTGTACGATTTTGTATCGTCAAAGCTCAGATGCTATCCTCTGGGGAAAAAACTGGGAGTCAAAATTACATTGCATATACGGTGTCACACAAAAAATAATACCAGCTCAGGAGGAATATAATAGGTCTGCAAAATGGTAATTGCTGGAAAAAAATATTCAAAATGCATGACTCTAAGAAATTGCATTTGCTTTAAGGTTTCAAAAGCTAAGAATTAAATCACTAATACACATTAAAACTTCCAATTCAACTTAACATGGAAATCAAATAATCAATTATTATTAATATTCTAACAATATAAGATTCTGCGCGTGTATAGATCTTAGTTACTTCTAAAGAGTCACTTAACTATCGAGTAATATAACAAAATAGGTTTAAAAATTCTACCTTGATTTATTAGTGAATTACTGGTATATAGCACTTAAAAAAATGTTCAATTTCTCCAGTAAGGCAATTTAGTTGATTTTTAACTTCTTTATTCGTTATCTAAAAAGTCCTAACAACTTTAATTTCACAAGTAGTTGCAAGAGTACTTTATAACTAGGAGTTTCAATACCTTAAGCATTAGGAATTTATATATATATATATATATAAATAATCTCTTTATTATAAAAAGTAACCTTAGCTTAGAGTCTTCAAAAATCTACCAGGTTTTCTTGAAGTCTTTCGAAACTCATATAATTAGATGGGTTTTTTTTTATAAAATATAATACAGAGATTAATACTGTATAGGGATTTTCATAAATCGTTTTATAAAGCATTGTCCCATGTGCATTTATAAAACACCTACACCTAGATAGTTTAGCCCACAATAGATGCTAACATGGAAATAAAAACCCATTTCAAAGCATTTTGGTTTACGTAATGTTCACACAGTATTAGGTATATTTTTATTTTCTGGAAAATCCCATACTATTTCCCATTCACGCGTAACAAAAATCCCTTACCCGTAAACACAGTAAGCTGTTCGACATCGAGAATGTCTCGTAGAAAACAGAATAAAAGAGAAATCTTTAAATGCCCGTAGAAAAAAAAAACACAAAATGTAACATCATAAAAACGGCCTTAACAGCAATCTTGTGTGTTTTTGCTCTTGCGTTATGTAAATGATCCGATATTATGCCTTCGTAATATCATGTGAGGCGGGGAATTCTCTTTTCTTTCATCTTTATTATTCTACATTTTCTTGAGATGTTGTTTATAGAATGAAGTTAAACAAGTATAAAAAGCGAAAAAAATGTGTTTTGAATTCCGAAATGTTGTTTACAGGCCATCTTATACTTAGAAATGCGTGAAATTAATGCAAAGCTTAAGTATTCATGAATTAATGCACGCTACTAAATTGTTTTTAGGTAAGTGGATCTAATTCAACAAATGTAAGCTTTGTTTTTGTTGTATATACAAGTGTTCTTCTAACAAATTCTTCTTCTCTAAGTAATTTTATTAGTGCATAAAACATAGCTAAGCGGAGTTTAACAATTAAATTATTTAAGTTGTATTTGATAAACTTGAAAATGTTGTTCATTTTTTTCCTACGTTTTAATTGCTTAAAATTATATAACTTATAAAACTTTATATTTACAGCATCATTATTTTTAAAAACTGAGAAAAGGTTAGCTAGAGCGTTTTCAGTAATTAGATCCCCTGTCATAGCTAATAATTGTGAGACTTTTAGTTCAAATTAATATTCAATGTTAATAACAAAGCCCGAATCTAAAAGTAAATGTGTGTGTGTGTGATTGAAGCTTTATTATTAGATATAACGTCGATGATATTTTTATTCTATAATGTATTTTAAAATCAGTAAGAGAATCTTCTAATCAAATTAATAGGCGAAATATGGGTGATGAAACAGGCTTAAAGCGTGTGTTTATTACAATTATGATTTAAAGATATCGTAAAGCACATTTGTATCTAGCCGAATTTTTTTCCTACATATGAATGTATTTTAATAGTAGATAAATACAAATTACCGTAGAATCCAGCGTATAACACGCCCTCTTTTAGCACAAATATTAAGATCGAAATTTACAAGTGCGCATAATATGCCGGGTATAAAAACTGCTTTAATAATATAAAAAACGATGAGCATGAAAAAAAGTTAGACCTTTACTTATATCGAAATACCTTTTATTTAAAAGAAATGACATACCTAATGAACTTTATATATTTATATATAAGAGCTGTAGTTCTAGAAGTATAATATTTTTTCAAAAGCCTGGGATAATACCTCGAATAAGTGACTTCAAAACTTAAGAGCATTGCATACGTACATTTCAGGTATCTTCGTAAAAAAGGCAGTGCACGTTATACGGTGAATATAAGTAAAATTTTAAAAAATGCAGCTTGAAAGTATAGGATTCTATGGTATTGAAGTTATTATCTGAAGCATTTCTTTATATATATCTATATTATGTTAGTTCGATTAAAGACGAAAATATCACAATATATATATATGTAATCATTTCCTAAAAATTGCCAAAACCCTAAGGCATACAAAAAAATTCTAAGGGATAGAATGTAGAATGAGGAGTATGACTCTGCGATAGAATTTTCAATTAAAAGAGGGAGAAAATCAGAGAATTAGGCTTTTTTGTTTTGTTTTACTTAGATATATTGTTATTTTTATTTACATATAAAAGTAACAAAATAATAAAAATATTTTGATTTTTTTTCCTACTTTAATTAACAATTCTGTTGCAGAATTCTATTCATTTCTAAAAATTTTCTTTTATTTCATTTTTGTTTTCTTTATGAAATTAGCTCTGGATAGTTATTGCATAAAAGAAGCTTTTTTTTAGTTTACTAACTCAATAGTTCTTAACATTAATGTGTAACGTTCTTACAGTGAAATTATTTTATAACTGTTTATGCTGTAATAAATATATGCCTAAAATGAGTGTCTCGTTTTATTTATAATTTAATGTCTGTTATCTTTTTTAACATGTAAATTTATTAATTAAATATATTATTTATAAAAATATATTCAAATATATATTCATAATTTCTAAAAAGATATCAATTATATTTTAACTTAATCGTTTTTACTAGAAATTCATTTATATTATAGATAAAATTAGAATTTTAAATGGGCATCAATGATTTTTCTATCGATAAGATAGCATCGATTTATCATTTCATAATTACGGGAAAAAAAATCAACCTCAAATTGAAGGAAAGCTATCAGCGAAGGCAAATAGAAAAATAAACTTGAATACCCTGTGAAGAAAAATGCGTAATCGATAGCTTAGGCATGTTATAGATTAACTGTGAAAATTGATTTCCTGTCAAAACGATTAAGCTAATTTCCTGGCTTTATCTTCATGTTTTAACTGCAAATGATAAAACTACTAGTAAAAATTTAATTTAAATGAAAGTATTTTAACTAAATATACTCAGGATTTCTCAAAGAAAATGTTCCATTGTGTTAAGGAATATTCTTTTAAATGGAATTACTTTTCAGTTTTGATTTAATTTTTATAAGACTATTAAGCATTTATTTAAATATTATTGTTATTCAATTTTACTTAAATAGTTATTAAATTTCTCTTTACATAAAGGCTCTCCAATATTTAAAAAATATTATTTTAATACATTTTATAATTTTAAATTTAAATAAATTTCAAATTAAGAAATCCAACGATAAAAAATACCCAAAACAGATTGCTAAGATAAAGATTTAATGGGAGCATTTCCACCATAAAAAAGGTTAACAATTATGACTGAAAATTTAAATAAAATATGAAATATTTTGCTTCAGTTTTAAATTTTAATCCATTTTCTTCTCGTAATAGAGAAATGAACCCTAAGCGAAACTATTGAATTCTACCAGAAACTATTCGAAAAAAATAAACTATAATCCTTATAAGTATTCAACTGTAATCTCTATAAGTATTCAACTGTAATCGCAATAAGTATTAAATATTAGCTTCCTCGCACATTCTTAAGTTCTTATGTTATAACGTACAAGTTTAAGTATCAAAATTATTCTAAAAATAAAATGACGAGTGAAGTGAAGATGAGGAGTAAAGGAAATGGATCCACACTTAAAATCTCTAACAGGATCATTGAACAATATATAAGAATTGAATTGCATAGAAGGAATTTTAACTGCTATATATTATTCTTTATTATAGCAAATTAACTATTCATATAGGGTATGTTGAAAGCAACATAATCATTGAATGATATATGTTTTAGGAATACTCTAACATGTGCTAGCAATAATGAAAAATATATATAAATTCAAGTATATAATTATTTAAATTATTAATTAGAAAATCAGTTCAATTATTGGAACTTCCATTCCCCTCTTTTTTTAGCTATTTTTACTTTCAAAATGAGAGGCGTGTTTTCTTACGATTAAATTTAAAGAAAACATATTCATTAGATTCTTATAAATTTTCATCGGAAAATAAATTTTTTGAATAATTCACACGTCTCTTTTTTTGCTAAAATATTTTTAAAAAATACTCAATAGTGTTCATTTAAATTTTATCTGAATGTAGTTACACTTGTAATATAAAGTATTCAAACTTATTTATCAGATTTTTCAACAACCATAAAATGTTACCGTACTTAGTTTTTTTTTCATGATAATAATTCCTTCGTCTGAAAAATCAAGATTGCTTTGAATTTACGATATAGTGGATTTATTAAAACAACTATTTTATGTTTTAATGCCTATAAATTAAAATTATTCCTTAAAAAATAAACAAAATACACTCTTAATTATCAGACTACTTACTTTATGTTACTGAAAATTAAATAGCCATTTGTGTAAAAAGATAACACTACACGTTACTGTTCTTCAAACTCGATTATGGGGGGAAAATTCCTTACAATAGTGTATCTTATTTGACAAGTTAGCTAGGGTGAGATTGACGAAAGTAGGGGTCAACCGCAGACCGTCTATGATAGATAACATTCATCATTCTCACCATTATTGAGCGCTTTTGGCCACTGTCACGTTTAACCCCCGCAGTCTCCGAGTTACGTTTGAAGGATGATACTGTTTTCAGTTTCTTCCCATCTTCCATTTTCTCTTTCCTCTCACTTATCTTAAATTCTGGCTAGAACTGATCATCTCTTTCAAATTTAATACGCAATAAACAAACTCATTTTATTAGAGATATTGTCTCATTGATTTTTAAAAAATTAAGTAGATATTAAAACGACATGGTTTATGAATAAGGATTGTAAATTTGTAGCTCTAATGTAAATTTTTCCCCTAATTATGAAAATATTTTACGATAACAAAAAAAAGTAAAATGCATTTTGAAGGAAAATATAACATGCGTCTGTATGTTTGTGAGTTAAATTTCAAACAAAATGGTTGATGTGGTAGCTTAGTGGTTATAGTCACGTGACTGAAGTGTCGAGGGTTCCAGACCTAGTGCCACTGAGAACCCGCCTTGTAGAGGGGGCCGATGGACGTTAAATATGTTGAGGCTTAACGTCCTCCCGTTGGTAAGAAGTGGTAGTTATTAGAGAGGGTTGCCAGCTCTGATGTCATCCTCATCACGTGACCAAGGTTCAAAACTACGAACTCCGTCTCCAATAACCCTCTACTGCTTTATAGTAGAAATTAACTCTCTTTCTCTCTCTCCCTTTCTTTCTCTCTCTCTCTCTTTCTCTCTCTTTCTCTTTCTCTCTCTCTCCCTCACTCCAAGTAAAATGCGTGAGCCAAACTTATAAGAACCAAAAATGCTAACTAAATTTTGAATTCAAGATACTTTTCTACATTTCGAAATAAAATTAAACAACCAATATTTTGTATCTTATAAACTTGCACCACAGTGAAATGAAATAAAATTAAATTAAAATCTTTTGAGAAAGACATCCAAAGAATTCTTGCTTAAAGAGACTTTAAATTAAACTTATGAATAGAATTTATTAAGCAACTGATTAATATATTTAATGTTGAATGATTTGAGAAGCTTTATCACATAAACAATTTATATGAAAGATTTTCAAACCCTATTCAGAGCAACATATAAATCCAGATGCCGACTGTTCAATGGCTTCTTAAATTAAGATTGTTGATTATATCTAGAGGAAATGAATTTGTTAACAAATCGTTAATTAGTTTGCGATATGAATCAATCATGAATCAAAGTACCATCTTGCGATGGAAACTTTAATTTAAATGAATGAATGGAATGGATTAAATCATCCATAATAAAATGAATTTTATTGGCAAAACATTTATTATTTTCGAGACATATATTAACTATGAATAGATCTGTGAAGCAATGTGTTATCTCGAATGTAAGTGAATGAATAGGATAGATTAATACTTCACAGGGAAGTGAATTTTATTCACAAACCATTAATTGTTTTCAAAATATATAGAAGTTCTTAGTAAACATGCGATAGTACCGCTTGCATTATTGAAGAATCAAGGGTACCAATTACAATGCATAGAACAAAATAGATTCATCAATTATGTCAGACTAGTTCAAATTCCTCCTTTACAGAGAAATTAAATGGATCTCAGTATAAGGTAATCCAATGAGAACCTGGATTAGTAGGTATCAAATTCTCCCGTGAAAATTAAGTGTTATCCATTTAGTGCACTTGAAGATAAATCAATTAAACACAGAGTAACAGACGTTAATGTTCTTGTTATATTAACAACACTAGAATCACATTGAATTCAAAACACAGAATCAAAATCGAAAGATTTGTTGATCAAAAATTCTTCAACAAACAAGCTTTCTTTTACTTTAAATTATGTCTCTGTAAAGCTTCAAATCCTTAATTACTGCGTACTGTGACTGAATTCTAGGAAATATCAAATTTTACGCCTTCGGTAAAGTTTCTTTCGCAGAGGTATGCAAACACATTCCTTAATACCTTTAGTAATATAGTTGGGAGAGCAGATTTTAGTTTCTCCCTAGAGTAAAGCCAGAAATTAATCGCGTTAATCTCCGTATAATGACATTTTTCCGTTTATTCAACGAGCATGACGAGATTGAAAAAGTAATTTTGAATAGTTTAAGAAATTGCAAGGAATGCGTTGGAGCAAAGAGTCCCTCTAACTGAGTACCTCTTAACACAGGTGAATTCGACATCTGTTTTGAAATGAGAATTAAAGTGCAGATTGACTTAAGGAAACACTCAGCGAGTCTTAAAGAGATTAATTGAAGTGTTCGTGGACTTGATCATAGTAAACACTGTTTAATACATAAAGATATACTTCGCAAATTGGAGCCCCTCTTTAAATAAAATTAGTAATTTACTGTCTACGATCAGTATTTGAGATTCGAAGATATAAAATTTGGTTTTTTTTGTAAAAAATATTTCAAAAATATTAATAAATTATTGAATGTTACAAAAAAGTTATTCAGATCGAATGATTTTGATGCCTAGCATACTGTAATATTAATCATTTTAGTGTTTTGACATTCGCTGAATGTTTCAGTAGCCTTCTTAACACAGGTGAATTCAACGTGTGCTTTAAAATGAGAATTAAAATGCAGATTGACTTAAGAAAACACTCAGTGAGTCTTAAAGAGATTAATTGAAGTGCTCAGGGACTTGATCACAGTAAACACTATTTAATACATTAAATTATACTTTGTAAATTGGAGTCCAACTTTAAATAAAAAAAGTATATTACTGACTGAGATCAGAATTTGAAATTCGAAGATAATAGATCTTTGTTTCTTGTGATAAAATATTTTTAAAATATTTATAGATTATAGAATGTTGTAAAAAAGTTAGTCATATCGAATGAATTTGATGTTTAGCATACTATAAGGTTAATCATTTCAGTGTTTTGACATTCACTGAATATTTCAGTAGCCTTTTTTTATTCTTTGCGCGTCATAAATAAATTATTCATTCCCTCTCAAATGTATGGCTTATAAAAAACACAGGGATTTCTGACTTTTAAAGTAATGGAATATCCTCTCGAAGCCTCTATAACATCTCTTCCATTTTATCATTTTCTGCTTTTATGTAAAATTTTAAATAAGATAATATCTGGGAATTGATGAGTATATACTTTATTTTTTTTCGGTATATTGCGTGTATTTTTAATTTATTTTGATGACTTCTTTAAGGCTCCATTCAAATGTTGTAATGCATAAGATCATGAATTCAAATAATAAGAGTATCTTTTACCATACACGCCTATTTTAAGGTGAATATCAACTAAAAAGTCCCTAATAAAAACGGTTATGAATATCGCAAGAAATATTTTTGACACTTAAGTATTTCGTATTAATTTATGATGTAAATTGATCCTGTATTATAATACCTGTACACTTTTTAACATTTGTAAGAACAATTTTGTCTAATTCCTATTTTAATTTTCTTGTTGATGTATTGCTTATATAGTCCATAGAGTAAAACACAATCAGTTGTTACTCTTAAATTCCTCGATACATAAGAAATTCATTTGAGTTATATTATTTAACTTCTACAATTACGTTATTATTTCATGCAAAAAAATATGAATAATAACAAAAAAGAAACCATTAACTTAATGTAAAGCAGTAACATAAAACCGAAATAAATTCAAAATGAATCCATATTTAATCATTAAAAAACACATAACCGCATGTTAGTAAAATAATTAAAACAGAGAGAGAAAATATATCACTTTAACTATCACGGTCGAAAACCGCTCAAACCAAAATTGTTTCACATTAAATAAAATTTGAAAGCTGTTGGACTCAAATTTTTTCAACAATAAAAATTATTCCTCCATTTAAAACTGTACACACCATCATACATATATATCTATCAGGAAAGAAAAGAACTCTGCAGCTGTGAAAACGACGTTATTTCTAAATAAGGATCAACCCCGAGTTCCCCGTGCATATTTCATCAAAAACGCTAAAAGAGAGAAAGATTCCCCCTCGCTGTACCAAAGAGGAAGTGATTGAATACGTAATTAATGAACCTTATGGAAACTTTGATGTCTCGCCACTTTACTCCATCAGGTAAACAACAGAGTACAGCAATAATAGTTAATCATCCCCGTCGATTTTGTGTAAATTTAGTAATGTGTAGATATCGGGCATCGCTCTCTTTCATACTTAAGGGATTAGTCATATAGCGAATAGGGGAAGGGTAGAATGCCCTAACAAAATTTATGCTTTTCATTTGACCTAGAAAAATTAATTCTGCTGTGTAGTCCTCTATTATTTAGCACATTAGTTAAAATATAAATCAAAAGTTTGTATTGTTTTCTTTATGGTAATTTTGCATTTTTTTTAATTTAACATATTTTCACACATGTCCATTGTTAATGAGTAAGATTTCGTATTTTAATGTTATATGAGAATAAGATTGATATATGATAAAGAAGTGAAACAAGTATTAATTTAATATTCTATTTGTTGATAAGTATGTCCACTAAATTTATAGATAAATTTTGCGTTTGATTGTGATTAAAGAAATTAAATAAATTGCGTTCAAATTTTAGCTTTTGATGCTTTTTATCATTATTACGATGTTTCATGTCTATTAAGTAAAATAGGAATGTAAACGTGTTATGGATGTAGAAATAAAATTACAAATCAACTAATAGAAAATAATTTAAAAGATTAATAAGAAATGGAATTTGAGTAGCTTTTATTTAAATTAGATAGCTTATTGTTTCTTAAGTTGCCGAAGATGACTCGTGTCCTATTCGAAAATTGATAGATTTCTGTTTGCGTTTCAAATTTTCGTCCAATATATTTAGTTGATAAATTTTCGCTAGTATGTAATGCAAATCATAAAATTGTTAATCTTTTAATTAAGTAATTCATATACCCTTTCAGAAAAATAAATAATTTAATGCAGCTATTAAATATCATATAATGATATTAATTATACAATTATTACAATGAATATTAATTATTAAAATTTGATATTCATTCAAAATCAGAGATATTGCTCAAAATATAGGTTTTGCACAAAGTTTTCCACCAATAGTTTTGAAAATTATCGTAAATTTTGTTTCTTTTGAATAATATTTGTGCAGAACTGCATATAGAAATCTTTTCAAAATCTTTTTTATGAAAAGGAACTTCTTAATTAAGAAGATAATTTACCCAAATGAAACTTCACTTTGAAAAATAAATCCGAAGTAAATTTTATTCGAATGAGCCAAACTTTTACGAATAACTTTTTCTTATAAAAGTTTTTCGCGTACTGGTAAAGAGCTCTTTTTACTCCATTTACTATGAAAGGCAATGAGTTGCGAATATAACACTGTACGAAAATAAAAGAATAAAACAGTAGTATATGTATGCAAAAAACTTTTCATTGAAAATTATGATCACTTAGAGATTATAAAATAATTATAATATTATAGCTAAACAAAATGATCCATATTATTTCTGAATGACTAACTAAGTAATAAGGAGAATGATTTAAAACAGTTACATAGAACCAAGTTAGAATAATTTTTAAATTCATGAAACACACGCACACAAAAGGAAAATAACATTTACATATTGAGATAAAAGCAAAATGTATGTGAATTTGTATGTTTTAAATTCCTGCTTTGATATTTAAAATCCAATTAAAACACGTATTTGTATTGTTTCTAAGAGTGACGGTAATAAGAAATCAAACAGCAAAAATACTTTTCTGTCAAAAGGAAACAGTAATCGAAATCAAACTGGATTCAACATATTTTAAGCCTATTTTTAATCCCCAGGCATTCTCTTAAAAAATTTTGTTAATTATAGAATTGTTTCAAGGTATACTCTTTCACTTAATTTTTCATTTAATTTAATGTTATATTTTTATTTTAAAAACATGAAAGATGAATACATTTTTATTTTTGTTTATTAATATTAGGTACTGATAACATTATTTAAAAAATTTGGTAAGCAACTTGACAAAAGTTTGATTACCTATATGAATATTTTTGATTGTTAGAATCTTTATTAAAACGAAAGTCTTATATTTATTTAAATAAAATTTAACGAATTTCCGCTCCTGATTTCTTTAGAACATTTACACATGTAATATATAACTGTATATAATATATAAGCCAAGGGGCATATAACAGCAAAAATATATAAATAGACCCAGTAGTATGCATTTATGTATATCCTATCCCAGGAGGGCACTTTTGCACCCAGAAAAATGAGTTGAGGGTGTAAATCACCCAGTTTATGTATCATAAAAATGTAGTATTTGGCGAACTAGGTGGTTTTGACGATGGTTAGGCTGCGTCAAACAGCGCTGGACATGGATATGATTTCCCTTTTTACTGCAAGGAAATGTGAGTAAATTTTGGAGGCCAAAGAACATTTGGGATTCGTAGAGGCCAGATTAATAAAAGCGAACCTCTCACTCTTGGAATTATGGGAAACAGAATATGAAACCTATTACCATCTGAGCATGGAGAGAGAGTGTTTTCTTGGCGTAATGGAAACAAAAATAAATAAGTTTCATTCTCACGCTTCTTATAGCTCTTAAAGTTTTCGAACATGCTTTGTTAAGTTGATAGAAAATTATTGTCACCTATAGCTTCTAACTTTTTGAATGAAAGTTCGTGTTTTTCTGAATAATAAATCACGGATACTGATTTTTTTCCTGGGGTCTTTCTTTAAATAATAAAAGCTAAAAGTAGAGTAAAAATTGGAACTTTGCTTGTAAATCAGCAGTAGATATAATTTAAAAAGTAGTATAGACAGGTTAGTTAAAATTGGAGTTTATTTCA
>BMAV01007113.1:1399500-1455407 GCA_019973955.1 Trichonephila inaurata madagascariensis
ATAAATCAGCAGTAGATGTATTTTAAAAAGTAGTATAGACAGGTTAGGTAAAATTGGAGTTTATTTCAAGATTTATTAAGACAAATACTATGCGATAACCCCATCGCTGATTATAAAGTTTTAAATTAGCAAATAAATCTTTTATTGAGGAAAATATGTAATTGCATTTTTGTGCATAAACTTTTTAAAAACCACCCCAATTTTATTTTCCTTCATTATAACTCCCTTTAAACACTTGGGCAGAAATCTATTTATACCATTGTATTTAATAAAAAATCATTTATAGCATAAAGTATAGTAAGAAATATTGATAAGAACTTAAGTTTACAATAAAAGCTTGTGTAACCAATTCTAGTGTTGTACATGAACGATATATTGGTCCTGAAGGCTATAAATCTAATGATTACATGTTTGTTTTATAATTTAATTGATGTTCATCGTAACCAAACATTCAGACAGAAATGTAATCATATCAGAAGTGTGTTACCTTAGAAAAGTATGATTTGCTTATAACTGGCTTAAAAGACAACTTATTGGATAAATATTTCACAGAATATTTTAGAAAAAGCATATTGTGGGAAATACGTTAAAGTTAAACTGGATGAATATGGAATATTTTCCTCATCTTATACACATAATATAAATTCTTCTGCAAACATGTTTTGAGAAATGGAATATAAAAAAAAAAAATATATCAATGAATATAATGGAATATAAACGCAAAAAATATTTTCAGTTAAATTTCACTTGATACATATTTATTTTACTTTTGGAAAAGAAAATTTATTTTTATACTATATATACATATAATCGAAATCTCAGATAATTTACTCAATATACATACTCTGAAAGGAATCTGTCTTACTCCGTAAGACCTATCCATTGACTGGGTGGTTTCTCTACTACAAGTCCTACTCGACAGAAAAAACAGTTTTACAGATTTTAGCATCTCCGTCATTTTGATGAAAAATGTTGTATCGTGTATGAAAAGCTTCTAGATCCTTATAGAGTGCAAAGAATTGAAAGATCTAAAAACAAATACAGTTGATATAGAAAATGAGAAATTCATAGCGATCTTTGCAGTGAAACTAAATTTGAAGGTATTTACGATAAAACGTTGAGACTACGAACTTGCATCGACTTAAAAATATCTGCATTGAATTACTTGTGACTTCATTTACAGTAAATTTCAACTAATCAAATAACGTCCTTATGAAAAAATATAAGAAGTTGCCAAAAATGGTTATATTTTCTAGCTTTAGAATTGAAAAGTACTTTTTATCTTAGTTTATATGTGTCTGATGTGGAATCGTAACATAACATTCTTACAGCTCTAATCAAACTCATTTTTTTACTCAATTTCTTTACTTACAGAATTTACTCAAATCCTGTTATAATATCCGTTTGATATTTTATTTCATTTTTTTTAAATTCACTTTCATTCAGATTTCTTGAATTTTCGGGGGGGGGGGAGTTTAAATCACAAAATGGATAAGTTTTCCCCGTGTTATATAATTATAGTAGAAATAAAAACTTACTTGAGTTACATTTATCATACAATATTTCTTAACCGGATCTTTCGTTTTTGTGATGTAATCTTGTTAATATAGTACACTTAGTATATTATTATTAGATTAATCCCCCTTTTGGCTTTTAAGAACTGTTACTTAGCCTTTGTTGTGTCTTCATTAACTGGCAAAAAATATCAGAATTTTTATGACAAATTTTTTTTAACGCATCCTATAAAGGCTCACTAACCATTTTCAAAATTTCATTCACATTTAAAACTTTTCAAAAAAAAAACCTTGCAAATAGCTTAGAATATAACTCTGTAATTTCTTTCCTTAATTCGAACCAAATTTCAAGTCTTAAGCATTACTTCTATTTCTAAAAATTCTTAGTCGATAATAAATGTACAGTGAAGAAAATTCAAACAGCGCCCTTTACGGGGAAAAACATATTTGCTTGCTTTTTACTGCGACAAATTTTCTATTTTTCTAGGAATGAATGCTTCGAGGGAATGATTTATCCTTTACTTTGATAATACGTACGTTTTCCGCAGAAAATAAGTTCTTTAAAAGACGGGAAAAAACGTGATCATCTTTTCCAGTATCCGTTCTTACTTTTTTTAAAAAATAAAAGAATGCACCAGTAATTGAGGTCTTCATCCTAAGCTTTAAATAATAAATAAAACAATTC
This sequence comes from Trichonephila inaurata madagascariensis, assembly GCA_019973955.1. Lineage (NCBI taxonomy): Eukaryota > Metazoa > Arthropoda > Arachnida > Araneae > Nephilidae > Trichonephila > Trichonephila inaurata. Next base: position 1,401,700 of record BMAV01007113.1, read on the forward strand.
ATAAGTTGCATTTATCGTTACCCCCGCAGTGACAAAAACCACTGTTAATTAAAAGCAGAAGCAACGCGCACCGCTGCTTTAATGAATAAGTAAATAGCAAAAACTGCCTTACCGACAGCCATTTCGTTACACCGGCATTGCTGGCTGAATTTTTAAATATTTTGTGCTAATCATTTTTGTCTCTTTTCATACGCTACTGGAGATGAGTTAACATACAATCTCTGAATATTACGGCATGTCTCTCAGAATCCCATCATTCTGGGTTTTAATTATTCCTTCAATTTTTGCGCGATATTTTTTTTATTTCCAATTGTTAAGTCAATGTGCTCTCGCATCTTAGATTCTGATAATTACTTTTTTCTAGGGGATATTTTTAATGCATGTTGATTTCGATGCTGGATGTATCAAAACAAATTCGACTGTGAAACGATGCAGTCGACAATTATCTATTAGCATTTTTTTAAGCCTTTCAGACTTCATATATCATAAAAACTATTCTACCATTTGGATTTTCTATTTTCTTTCATTTCAAAATGAAGAAATATAAAGTCTGAAATATCTTTTTATTCTAATACGTCCTAGAATTAGTGTTATGTTTTAGTGATGCAATTTAAAATAGATCTATAGATAAGAGGAACACAGGTGTTCTGATTATTGCTATCTTTATATCATTCAAATTGCTTTTTTTTTTAAGAAACATAACAGCAATTGCCTAAACTGATACAATGTAATGAGGTAGTCTTTGTATGTGCTGATTACACTTCTTTTAAATATATATATATATTACTCTTCACAGTTTATCTGAAAAATTTTAATTTTCACAACGTTGGTATTTTAATGGCAACGTTGGCTTTAAAAAATAGCTTGTAGACTTCTACTTAAACTTGCGATTATTTTTATATATAATTATCATTATTTTTCCCTTTTACAAAATTTTACATTTATTTTATAAAGTTTAATCTTTTTATCGTTATCATAGAATATTCAACCAAAAAGTTATGCTAACTTTTTTTTTCTTTTAAAAATTTTATGACTGGAATTTTCCCCTCATTTTCACAAAAAAAGAAAAATTAAGTACTAATTACTAAAGTAGTTTGAGTTTCAAAACTCTACTTTCACTAATAAATGAACTGTAAGATATCTTTTGAATGTTCTCTTTAAAAAAACTGATAAATATTCGTCTAATGTTTATAATTTGTTGATATGATAACCATTTTTTAATTATTTAAATTTTGTTTAAATTAAACATATTAATTATTAATAGCATAAAACGTAAGTTTTTCGTAACAAATAGTAAAACACATATCTTTATTTTCACAAATAATAGAAAAATAATTTATAGTATATATATATATATATATATATATTCATCGTAATAATTCCGATCAAACTGACTTACTAAACACAAATTTACTGCTTACTCATTTGAATTAGTAGTATAAATTTTCTAATTAACAGATAAATTAATAATAAAATTACTATAATTATTAAAAATTCGAACCTTTTATACTTTAAGCAATTATTCTCAAATAATCTCAATTTTAATAATCAGAACTTTAAAAGAATACTTTCATAAAAAGCAATTATTCGATAAATTTAATTAATTGCAGTTTCATATTCAATCATTACATACTCCTCGACTTAACATTGAAAGTTGAAATTGCTTAAATTACGGTTTCAGTATTAAATATCTTTTTTTTTTAAATATAATTTGGATTCGTTTATTAATTTCTATGATTTCCTACTTTTTAAATTTAATTTTTTTTCCCCGAAATGGTTATATATATGGCTAATGATCTAAGCATACAATCCTTAAAAGTATTAATCCCAGATATTCTCTTATAGTTCATGATCATTTATCTCATTTTGCCTTTGATATATATTTCATCATAAAGTTCATAAATACGAGGAATAAGCTTTTATTTACTCTAGAATTCAGAATCAACTTCTCCCGCTGAAATGTTCCGGCAAAAAATAAAAGAATTCTTTGAAAATTCTCTCTTTGCCATGGAGTGTTTGTTTCTTCTTTTGGTGTCGTTATCTTAAATTCCCCCTAGGAGGGAGCAATCCCCTTCTTGCATCAGAACTAATGAGCCGAACACGATTCCATACTTGAGGTCAGGATCTCAGCATGCGCCGATTACCGGACGCCGTTTAGGCCCGGCCCACTCGAAGCGTGTCCCACTGGACACAACCATGACAATGCCAAGAAGGACATTTATGTGCCAAGATTTGGCGACGTTAGTGCCGATGCTTTTTTTCCCCCTTTCTGTTTGTTCAATTGTATTTTTTATCACAAACAATGCCAAAATAAATATCAATAATGTATCCATTGTGTGTGAAAACATCAAAGTGCTTGAAATGTTTGGAGTGTAAGTTCATAAAATGGTTTCAAACTATTCGCATTCAGTTGTATTGAACATTAACATAAATAACAAAAGGTTGAACTAATGGAAAGGTTGATATTCATCTATTTTTTAGTATTATTATTATTATTATATTTATATTAAATAAGTTTGAAATGTACAAAATGAAATAGAGGGTGTTACAAAACAATATTTAAACTGTCTTTACAGTCTTCAGAATACAAGACATTTAAATATATAATGTCATTTACCACTTTCATTAGCGATATTTCATAATTATTTTTGTTTAGAGCTTACATATAACTAATTAACATAATATTACCTTACACATCAATTTATCAGATTACAAAAAATAAAAATTTAATAAAGTGAATCCAGTGGCAAACACAGACTTATTTTTAAAGAAGAGAGAGTGTAGTATGCTTCAAAAATGTGTACGTGTAAGTGTCGAGACGTAATATATATGTTAAATTTAAATATCTCTTGGTCTAAGGGAGAGGTTGTAGCCCCCAAACCCCACCATTGTGTACGTTAATGTGTGATTCTAAATAATTATAACATTTTGGGAAATATCAGTATTCCTCAATATCCTTTGCAAAATAATCTTAGAACGGCACTTTAATTTATAATACATGTTAATAGGCCTTGACCATTTTAACCCCATTGGTTTCATTTATATGAAATGGAAATTTTAGAAAATCAGTGGAAAAGTAAAATTCATCTAATTAGCAATGAAAGGTTTTCTAAATTTATTATGTTTTAATCTGAAATAATTTGAAAGATCTTTTAAGTTCTATTGAACAAACCAATCGAGAAGGGATTCCTTAAGTTTATGATATTACTTTTTATTAATTATAGAAATACAACTTGTCGAGATTGGCTTTAAATATCTGAGAACATACTTTGAAATTAAAAGAAGACCAATATTCAAATGGAAAATATATTGGAAATATAAACATTTTACTTTTAATTTATGAAGGAAAAGGCAAAATTTAATGTACATTGGTATCGTAAATTTCGTGTCAGACTGACCACCTGACCGGAACATCTGCTCATGCACTTCAGAGCCCAAGGTCACGTATACTGAGTTGGGCACAGTAGACATTGGCCCTCATGGGCTGTTGCGCTGTCATCATAAATTAAAGTCTAATTGCAACTAAATGTACAAAAATGTATAATTTTGATCATAAAAGAATATTTTCCTTTTGTTTACTTTAGTAAGATTTAAAAATAAAACATGAGTTAGCGCCTTTTCCTTTCTATAGATAGAAATAGTACCGTTTTTTTAAGATATTTATTTTCAATTTATCTTAAATACATCTTTCTTAAGGATATACGAATACATACATATTAATTGGATTGAATTTATTAAATAAGTGACAAATATTAAATTAATATCCTACATTTGTGGTAATTATGTGCATACTTACAGATTTACAATTATTTATAAGGTTTTAAATATAAATGCATTAGTTGAATTTTTTATTGATGTGTAATAGATAAGAAACTCAAAAATATAAATTTTTTTCACTAGAAAATATTTTAAGCAAAGTCAAAATAAATTACAGTGGGCTTTTTTAGGTAAATATTTCTCTCACAGCAACATTATTAAATTAATAACAAGTTAAGAAATTGTTTCATATCTCATTAATCTTTGTAAAACATTGAAGTAGTTAAAAATTACACATTCAGAAACTTCCAATCAAATAAAAGGTAAATGTAAATTTTTAAAAAAAACATTTAACTGTAATATCTGGTAGCCTAAATAGATCTAAATTATACAGTTTCTGTTCAATATAATTAATCTCAAATTCATACCATTTCTCATCATTTACAAACTAAACTTTTGCTTTATGTTCAGTGTTAATATCCAATGTCATTCAATATGAATGATTTTTAAAAAGTGCAAATCAATTTAGTTGAACTTTAACTGCTTATGAGAACAAAAAGCGGTTTTTTTGCTGCTCAATTTTCGAGAAAAGTAGCTAATTATTTTCCTAATAATCAATTTGATGACTAATATAGAGAACAATGACCACAAAAGTGTTTTAGAATCATTAGTATATTGTTGAAAATGCGTTGTTTTGTGTCAAACATAGATTTCTGCAGATAAATTGGAAAAGAATTTCAGTTAAATGATTTTGAGTTCTTAAGAATTTTTCATCAGTAAGTTCATAAATATCTCTCCATTGTCTTGTACATATCTCAAGTAATATTTCATTAAAGATAAACAGCTTTTCAAAATGTCCTGACAAATTGTGTATAACGCATACATTTCTCAGATATAAATAATTACAACTAAATTAGTATCACTAATTTCTTTTTTTTTTCTTAGTTCTCAGGCTAGTAAGCTACTTGATAATTAAAAAAATGATTAATACATATTTTTTTATTTATTTTTTTCATTTAAAAACGAGGTTTTTAAAAATATAAGCTATATGATAGCATTATGGAGGAGGGTTATGGAAGTAGACTTATAAAATAGTTCACATCAGAGTTAATTTACTAGAAACAAAAATTTAACTTCAGCGCTTCGAAATAATTCTTCTTTTTTAATTAAAATCTTTTTTTTTTCACTTTTCTCTTTGCAAAATAATTGAAATTTCTATTAAAGTAGATGGACTTTAAAATTAGTATTATCAAGAAATCTCTAACATACCGAGCAATGATTTATGTTCACCTTATTTAGTAAATCATATTATATATAAATATATATATATATACTATAAAATAAAAAATATATATGTATATCAGAGGCGCATATAGGAATTTTTCAAGAGGCGGGGAAGGGTCCTGGGTCGAAAATTCTCCATTCTCGTATCATGCTCCAATACGCTACCTAATATATTACTTTTATTCTGTAGATTTTTGGGAACAAAAAACAGTAAAAAGTTAATTATTGAATAAATAATTATAGCTTTAATTAATAAAATTAACTATTAATAACAAATACTTAATTAAATTTAACGTACTATATACATAGGATTATAATTCAATCAAAAAAATCAAGGCTATGGGGGGCCCGGCCCCGGGCCCCCCCCCCCCTTGTGTGCACCATTGGTGTATATGTGTACAATATTTTTATGCACGTGTTTATATGCACATATATATATATATATATATATATATAATAAAAATATTTCTTGTTGAAAACATTCACTTTTGACGCAAAGTAGCCGCTAAATCAAAGTTTATTGGCGAAAGAACCCAGTGTCTTGGCGATTGTTGGCAAGATTCCGAGGGGGAAGAAAATTCCAAACATCCGGTAACCTCCTGAGATGTCCTGTTGGCGAAGCAATGGGGCGTGGACTGTCAAGTCCGCCAGTTGGACCTCCTGCTTCATGTGACCCCGGGGGTCACTTCTAGCGACCCGCGACAGATGAGGCGAAAGAATCCGCTGAAATCTCGGCGTAAGACTCATTCCTTGCGGTTGACTGTTGGAATGAATCGTACGGTGACATGAGATTAAGAATAGTACTATACCGGGATAATTACAACGCATGAATAAAATGATGCCTTTAGCGAATCTCATTCAATTCGAGATTATATATATATAATTTTATCTCTGAAAGATTTGGTATCATTGGGAAATTGGCAGGGAGGAGAGACAAGGTTACGCAATGGCGCAATAATTTATTCGCATCCACTAATTTTGTCATTGTGCTGCCTTTAACGATTATAATGCCTGATTAGATTTCATAAGTGCACTTTTCAATGAGATTTTGGAATAGTCAGTGAGATATTTCTGAGTGTCGATTTTATCTCATTTGATTACACGGATTGCAATTACAAATAAAGCAGATATCAGCAAATCTATCAGAAGCTCAACAGTCTTGATGAGTTTCTAGTGTATGGTGTTATAATGTAAGATTATTTAGTAATTGTAAGGTGAATCGCGTAATAAATGTCACAAGCCAGAATATAAAAGGAATAGATAAAAGCGTAATAAGGAAATAAAATTGTTTTCAATGCGTATAAAGCAGTTTATAAATAATATTTAAATATTTTATATAAACAAAATATATTTTATCTGTCTCTAAATATTACAACTCATTTTAAAATTCATGCTTTGAAATTTTTTAAGCACTATCTCCGTAGCTGAACTTGGTTAACATACGGAAACATGAAATTTTAATTAATTTACACCGTTAAACTTTTTCTTGGCTTAAAAGATGTTAAAGCTGCTTTATAAATAATCACATATTAACATCAACTTGAAAAAACTATTTTAAATAAAAACAACTAATACCTTAAGAAATTTCTGAGTAAACAGATTGCAGCAATCACAATTTAAAGAATCCGATTATTTAAAAAAGTATTTTACTTCTTAGTAATGTGATATAAAATTCTATAAATAAAATATTAACAGATTAATTATTTGAATTCCCAATAGTAAGTCAAAATTAGTTTTTTGTATTTTCGTTTGGTGTAACCTTAAAAAAAATCAGTGCAGGAAAGAGGAAATTTTTTCTGACATCTGTAATTTGCACAAATATTCTTAGATATCTGTAAAATATGTATTTCATCTAAGTATCTATATATGTATAGACAGATAGATAACAGAAAAAGTTTGAAATCTATAATCTAGTCTTTTCAAGCGAAATTTCAACATAAGTTTTTCAAATTTCTCAGTTTTCTGTTTATCAATATTTTGCTTTAAAAACCGAGGGGTTTAATCATTTTTCAAAATAAAATATGAAATTTTTCAGCTAACATGCAGCAACGATTTTTTTTTTTAAATAAAAAGAAAATTTGGTGTTCATTTTCTTCATTTTCATTTTCCTTCATGTAAGCGAAAACCCAGCACACGCACAGCACCTGAAAATTAATCATTTCCTGTCATCATTTAGGAAATTAAAACACATATTTTAATTAAATTAATACATGCAAAAGCCTGACATCCATCCCGAAATAACATTTTCTCATATCTATATAACACAGCTTTTGTCCCACTCAAATGATTAACCAAATCAGCAGTATCTACACAAACTTCTTCTTCTTTCTCCACATAAAGCATTCATAATTTGATTAGAATTTTTTGAAGGTTCCCTGTAGCTTCTCAATACTCTTCTCCCACTTCCCAGAAAAAAAATAAGATGAGAAAAGAAGTCAAAATGGAAAATCCGAAACCTCTCATCCCGACTAATAATCTTCTTCGGTGTTAATAATAAAAATCCTCTCTTGAATATAAATAAAAGAAAATTATTTTTCCTCATCTTCACTCGACTGATGCCCAACCTAGTCATGGTTGCTCCCTCAACTCCATATGCTAGCTGCCTTCTTCTCTACCCAGCCTGTCTGCCAGTGTACATAGCATGAATATTTGAGATGCGTTTACGGAGACGCACAAAATGATATATTGATTCTTGTTCGTGGTTTATCTGATAACACGCGGTTGCGGTACAGTATACTGTTGTAACGCGGGGAGTAGCTCCCTCAACCCCCTTTTGTTTCTCCTAGGAGTGTTGAAAGCCCCATCGACAGCTATTGCGTAATCAAAAGCACAAAAATGAAAGCTACGGTATGTCTTAAGGTGAAGACGTACCTCCAAAAATATCTATAAACATTACACAATCATCAATTTGTTAGGGGTCACAGGGGGTGTTAATTTTCTGAAAATATATAAACAATTTTCAAATTCATCAAATCCTTTGAAATTAAAATTAAATAGTCCGATTCTTTTACACATTATTTGCAAAGGAATGATGTTTCAAAAAGTGCAAAATGTTTAAAATATGATCATAATTTAAAAAATTATAGGTGTATGAAAATAAGAAATACATTTCTGTAATAACTATTAAGTAAATTTTACGTTCTGCATGCTATTTTCTAAACTGGTAACCTCTGATGTATAAAACTTCATATGATTATAAAATGTATCCGTGCTCTTTAAACCCTACTAAGTTTAGCATTATATATATTTGGTATTTCAAAAATTTTAAAAAATATTAAAATTTAAAAAAATTAAAAATGTAACTTTTTATTTTTTAAAGAATACGATTTACTATTATATTTATGTAAAAATAGCTACAGTTTAATAAGGAATATATTTAACGCTATAAATCAACTTATTGCTTTTAATTAGGGCTACTATTTTAGAAAATATCATGCACAACGTAAAACTTAATTAATATTTCTCACAGAAATATTTCTTATTTTCATATGCTTATAATTTTCAAATTATGATTATATTACATTAATGATTATATTATATATAATATTTTACATTTTTTGAAGCCTCATTCCGTTATAAATAATGTGTGAGAGAATCAAATTATTTAATTTTAACCTCAAAGAATTACATCTAATTGAAAATTGTTTGCATCTTCAGCTCTCGGGACAAAGTTAACATCCCTGAGACCTCTTAGCATAGATATTAATTTATAATTCATATATTCAATTTTGAACATCTTTTAAGAAAATAGAATGTTACAAAAAGATACATCATCAATTTGCTTATTTGATCTTAGTTAATAAAAATGTATCTGAAATATTCTTAGGCTTGTATATATTTAGATAACAAAATTTTTAAGAAATTACACTTTTACACCTTAAAGGTGGAATTAAATGTTTATTGTCTTTGTCTTAACATTTGAGTTAAAATATATGATGGAAATACTTAAAGTTTTAATTAATAATGCTGATTCCGTAAATCAGGGATGGAAAACTACGACCCACAGCGCAAATTCAATCCTCTTAAAAGTTCCGCTTAGCCCACATCAGATACGAAACAATTACGAAGAAAAAATTTTAATTCAAATACTTTTAAAAAACACTCATTTAAGCATGTCTTCTATTTTTGGTATATAGTCTTAATATACCAGGGAGAATTTACAAAACCTTTTCCTTTCAAAACGTTTTCCTAAACAAAAAATTTAACCCCTTTGAATAAATATACATAAAAATTTTTAAAAGGCTTTGTTGCGCTTATATCCAAATTCTAAATTGAAATAGCTAGAAATACTGAGATTCATAACTTCATTGATTGCATTTTGAAATTAAAGAATATTCAAAATGAATTATGTTATTGTCTTAATAATAACTTACATTGATCCACCAAATTTTTTTCTTATATTCTTTACCTACCTGAAAATAATTGCCCAACACAGCCCTACATTATTCAAGGAAACAATTGATTTAAATTCATCTACATTCTTGCTATAAAATAGTTTTAACTAAATAATTAATTATAAATGTTTATAAATTAGATAACAGAAAACTAGTACTTTATTCTTTTTTCACAAAAATGGTGCCAAAATCATTGTTAAAATTTAAAAAATAAGTTTAAATTAAATTCTGTAGTTTTTTGCGGTTTATAGCACAAAATACAAAATCATAAGGAGACCTATTTAAGTGATTTATAAAATAATGTAATTTTTTATCATAATTATATAATTCAGACTATATTTCTTATTAAAATGAAACACTTTCTTCAGAACTCAAATCTAATATTTATGTTCAATTTGTTGTGTAGCTTGTACCGCTTATCCACACTCACTCTCTTAAATCTACCCTATTCTAAATTTGTTACTTACCCAAAGATTAGTTACCATCAACTTTAAAACAACACCTACTTAACTTCTTAATCTTCAGAACTCGGCTTTTAATCCTCATTAGAGCACTTGCTTCGTTACATTGTCAAAGTTAAGAAGACTTGAAAGAGATTTTGAGATCATACTAATTAGAAAATTTACAAAGTTTCTTGGATGTGAGGGAGGTTTTGAATTTTATTAAATACATACAAATTTCATCTTCTTTTTAAAGATTGGTATTAAAATAAACTTATCATTTGCTTATAAAACGGAGGGTAAAAAATTAATATAAGAAAATAACGTGCTACTTTTAAAAATTCGAACAGAAATGTGTAGCATATTGCTGCTCTTATTAGATACTGAATTCAGAATATAGTGTTAGGTTGTTTTCCTTACAGAAAAAGTTTGTCACTTATTTATTGCATTTGCACCAGTTTTTATCAACCTGTGAGGTACTCTATCGTAAGTGGGCGTTAATATATCGAAAAGACGAAAACAAAAGATTATTTAAACAGATTATTAATTTACTGAAAGGAAACAAAACAAAATATATTCTGACATAACAAAAAATTAAAATCACATTTACACTGATAAAATAAACTTATAAATGTATCAGTGCTGTATATAATGAATTTGATTATTTAACAATACTAAATTAAGAACAAGTTTAATAATTACCAGTAACTCCATGGACTTGTTATATATAAAATTGTATACAAAATGTAATTCTTATCTTGATAATTTGTACGGTTTATAATAAAAATCGCATTGTAGCTTTAGCGCCAAATTGCATTATTATTGAATTCAATACATTGTTACTGTATGTTAGAGGATGCGATGAAAATTATGATTGAAAATTGGGCCTCAAAAATTGAAAGATTGAAAAGCTCTGATTTACACAGTTTTAAGCAAAATAAATAAATAACTGCAAATTCTAATTTAACCGACATTCAAATCAATAAAATCTCTGCAAGTTTTTAAATCGATAACAATTGTAATATTCAAAATGTGTAAAAGAAATCTGTAAAAGCATTTTTCTATTAAGAAATGTATCTCGAAGTTAAATTTTTCTCTTTTTCCCCATTTTCCTAGAAACCATGCTGAAAAGGGAACAAACATATAAAACATCTAAGAGAAAACTACTTTACTGATATCTATTTTTCGAAAGTTTGATATCCGTTAAAGTATTCCTCTACGGATTCCGAAAAGCAAGTGAATCAACAATATTTCACCATTTCGACGAATATGTTAGGAACAGATCTTCGGGATTATGATTCCCAATATTGCTGTCAAAAGACAAAAGCAATCTCCTTCTGGTGATATATTCGCCTATGACCGCTGTATATCTACAATTTATCGATGTTATCACACTCCCTCATTGATTTACAGCTACAATAAACGAAAAGTTATCTGAAGATGATAGTGGCACCATTGAATCCGCCGCTTTCAATCTCAACAATTTCATTTATTTATTTCTTAGGGAGCGAAAAAGTTGGAGGGTCAAATCTTATGAAGAAAAGACGTTGCATTTACTTCCATTTTTATTTGCTTCTTTTTTTCCTTTCGTATTACTGAAAGCATCTAAATGATAATTGATCTATATAGAAAGTGAAGAAGAAATCCATTAAGTACCAGCATTATTCAACGAAATCTGGCTTTGTAGTAAAGTAAAGCAATAAAAAATATATACGTAATAAACAAAAGCGATAATTCTTTCAACTACGACTTAAATGAGGGGGCAGTTTTAATTGGCTGTAAATGAATATTGTGTTCTTGTAACAAATTCCTTTTTTATGAGCTTATGATACAGAATTTGTGTTGATATTTAATATTAGAATGTTTTGGAAAACGCTGAATATATATTTATGAAAACTTATTTCAATATTCATTTTAATAATAAAATGTAGTAGAAAGTTTAGTAAATTTTTAATATCTCCACCAAAGTAATATAGACTGTGTGTGCGTGTGTGTGTTTGTTCTAATTTTCATAATGTTCTCTTTTTCTGGTTTGTAGGATATATTTACTACTAACCATCAATCTTTTGCACATATTATTATACGTATTCAATTTTCAAACAAATATATATATAATCCACAATAATAATAATGTATACACACAAAAAGTTTTAACCCTAAGCATAACTAGACAGAATAGTAAGAAATATTAGTCACATTAGTATAACAGCAAACTCTTGGCCTTAGTATTCAAGAAAGTAGGTTTAAACAATGTTTTGTGGCCAGCCAACCTTTACCTCTAATTTTCCTATACTACTATGCTATAGGGATAGGCGGATAGGCAGAAATACTATAGATATGACATTATTAGAAAATAAAATACTCTAATGTTATTATTAAATAAAATATAACTGGAAAAATTAATAAAAACTAAATACTTAATTTAGATATTAAATTATTATGCATGAAATATACTGTTAAAATAAGTAAATATTTTTTTGAATGAAGAGGACCTCCAATCATACATAATATTTCTAATATAAAATAAAATATACTTAATTTTATTAAACATGTAGCGCCATCTATTGATTGTGTGTAGAAATTGAGTAATAAGAGGAATGAGTAACGTTACATATGGAAAAAAGAGGGATACCTAATGAAAATATTACTAAAAATTATCATTTAACTTAATCCATTAGATATATAAAAAAAGAATATTTTTTTACGTAATAAGCAATAAATTTAATTAATAGGGTTATTAATGATAAAATAATTTATAAAGATTTATTACCCAAACAATAGTTTATTTAATATATTATTATTAATTTTTATAATAGTATTATCATGAATAATATTTTTGAAGCATAAAAATTGCTACAGAAAAATAATTCAAACCTATTTAAAATGTCAAAATTATCTATTAATTAAGATACATATCTAAAAATAAAATCGTATTCTTAAGAAAATAAAACTCTTATACACAGGGAATCATTCTTTATAAAGTAATTGTAATAATTTTTTTTTTTAATTTCTTATAAAATAAATCTTTTTTTTAATTAATTTAAGATAGTTTATTTAATCAGCTTTCAGAATAAGGTGCTGTAATATTCTTTTAAAGCTTCTTCACGGTAACATAAAAGTTATCATGAACTATATTCCATAATATATTTTTCCTGTTTAGATAATATAAAAAAAATATAATGTATTCTTATAAATAACTTTGACTAACTTTTCTCCATATATCTTAGAGAATATTTGCACATAGCTTCTCTTTTATAAAGCATTTCAGAGCAAAACCCTTTAAAACTTTTTCAAGAAAGTTTCACCTCAATTTCTTTTAGTACTATACAAGGAAAAAAAACCTGATACTGTTTTTAAACTTTTTAAGGAATCATTTACCTCCCTACTGAGAGAAGTGCAACATTCGCCAAAGTATGCTGCCTTTATATTTATACTCAAAAGCACAAGAAGTCTCAAGTTGGAGAAATATTTCAAACTAAAACCTATCAACATGGTTCCCGAACTGAACAGATGAAGAAATTAATAATAGATGTTGCCAAGCAGGGAATTCGATCTCTCCGGGCTCTCGAGACTAGGCCAATCTCTTTTCCGGAACAATATAGCTGCTTAGAACAGGCTCGGGAGATGTAATCTTGTTGGCTATCACCTTCTGAACCGCGAATAAAGAAGTCCCCCCCAAACCAAGTTTTTACTTGTAACAATGCACTGGTTTGAAATTCGATGGAGCCAGTTTAAGGTATTGATGGCGACATGTTGTTCTAGGACAACTTGTTTACCTTAATTTTTTTCTGGGACGGAATTTTAAGGGCAGTTGTTAAAGGCTTTGATGATATACTAAAATATTCATATTTTTGCATGAAGATGGGAAAACTTCATACTCACCTATTTCCCTAAGAAAATCGAATGTGAAAATAATTCTGAGAGTGCGTCACTTGTTTTTAAAAAAGACTAACGGTACTTTAAATATTCTTATTTTTATTATTTAAAAGCAAAAGAGACAGAATTAGATAGCAAAATTGAAGTGAAATAGATAACATCTGGAATAATGCTTAGGATAATATTCACCGTATTTATTTTCAAATTATAAAAATGGTACGTTTAAGCATTACTGTTTATTTATTTATTTTTTTTAGTAGGAATGAACTATTTAGTCTTCAACAGTAGTATATTCTCTTAGTATGATTTTATTTTTAGAAATTCTAGAGTCAATGGTGGGTATTAAGGATTCTACCCCTCCCCCATAAACTCACAGATTTTGAATTTTTACACCTCTTCGCTTTCATCTACATGTTGTTGTTTTTTTTGTTGGTGTTGTTTTTTTTTTTTTTTTTTTTTGCAATGTAACCCTTAAGAGATTTTTGTGTATTCTACTGGTTCAAAATAATATGCATTAAATTTTTATATGGAATTATTATGAAAATTAGTTATACATCGTTATAAAACTACTACAGAGTGTGTGTTAGGGCTGCATACTTTAAGTTTAGCATTTCATTTTAATAAATTAAAATAAGGTTATATTATGTTAATAAGTATTTCATTCTGTAATAATAAATATTACAATTATCAACACTGATAGAAAAAGTACTAAAAATTTGTTACTGCTTGTAAACATCCATATATGACAATTCTAATTTTATTAGACATTCAACCAATTTATTAAAACGCAGGAAAATAATATATTTATATTTTTATTAAATGCAAAACCTTTTATTAATTTACGTTGTTTTTTTTACGAATACAGATTTATACACACAAATTTACGAATAAATACCGCCCAGTCGTTTCGGTTACTGACCTTACCTACACTAGATATTACCAAGTTAAATTCCCTATTCGTTAAAGCTATTGAGTCCGTTACGATTAATAATCTTTTACTGCCTTAATAGAACACATCTGCGCTATCTCCAATACCAAGTAAGCTTTCGTCGATCAAAGCTCACTAAAGGAGTAGTTAAATCCAGAGCTTGTGAAACTCGATCTCTGTGATGGTTTCAGAATTAACCCCCAGCAAAGTGACCCAATCTCTAACACTGAAGCAGCTTACTCCGATAGCGATCTTCCTTTAAGCTCTAGCACTTCACATACTTTATTACCCACACCAATCGATTACAATCAATAGTCGATTTATGCTCAGGGCCGCAGATTTGTTGCAAACGTGAATTCCTTTGCAATTTGAGCACTAATTATCCTGTAAAAGAATTCGGGTGGTCATTGCTTGATGCACTATACGACGAAACAGTAAACGGCTAGCATTACATTCGACGTAATGATGGAACCCGTTCCCTGTTGAATCTAGGTATCAAGCATTGATTATTGTCTCTACTGTATATAATCGAGCGCATTAATCTTGTACTCTAGAGTATGGTGGGTCTGTGATTCCCCATTCCTCTGAGCATAGTCCCTGCGCATGTTTTCCGTATCTGAGAGTGGCTACCGCGTGAATTAATCTGCAATAATTGTGAAGCGAATCGCATTGGGAAATCTGTAATTTCAATTGTCCGTGAGGTGTATTGCACAGTCATTTTCCCCTTCGATCGTCTAAATATGAATAGCTAGCAAGCACACAGTTGCTATAAACACGGCGTGTTAGTAAGCCTTAGAACGTGTGGAATTGTTCGAATTGTTCCCAACATCAGGGACTTAGTTCTAATCTAGGATATTGAATTGTCAAAGGAAATTTAACAAGAAATGGGAATTATAAGTAGCTTTAGAATGCTTTTTGAAGTAATGGGAAACTAGGAATAATGTTACTATTGTAATAATTTTACGTTTCTTGTAATGAAATACATAACACTACTTGTAAAATAACTTAAAGTAAAAGAACCTCTTCTAAAAACAGCACACCTCATTACTGAGTAATACTTTCAATAAGCAAATTCCTTCGAGAAATAAATCTGATGGAAACATTAAGGCACTTAAATAATTGAATAATTCACATAGTTTTTTGATTATGCTAAAAATTAGGTTCATAAAATAATTTTCTCAATATTTTCCCAAGAATTTTAATCTTATTACTTTAAGATGTCCGACTACTTTCGTAACCGTGATTTTGAAGAAGCATAGAAGTGAACACTTTTTTTATATTTAGTGTCACTTGAATAAGAATATAGATATAAAATTGCTTTAAAAATATTATTACAATAAAAAAGTTTTAAATGCAGTTTTTTGACAAAAAATAATGAAAAAATGATAAATTCAAAATATTATTTTATGGAAAATGCTTCTATAATAATAATATTTTTCCTATGTATAGCTATAGAACTTCTGTACAGTGACTGAACTGCGATTT
This sequence comes from Trichonephila inaurata madagascariensis, assembly GCA_019973955.1. NCBI lineage: Eukaryota > Metazoa > Arthropoda > Arachnida > Araneae > Nephilidae > Trichonephila > Trichonephila inaurata. The sequence continues at coordinate 1,417,863 of BMAV01007113.1, forward strand.
TTGAAACATATTATGGAAATGGATTTATTCATATTTTAATATATCTGAGTAGAGAAATTTTAACAAAAAACGTTGGTTATTATTTCGATTGATAGTAACTCTGAAAATAATATGAATTCTTCAAAATTCCTACTTCAGGCTTTGTAGGGAAGCATAAACTATATATATAGCGAAAATATTATTATTGTGTATAGAAGCACTTTTCATTAAAAGAGACTATTTTGAAAATATGTCATTTTATCTTCATTTCTTGCCAAAGAGTAGTATTTAAAAAAATTATTGTAATAATATTCTTAAAGCAATTGTATTTGTATTTTTTTATTCAAATGACAATAAATATTAAAAATATATATATTTATTTATATGCTTTTGCAAAATCATGGTTATAAACATAGTGGGATACCTTAAATGTTTGACTTAAAATAATAATTCAATACTACTTTTCGTTGAAAAAATAAAAATTTTGATGTCTAAGCATACAGAAAAGGTTTATGTGTTATTAAAATACAACCCACATATAAATGATTATCTGTCTAAGGAAGGAAAAAGATATTTTAAAATAATGATTTCCCCTAGATGTTATAAAAGACTAAATTCTATAATTTATATCATTTTTAAGCTTCTACTTACATTTTTTTGTTTTAAAATCACATTGGCAAAATAAAATATAGAATTCTAAATGAATGAACAACATATATTTTATCACTCATTTAAAACCATCAGAATCTTAAAATAATTATGCTTTCTTACTGAACTGGGGAATAACTTTTCTTTTTTAAAATTGTGTCTCTAATGGGTACTCATTTGAAATTTAAATACTTTGAAAATTTATATAGCGCATACATGATATATTTGTCCTTATAATATCTACTGAAGAAGAGGAGAAATCAAAACTCATGAATAAATTCCCTTCTCATCAAGCCTCCATTAGCTGTTTTACTTCCAAAGATAAAGGCGTGGTTAATATATTTTAGAATTCAGTGTCGAAATGAGTTTTTGTGATTCCTTACATTTGTTTTTACGAATGGGCTGGGCATTGCATTAATACTTTATTAGATATTGAGATTTAAATACAGCATAAAAAGTAATGACTCTTTTTGTGGATCGAAAAGCCATATATAGTTTTGGGTACTTCCTTTTGTGTTTTAAATGGAAAAAATTTTGACATTTCCTATTTTTACTTATTGTATTTAAATGTGTATACATACAATAGATTAATAACAAAATCAATCATTTCTTTGTAAAAAAAGCACCACCCTTACACTACACATGCGCATGCTTTCCAAGTCTTTTCAATGCGCATTTTTTTCCCTGGAACTATCTAAAAATACTCTGACGAAAAAAATATCGTGACTTCCTAGCCTTTAAGACATATTAATAATTAAACAAGCATGGTCTAGCTGTTTAAAGCTTGAATTTATGCATTCAAAGTGAGACGGCTAAGAACATACAATGCCACTCGCATAAAAAAGCGTATCGCGAAAAAGTTTTCTACATTAACACGGAACCCCGAAACACATCTGTCTGTTTCTAAATATGAGAAGTAGAGTACTTTTTTCCCTAACAAGGAAATAAATATTCCAAAATGTTTCTAATTTAGCTTTTTAAAATAGGCCATAGAATCTGGACGTGGTTTGAAAGAAAGTTGGAAAAAAATAGCTATATTTCTTGCCATTTAAAAATAAAGTAGACACCTAAGAGTAATAAAGTTTTCTTTTATATAAAAATAGAAATAAGGTATTTTTTGCATATATTCCTTTGACAATATAACGGGAAAATATAGGGAACTCGCAAAAAAATTAAAAAAGAGTGACTGAGACTTGAAATTTTAAATTACTTTCGAGAACAGATTTTAAAGGAATATTTTAATTTACGTATAATTTAATAACACTGAATAGTCCTAGTAAAACCCATGCTGATAATTTTTATAAGGTAATAATAACTAAAATGTTATTAGTTTTCCCAAATATGAAACAAAAACTGAGCAATTAATAGTTTTTTTTATACTAAGAGGTGTCAAATATTTAAAGAGAAAATCCGTTTACTACTAAATTCATTTCAGGTTCTCTTACAGTTTTTTTTTAATTAAATAAAACTTAAATATTTATAAAGATATTCCCTAACAAAACTTAGCTCAGATGCATATATATAATTCATTCTTATTTAAGTTAAAGTTTAACAATGCATTGTTTTGAAAATGATGAATCACATTAATTAACTTGTCAATTGAGTTATTCTCTGTTAACGTGAAATAAATCACTTCATCGCGTGTGATCCTTTGAAAGTGTTGTCTGCATATTCGGTGATAACACTATCGGAAAAGATAATGAATGTACAGGTATAAAAGGATTTACCTAATATACAATAAAAAAGAGGTACTTAAGAAATGTAAGAAGTCTTAAAATATTCTTCCTCAATAATTGATTCAATAATGGGTAAAAAAATTCTCGAAGAGAAAAAATCACATTCATTTAATTAGACATTTTGTACAATTTACAAATGTGGTCTAAATATTCCTCAGTTTGAATATTCTGTGTGATCTGAACATTCCTCAATGTTAGTATTCTGTGCTGTCTAAATGTTCTTCAATTTTTGAATATTCTGTGTGATCTGAGTATTCCTCAAAGTTAGTATTCTGTGCCGTCTAAATGTTCCTAAATTTTTGAATTTCCTGTGTGTGTGGTCTGAATATTCCTCTCTTTGAATATTCTGTGTGCTTTAAATATTCTTCTATTTGAGTATTCTATGTCATCTGAATATTCCTCTATTTAAGTTTACTCTTCAACATGTTCTTAATATAAAAATGAAATCTAAGCCAATGTGAAATTGCTTTTATATCTTTTAAAAAATATATGCAAGGGGAAATAATATGTTGCTTATTTAAGTAATAAGATTAAACTAAAATTTTAAACATAAGTTTATTGTTTAGTTTGAAGATTAGTCGAATATTTTTATGCCATGGTATGATTGAAAGATAAGTTGCTTATGTTCAACAATAATACTTTTCTCAATATTTCCACACACAACTATTTAAATTAATATTCAATATTGTTATATATACTTATTTGCTTCTTATTCTTAAGTTGCGTGCCAATTGTAGTTTAAAAATAATTATTTTTCATAAGATATGTTCCTATGTTTAAATATTTATTTTGACAGAGCAGTTTTCCATTAAAATGAGTTCTTTACAGGCAAACAATACAAACAATACAAAGACACTCCCCTGTATGTAATTTAAAAATAGCAGCTTAACATATTCAAGTTTATTTTATTTCAAAATATTTCCCAAGCAACAATGATAATATTTAGTAAAAGTGATGCATGTAAACAGATTTACTCTTTGTTTAAAAACATACGCTGCATATAAATCGTTAGAACAAACAAACTTTTATTCCTGCACTCAATTTTAAGAAACGGAGTCGTGAATTGGAAAAGACAAGTCAATCTAAAAAAATATCAAAATCTCAAATATTCTGCTTGCTCTCTAAACCAAATATAAAAACCATTTTCTTCACATTGTTTGAGCTTTCATTGTTTGGAGTAAGGGGATTTTAAATGAGATCTAATAGTGCTATCTTTTTTTTTTATTATTATTATCATTCTTTTTTCTAGAGTTCGTTTTGAAAGCGCATAAAACCTTTCGTGAATCAGTAACAAGATATTTTCCTTTTCTGTATATATATATATATATATATATATATATATATATATATATATATCTGTGTCAATACCTTGTTGAATATATATATATACATGCGTATAGCACATTTTTTTATGCTTGGCGCTTTTCAGTTTATACTCCTTTTTTTTCCTTGCGCCTTTAAATGCCTCAATTGAATAAGGAAAGCATTCATCTCCCTTGTGTATTAGCTAGCAAAGCTTTTGTTTTATATGCTTTTATATCAGTAAGAGTATGAGAGTAAAGCTGCGAATTTTTTGATCTTATGGAGTCCTTTGCGTCACTGTAACAGTGATAGTTCTGTAGTATAACTTCTGTGTCTGTTTTAACAAGGTAAAGCCCGACTTAGCAACTAATCCCAGCACTGGTTCTTAGTATGTCTCAACTCCCCACAGGAAAAAAAGTCATCGCACATGATATATCATCTTCTATAAATATCTTTTCTCTAGAGCTTCTCTATCAAATGTATCATCTTCACTTCAGCTTGGTATTTGTATGATTTTTCTTTTCTTTTGCCCTTTGCTACTTGGACTTCTTAAAAATAAGTTATTCCTTAAAAAAAAGCATTTTTTCTGCTTTGATTTATTATACCTTACATTTTACAATACTACCAAGACTAAATGTTATCAGCTATTGTGGGAAAAAGAAATAAACTATATCCTTATAGAAATTACGGAAGTTAATGCAAATAAAAAGGTAATTAGTGTTTATAAATAGTACAGTATAAAAAGAAAAACAAAAATTTTCTTTTTTTTCACCACATTTTTTTTTCTCTTTATTCCCATGATTCTTTATTTTTTTATTCCATGATTTCTATTTAATTTTCATTATAGATAATCTTTTTTATAAATGAATAAAGTATATTAGCAACATCTGTTATAGAGAATAATTGGATTAAATTTGAGATAATAGTACAAAATTTAAGTTGATTTTTTGTAGAAATGAATAGTACTATTTTTTTAGAAAAAAATTTAAATTCTGTCCCTTTTATTTCTATAACCCAATAAAAAAAAAAAAAAAAAAAAAAACTACTTTCTTGTTGAAAGATTTCAAGAGTAAAAAATTGAAATAATACATTTCTGCACCTAATAATCATATTTATGAATAAAAAGAGAGCATTTTTAGAACAAAAATGACAGAAACTTCTATTTAACAAACAGGAAATAAAAGTTGCATTTAAAAAATTTCAAATATTTATAGTTATATTATTATTGTATTATTTTAAATTAAAATATAATTTACTTTTTGAAATGTTTTGCTTAAATGTTAATTATAAAATTTATTATATTATGAATAAAGTATTTTTTGTAAAGTTAATTATTTTTAAGTACAAGAATGGTCAATTTGAACGGCACCGCACAGTTTATAAAATAAACATGCTTCTATAATTATAGAATTATAATTAAATATCATTTAATTTTGTACAATTGCTGCTAATCTGAAACTTGTAATATCACTGCTCTATTTATTACACTTTAAATTCATGAATTCGAAAATGCATCTCAATTAACTTCAATTAAAAGTTAAGAGAAATTCTATTCTCATTTTGTTTACTTTGCTGAATAAATCAAGTGAATATTCAACTTTGATACATTGTAAACTATATCTCAGTTACCTTAAGTTAAGGAGCAGCATTTGCATGTAACACCCATATAAATATAATGAACGAAACAATAAAATCACACATTCCACGTAAAGAATGACCGTTAGAAGCAGAACTGCTTTTTTAAAGCATCTTTTATGAGAGCTCCTCAATTCAAAGCCAACTTTGTAAGTTTTTAAAGGAGGAATTTAAGCAAGAAGCAAAGTATCCTGAAAACTTACGTCCCACTAGGCGTAAATGTTGGAATCAGTTTTAAGTCGAGGAATTCCTATAAGAACATAAACGGGGAGTAAGTAGAATAACAAAATTTCGATGAGGCTTCGAGGAGGAGTCGAGAGAGTTTAAGGAAAGCCATTTTGCTCCCATCTTTCAAGCAATCTTGCATTTTCGTGTCAATGTAAATGGAACAGTGCGCTGTGCGAAAGCGTTTACGGAAAATGAGGATAGAGGTGGATGTAGTTTCCCTTAGAAAATGGTGACTACCGATATGAATACAAATGTAAATGTTATGCAAAATACCAATCGTCACCTGTCTAGTAGGGTATTAGATAGCTTTGCGAGTCCTTTACATATAGAATGAAGCTAGAATTACACAAAAGACTGTCACCTTTTGTAGTCGTTATGAGCAGGTGGGAAAGGACCGCGTCTTTATTCTTACGGATTCCTCTTCGTTTGTCAGAGCCTGTATCTAATGCTTTGACGGCTTACTGACACGCGCATGGAATTAGAACTTTGTCGGCAGTAAACAGCATAATGCATATCACAAGCTGATTACCTAGTACTATCAATACGAAGTCTCAGCAACGTCAAAATTGAAGAACGTACCATTGCTGCAGCGATTTGCTAATGTCTTTCAGCAGTCTAAAAGACTTACACAGACGGGGGGCTCCAAATATTTCCAACTTATTCCTCCCTCTGTTTATTTTCCCTTTTCAAATGCAAAGAAAATAATTTCGGAGTTCCGAATGATTCCCCGAGATGGATTATTTTGTGAAAAGCGGAAATAGAGATGGTGGGTAAGAAGCATTGCAGATATGGAGTTTGGGATCCGAGAGCTAATTCATTTATAGGCGCCTTTTCTTATTGAATACGACATAAAAGTATCTGCATTCCTTTTGAGACTGCTCAAATATTCTTCAGCTCTAAAGCACCCGCTGGCAGCATTGTGTTTGAACAACAATTTTGCATATCTATGTATCGTGAAGTGAAGTAAGGGAATTATAAAGAACTGCAGAATGGTTTGCTATTTTTCTAAGAATATTAGCTAAGTATTTGCTCTTATTCCCACAATCAAATACCGCAAAGGATTTTTGTCAAAAATTTGTTTAACAATTACGTCTGAGGTTGTTAAAATAAGTAGGTATAAGACATTATTTTTATTGCTGGATACGATATTACTTTTGCAGTCAGTTACTATTTGATCTTACTTTTACTATGTATTGACATCATCAAAGAAATGTTCAGCTACAAAACCAGATATTGTTTTTTTTAAATAAATATAAATTAACCGTAAGCCATTCTCTGCTAGTTTACGAATTTGATGTACCTCCTCATGATTACATCGAAAACTAATTTAAAAAGAGATTAAATTATATATATATATATATATATATATATATATATATATATATATTTTATTTCTTGCTTCGACATTTTTATGTGATAGCTTAGATTATTAATCTTATCTGAATGTAAAGTTATGAACTAAAATACCCTATTTATCATAAATACCATTATGTATTGATAATCTAAATACCTAAAACTTGCATATTATTCACTTTCATGAACTAAACAAGAAATTGCATTTAAGAGCGAGTCTTTATCATTAGTATTTCAGAAAAGTCTTTTGTTTCCATTTAGCACCCCAGATTTAATGTATTTTTAAGTACTGTGGTAAATGAATCCTTGAAATTAAAAATCATACACTCATTTTCTTCATTGTCTTTGACGAAGTTCTAGTTATTCTTAAAAGCGATAAGAACTATACAAATGAAGGGTGCATAAATACTTCGCTACTGGGTTTCATTAGGCTAAGCATGCAGAGTAAATATCGCCATTTGACGGAGCTCAATCGAAAATAGGCAGATGTTTATGAAGTATCGATACATTGAAAGTAGTTGCTGATGTATTTTGTTCCTAACGAGACAGTGTCACATCCCTAATGAATTTGAACAAGACTTCGGGTCGTACAAAAAAGCATCATTAGGCTAAAATGTAATCAATAAACTTTCAGAATATAAAAGCAGCAAAGTGAATACTTTGTTTGTATTATGCGTAATAGCAGTATGTTGTTTCGCTTAATGTTCTGTAAATATCGGCCTAAGCGGCAACGCATTTCAGCATGATGTGAACTTTGTTGATTATGCCTATTTATAATAGCTTTTTTTATTACTTTCAAGTCCGATTATCAATAAATGGTACCAGTCACAAGCTTTCAAAACGAGTTATTGTTCTATTCAGGAAATTCTGGTGGCTGAAGAGCGTTGCTGAACAATTTACGAACATTTAGAAATTTGAAACTGAGTTTGACGTACGAGGAAGATAACGCATTATTGACATTTTCAGATTTTTGAATACAGTTGCATGTTTCTTTCAATTTTCAGTTCTGTTGAAAATGGTTAACAAAATTACTGCTGGTGTGTTTTGGAATAAAAAAATACCATTAACTTTTTTCCTCACTTTCACCACATGCGTAATAAATGTGTTATAATTTTAAAACATTGTTAACAAAATTGTTAAAATAGGTTTGAATTATGTGTATTAAATTGTTAAAATTAGACGTTACGTAACATTTCACACTCTTGTATAACTTAATATGAGAAATTTTCATATTAGTTCTCCAAATTGGCATTCATAAGTTTGGAGAAAACTATAGTTTATTCTCATTATAATATATTCAAAACAAAGCAAATCTTTATTCTTTAAGTCTCGTTTTATATTCTCTCTTCTACTTTGTATTTTAATATTTTATATAAAATATTTCATAGATTCATATTAAATAGTCCTTATTCTTTTTTAGTTACACATTGATGAGTCTAAATATTAAAATTTTTCCAAGATTGTGACAATGATTAGTATTTTTGGCCTTATACTTTGTAACAGGATTTAAATAATTCAGGATTATATTTGAAACAGAAAAATTGAAATAGAAAAAATTAGATACGGATACTTGTTTAAATATTTAACGAATACGTTAACATAAATTTCTTTCATTATACGTCTGAAATAGTATTTTGAGTATAAACTAAGCGAAATCATTTCTTTTTAATAATTATATAAGTAATGCAAGATTGAAAATAATTCCAATAACCTCAATTCATCCATTTAGTTGGGAATATTAGATTCCCACAATAAGACCTAAGTGGCTATTTCTGTTAAATCAGAACTCATTGAAAGATAAACTCAGTTATTTACTATTATTTAGCCTTTTAAATATCTAAATTTATGTATTCCATGTTAAGTTTTGGTAAGTCCATAGACAAATCGGGCTAAAGCTCAGAAACATTTTGATATTTCCGAACAATTTCTTAACATCTATTTAACCGTACACTTCACAAAATTTTCGAATGTCCATACATAAACTTCTAAACATGTAGATAAATATCTTACAAACTTTTCGTGCAATATAGTTTCCTTTGGCACGACATTTAATACTCCTCGCCGCTCAATAGAAAATAATCATATAACTTCTTCGCTTCATCTAGCTTAATTTTAAATTTATAGAAATAAAGTATCATTCACAATTCGATTCGAAACTGATGATGCAAATAATTCTTGAAACGGATTCACAGAGAGAGCAAAGTTAGCAAACAGGTATCCTTTTCAATTTCTCTAAACGAGTTGCCATCCTACAGTCAAACAGATCATAACCGAATAAATGGTATAAATATGCATTAGCCTAAGCCTTTCCTTATGCTGGATTTCACTCAAGAAGACTCTGCAAATATTATCTCAATCTCTTAGAAGCAGGTGGGAGAGGATCGACATGCTAGGCTTATCCCGTTCACGGTATGCAAATGAATATCGTTTAATATTTTAACGCAGTCATTACGCGAAGCTCTGACAACGATGGTATGAGGAACATCAGAAGCAAAGGTAGTTTCCAAAGCCTTAAAACTTGGAATGCATGAAAACGTCAAAGCGCTCCAAACTTTAGACTGCAAACCTTTTGATGTGGGAGCATAAGCAAAGGAAGGAACCTCTCCCACAAACGCCGACCTGCTCGACGAGCAATAAGCGTGTCCACTAGTGTTGTCCTTAGTTTGAGGAAGGATAGATTTCCTTAAAAGGTTTAAGGTAGACAAGTGTTGATTTTATCTCGGATTACAAACTATTCTAGACATTGATAGAAGGTAGATACAGGTATCGACGCTTTTAGTGTTGTCAATGTAAATGTTTGAATTCAAGCATGACATGATACATGTGTACAAGAACAAAAATATTTAAAAACATAATTTTATTATTTCGGTTGAATTGCTGCGCTACTTCAGATTTACGTGAAGCAAAAAAATTTATATTTCAGATGCTGTAAAAAATGTAATTTAAATAAGGATACTTCGAGCTTATATTAATTTAGCTCTCTTGTATCCATCTTGCTCTAATTTAGCTTGTTGAAAAATAATTCTAAATAAGTCAACCTGTACCTAGAGAAAATGTTATTATTCTGTCTTTCAAATTATTCTAACTCTTTGTAAGATCATTTTGTTAAATAGTTCTGTTTTTAGTGCTGCATTTGCAATTATTACTAGCACGAATGTAAAACTGATCCTATAATCAGTTTTAAAATGATTTCAATAGTTGTTTTTCTAAATAGGTTTAATTTATACCAATTTATAGTCAATTATTGATAAAATTAAAAAAAGTCGACAATTATAAATATTTCATTTTATTCGTTTATATATATAAAACACCTGTTCAAGATAATAGATATAATAGAAAAACGTGCTGTTTGCTGTCGACTTTCATTATTGCCAAGGCTAAAACCATTCACTGAAGAGAAATTTATTAATGAATGCGTGGATTTTTTTTCATGTGTGATTTCAATAAACTTAAACCTGTCCTTCCATTTCAAATTAATAAAAAAAATTAAATTATTGATTCGTAAGAAGATAAAGTATTTTAATATTAAAATTATAAAATAAAACTAAGAACTATATTTCCTTTCATTATTTTTTCTTCCTCGTGCGAGAATAGATTTTTTAAGTATATGGCAGAAAAAATTTTTTATGAGATTTCCCCATTTGTTCTTATAAATGAAAAATATTTTTATACAAATATCGTTTTTTTTTCTTCAAATATAAAAATGCCGATATTATTGTTCACTTTCTTATTAAAAAAAAGAGGTTCACAAAATAAAAGTTGAAATAATTCAATATGTGTTATTTTTCTTCAAACAGTACTCGGTACATAGATAAAAACAAATAATGAGAAATTGCTTCTTAATTTTTTACAAATACCACATTTGATTGTAGAAAACAAATACCCAAGCACTACAAATAATATAAAAACATCTTTCCGAGTATGTTAAGTAATTAAGTAAACGTCGACCTAGTTTTTTTTCCCGCTGTAACAACTCATTTCTAGTGACGACAGAATCTCCCGAATAGATTTACCAGTCGTGATTTTTTTTACGATCAACATTAATTAAGATTCCTAAGGTGTGGTTACCTCTGAATAACTCTGGTTGATCCACCTACAGTTTTTTTATACATAACTTAGGGAGTATAATTAAATTTCTATAAATATCCTTGCTTCCCGAACATTTTTATAATGTATCAAGTGCTTATTATTGGTTACCCACGAGTGAGTTATAACAATTGTAGTCTCTATTTTGTAATCCCACAAAATTAATTTTAACGCTAGCTCGAGAGAACCCAGAAATAATAAATGATTTCTTCATGACATATAGTTTGGGTGAAAAAAAAAGTCCAGCAGTTTGAATGATGACTGAATGAGGGGAAATTATCTTTATCGATTTTTAATTTAACGATATTTTTTCAAACATTATCTTTGTCATTAAGTTTTTTAGCAGGACTTTTTGCGGGGCATTGTTTCTCTACCACAGCAGAATTAAATTCTTCCTAAACAATACATATTGTATTCGAACCCCCATTAATAAGAGCAGTTCTTTTCGACGGGATATAATTAAACATTTCTTTTTTAAGTTCTTTTATTGCCTATCTTTCATTGGATCTAAATGTATCTGCTAAAACGGAATTATAATTGGAATTGTAGAAATGGTATTTTGATCAATATATGTATATATATATAAAATTTCAATGCAATTTTTTGTAAGGCAAAAACCCAAATCAAATCCTCCCCCCCCCCTTCATCAATTTTTAGTGTATTGTAAGATGAATACATTCCCTGATTCAAAAATTAATATTACTGGTGACAAATAAGTACTTTTGGATGAAAACCAGTCATTTTCAAAATTTCTATGAAATGAAATTTAGCATCGCTAAAAAGTATATATATATATATATATATATATATATATATATAATCGTTTCTTTTTTTACATGAACTATTAATACATTTATTTTTTTCCCTATGGAAATGAAGAATTCTTGTGAAACTCTTTTTTTGGATCTTCTATGAAGTTCAATTTACTAAATAATTAGTTTAAAATGTTTACTTTATTTTTTAGAACTATTATTTGTTTCTTTAAATAATAAATAATAAGCATAAATAATTAACAATTATAACAACAAAATAATTGAAAAGAAGATTAACTATTCTTAAATATGCCTAAATAGTTACGAAGAAACTGAATCAATTGATTAAATATATAAGAATAAATAAAAAAATTTAATTATTTTGAATTAACAAAAACAAATCATTAAATTGACACAAAATATCAACTTTTAGCTCAGCATTGTAGAAAAAAAGTATTTAACCATTTAATTTTAACACTTATTATACATTTTCTATTTAATGAATAAACTAAAACAATAACTAACGCATAGGTTTTAAAAATATTTTTCCCTTAGCGAAGAAATCTAATAATAAACAGGCTTCAAAGTCTACAATTTAAAAGAAAAGCAGAAACATCTATATAAAATCCAAGCGAAAATTATTGGCAGGGCACCAAGATCAAAATCTATTTAAATCTTATTTTATAAAGATAGCAAAACATAGAATAAAAATTTAGGCTGCGCAGTCTTTCTCATATTCTAAAATCATCATCGGCACTTAATGAGCAGACAATTGCCATTTATTTCATAATGATTCTTATTTTTCACTGTTATGAAAAACAGGAATTTAGATTTAAGAGCTGGAACAGCTTGATAGGGGAAAAAAATTCATTAGTGTGTGAGAAGGTTTGGGGAAAAAAATGATTGGCAGCACTGTCACGCAAACCAAGACCAAACATTGCAAAAATCCGATTTCGCTAAAGAAAGTAAAAATAAAATCGCGGCAAACGAAAATAAACAACGCTTAAACAGAAGCGCTGCGTCACGATGCCTGGGCCGGAATCGAGAATATTTTGAAAATTTCTATCCATACTTCATCTCTTCTTCTTCGGATTCTTAAACGATGGCTGAGATAGGGACGGACGAAGAGATAAAGAACACTCTCAAGTATAAAGGGACGTTATCTATTTGTATACAACACTTCTCAATATGTATGTGCATTTTTCAAAACTGAAAAGTGTCATACATGCAAAAGACGACGAATTTATTCTTCGTGCAAATCGAATAAAAAAAGTGGTAGAAACGTCTTGTTCGGCGATAAGAAGGGACGGGATAGAATAAAAGGGGGGAAGGGGATGTCGTGTCCACCAAAAAATGACTTAAAATTCATTGTACACAAAAATGTAGCGATGCCAGGCACTCTGAATCTTCCATACATGAAGGAATGGGTGGGTGGGAAGGTTTGGAAGAACGAAAGGGGAGGGATATGATAGGAAAAAAGGGCAAGGGATGGAGAAAACTGGGCAGGGCCATCGCTCATCCCTTGGTAGGCTGTCACCCCCACCCGAGTTTCGAAAATGGAAGGATGGTACGCTTGTGCCGCATCACTGGTCACGCTGAAATGCCCAAACAATTGAAGCATGCCAAATCGGTGCATAGAAATGCGATGGGCCAACTATCGTTCTATTTCTTTATACCCATTCTTTTCCCTTTGCCTCTTTATTCACTCTAGCTTTGGTGGTCCTCTTTTTTGAACTGTTTGACCGTTTCCAACCACCATCCTTAATGAATGTCGGGGAGAAAACATCCAACAAAACAACATAATAATAAGGTCATATTTTTCATGCTTATGTTTCAAGACTCTTGAATAGGAAAGGCTACAAAGGACAGTTCCTCTTGCAAGAACTGAGGTTTGTCCCTAATCAGAGTTCAAGTGACAGCGGAGGCTTTTTTGATAAATACTCTTTTATTTCGAAATCCGCTCTCCCTTCGGCAAATACCATCTCGAGTTTTACATTCGATTTCGAATTTTTGTGTATGCATATTTACATTTTTTCACTATCTCCAGCTAGGACCGGAATAAATCTATTTATTTTTTTCCTCCAACATTTAAATTCTAATATATATTGTATTTATGCTGATCCGTTTTTGATGTGACAGCGGTCTAATCGGTTGCCTTTATAAAATTAGTTTTTCTTTTATTCATGGGAATCAGATAAACGATAGCACTAGTATTTTATAAAAAGCTTTAATATTACCATACGAACTGAGTAGGTTCAATTCTATAGTTTAAATTTTATAAATTTAAAAGGTTTCCTTGTTGTTTAAAACGGAGAAAAAATTAAGAATTTCTTATTGGTTGCATCAATGATGTAACCAATAAGAAACCTAAGAATTAATAGCATTATTTTTTAAAACGCAGTTTTTCAATTTACATTAAAATTGGATCATTCATCATCTCTTTTGTATGTTTAATATATGATACTCAGGAGAAGTGATATCCATTTCAAAGAAAAATCGATGAAACGTTTTAGTAGCATTACTATAAATTCTCCTTGCTTTTATAGCCAATAACACAATACATTACTACGTTATATTATTTCAGTCGAAATTCCTAAAATGATGCCACTCTTTTTTGAAAAACAATTTTAATTTGAAAATGTTATTGATAGTTTTCGTAAGTTGGCGGCTGGTTGGTTCTCCAAGGCACGGTAAATTATTTTCAACCAAATGCATTTTCGTTACATTCGACCTTAAATTTAGATGGATTTCATATTTTCTATTCCAGAAATTTTCAGATGAATATTTAAACCGTTATTCAATGTCTAGGAAAGGAATTGTTAGAAGCTTTTAATAAATACTGATGCTCAACTTTCGATCCCATTGGGTCACAAAAAGCAGTATCTTCTATAATTCCTATCATTTACTGTTTTGAAGCTTCCACTCAGCATATGTTTAGTAAATAAATGAAACCCAATCATATCCTTTGTTATTTGTAAGGGTTAGAATAGTTGTCGATAAAAAGCAATTTATTATAAACTTATGCGGATAATTTAAATAAATAAGGAATATTACTCTACACTAATGCAAAAAAATAATAACATTTTAGTCTTTCTTTCTTTAAAAAGATCTGTAAAATAAATCTTTCTAGAAACTTTCAGTTGAAATATTTTGTGGATATCTCATATAAAATTAAAAATTTAATAAAGAAGCATAATAGTGCTTCTATGAAATAAACTGGGTACTTATTATAATAAATTTTACAAAGCTTTTTAATACATATTTGAAATATTCTGTCTGATTATTAAAAGGGTTCACTCGAAAAGTACAGCTGAATGCTTTTCTCTAGATTTTCAGGCTATATTATAATTTATATAAGAGTTAATTTTTAAATCTTTTATGTAGGAGCAATCTTAAAATCATGTTCCCTAGCATGTTCGATATCTAGCCAATTTTTTGTTTTGTTCTTTGAAAGGTTACTATGAAGGTACAAAATCACTTTCGTTTAATTTCAACTTCTTTATAAATCTCCGCATCTCTAAAACTCTACCTAAAAATATTCCATGCAATATCCATTGTAATAACAGTTAAGATATTTAAAAGTTCAGCCATTACAAAACAAACTGTAATTGTTAAAAATATTTATTAAACTGTTTAATTTCTTTTAAGACTACTTTTATTTTTACCAATATATTTATTCCCATAAGAAAATGTCTTAAATAAAAAAATGTACTGGATATTTTCACACTTTTTTATTGTCAGGCACTGTAGGCAGGAACGTCTTAAAGCATGAGCCAATTTTGACCGGGCTTATGACATCGCCCTTGGTGGGGGCCTCGTTTCGCGTTCTCGACTCTGTCAATAAAAAAACAATCCTGATAATTTTTTCCGGTTATTATTCCCGTACATATTCTCCGAAAAACGGAATTTCAAACTGCATGTCAAGTGGCAAAAGCGGTAAGACTGTATTATTATGTGATGACCGTTGTCCAAGTCTACGCCTAGTCCTAATACCATCATTCAACTCATTTAGTCGAAATGCGACCATCGGTCAAACCGGTTTCCGCCTAGGTTTTTGAGATTGTGAAGCGTGCACATTTATTTGTTTCAAATTATATACCGTTTGAACGAGTATTTGACAATGCATACTATAGACTTTCTACTTTTAAAGATCTCAGGAAAGGCCTCTTTTGCATTAGCGGCCCAGGGCCTCAAAAAATCTTAAGTTTTCTCTGGGCCTAGGGCCTCAAAGAGTCTTAAGACGTCCCTGTCTTTAGGTAACTATTTCCAGCTATTAAAATGTTTCATATTCAAAATATATCAATATCATATTGAATGAATGTTCTCCTCTTCAAAGGAAAAGAAACACAAGAAAAGATAAATTTACACAAATTATTGAAAAAATATTGTAGGCAGTATTTGTCATTAGCAAAAATTGTATTCAAATTAAACTATTTTTTAACTATCCACTCTCTTTTTTGTGAGTGTTAAGAAACTTTCCGATAGCTCTTTGCTTTGATTGCATCCGTTTCCTTTTTCGGTCTAAATTATTTCATATTCAAAATGCTTCTTGCTATTAAAAATTTTGCTTAAAATCCATCGTATTTTAAAATTACAATTCTCATTGCTTAAAAAAAAACAATCTTATTGTAATCAAGAGCCTATACAAGGTTTTTTGATTATTTTAATGTGTATTTAAAATATTCGCCCCTTAAAGAATATTTCGATTAATTTTCACAGAAAAAAAATTAAAACCAAAAAGTTCCCCCCTCCCCTTTCCCTATTAATTATTCATTTGAAAAAATATGTTTCGAAATATTTATTTTACGTTTAAATATATGTAAAAATATTATGAAAATATTTTTTTTAATTTGTCAATCTATAGGGGAAACAGTGTAAATATATAAGGAAAAAACGAAAATGTTCTTAATAACCCAAAAATTTACGATTTTTTTTTCAAAAAAATTACTTTGCGTGAGAAAAACATGCATTAAAAACTAGCCCTATTAAACTTCATGAAAACTGAACAAATATTTTTAAAAGCTTATCATAATGAACCCTTTATCGTCTTAATAAAATATAAATTACTGAGTATCTGTATATATATAAAACATTTGAGCTAAAAGAATAACTCATGTATTGAATAAGAAGCTTGATAACTTATCAAAAATAAATACATTATAAAAACAAATATCATTTTATCTAACTGTATGCTCTTCACTATCAAATCCTTTGATACGTAGCTCCGGTTTTCATTCCCCCTTGTAAAAGTACTTCTTTAAAAAATCTTTCGTATCTAAAAATATTTTGAAAAAGCCTCCTCATATGAGATTGTTCAGTTTTCCATTGAAAGGAACAATTAGGAAAATCATCACATCTTCTACCTATAGGTTACATAAGACTCGCTCTCCGGAAATGAAGCCGTCCCTCTTTTTCCTTTTATGGAAGGAAGCGTGGCCGGAAATTTCCCCGCTGCGGCTGTAAAACCCGTCCAATTACCGCGAGTTAAGATGACTTTATTTCTTCGGTGGACGGCCGCTTCACATACTCTCTACACTCTGCGGACATTCTCCCCAAACGGCACTCCTTTGTTAATGGACGCTTTTTACCCTTTTAACAACCCGCTGAATCACCCGACCAATGAGTCCGATTAAAGCTTTTTGCTTAATTACGCGGTATTAGGTGGAATTTCCTATGCACAACTTTTCGCAACTGTTTCGGGGTCTATTTGTGTTTTATTACAATGGCATTACTGTTTCAATAGGACATTGGCTCTAATTTTGTTTTCTTTCTTTTAAAAAAAATGCAGTTTTTGCAAGTGATCCGATCCAAGATAGTCTAAAAAGTCATGTGGATAGTTTTACTCTGAATTTCGTCCCTTTGATTTATGTTAGGATTCAAAGTACGATAAATTTTTATTATTTGTTATAAAGGTTAAAAAATATAATCCTAATTAAGTATTTTATTCACATTTAAGATTTTCTTTTAAACAAATTGTATTAATTTCAGGATATTTTACTTCTTATCGGTTTAGATTTCAAAAGAATATTATTCTGATATAAAATGAGTTAGATCGAGAGAGCAAAATATATTCCAAATCTTTAGAAATTCTAGATTCTAAGGAGATATATTGTTTAATAGAAATGTGACTTAAAAAAATATATATGCAATAGTTTTTCACTTAAGTCATTGTAATTTGAACGTTACTAACTTAATTTCTACGTGTGTAAATAACTAACTAACGTAATTTGAACTAACTTATTTCCTACATGTGTGCGTCTAACTGGAAGTGGTGAAAAAATTATGGATTAGAAACAAAATTAAAGAATTGCTTATAAATATCAATTTTATTTTGGTATTCAATATCCTATTTAGCTATTTCAAATGAGATTTCAACAAATTAAGAAAATTTTTCAGTTTTATGTTATAGGTTGATTTATATTAATGAGTTGCTCTTAAATATTTTAGTGCATCGCCTTGTCAGAAAGAAGTGAAAATATTTTCTACTTTTGCTAGTTTGTTTTCTATATAAGAAACAACAGCCTGAATAAATAAAGCTGATAAAATCTGGTAACAATACTAAAAGCGTGTTACAATAAGGTTTAGATTTTTAAGTACATTGTAAAAAATAATAAAGCCTTATAAATAATAATTATTGTAAGTTACATCATACATATAGTTCATAAAGTATATAGTCTCTAAAACTTATTCTATTCCAGTTTTTGGGAGGAAACTATTTCGCTTGAAAAATAAGCCTTTTCCATAATGGGTAATAGAAAGGAGAACTCGATATTTTTATATATATGTGAATAGGGTTTCAAAATCTTACAATAAAAAATAATCAACTTTATTTTGGTATATGGAATTTTTTACTATAGTATTCCCGCAACAAGTATTTTAAAAAAATTAATATGCTTCTGTTTTGATTTTATAAATTATGTGACACCTGAATAGAGCATCCATTGAGCGTATGAATTTATTTTTATTTCTTCACAGATTTCAACCGGTCTTAGAGGACGGCTTCTATCTCAGCCGTTAAATATTCTAATTACTTAATATTCTTTTTTTTTTCTTCAATTAGTGAAAGATCAGGACCGTAAAATTAAAGGTGGGAAGGGGAGAATGTATCTCTTTCAATCTTGCTTCGAGTGTTGTCATTGGTAAAGATTTAAAGACATCAATTTTTCAATGATATAAGGAGTTGATAGGATTAGCACTACTTCTCAAACGATGCTTGATGACGTTTCAAGAGAGAAAAAAATAGCGTTTGCCTTCTACGATAATTGCGTTTACGATTAAATCTAGTTAATTGGTTTATATCTTAGCTCACATTAAAAGCATTATGTTTTTAATTCCCAAATTGTTTTTAGTCATTCAATTTTTTTTAATTGGATAGTTACGTGATAGGTAATCCTGTTTTTCTAGAATAAAATGTTTTTTAATGATATAATTACCTGAAGATATTTTTAAATATTGCTTCTATCATCTGAACGAAAACAGCTGCTAAGGTGGGATGATAAAGGTTGCAGCATAAAAAAAAGTTCACCCGGAGTTTTTGAATAATTATTTTTTGCATCCGTTTTACGAAACACCTGTTTTTCAGCGTATTTTTTTTTTAAACTTAAGGCTTCATTGTGAAATATTTTGACAAATACCTTTTATTATTATCAGCTTCTTAAATTCTTGTAAGTTTTCTTAAGGACATGCCATAAATATTTTGATTTCAGAAAGTTTATGAGAAATACAATCATATCAAAGGAAATATATTTTTCTGTAAAATTCACATTGATTTATTAATTTTAATATTTTGTGGAGAGTTTGTTTTTATTTTGAAATATTCCATGACAAAAAGCGAAATGTTGAGATATAAATTAAGAAAATTTTTATAGAAAAAATTAAATTAATATAAATTTTATATTAAAAATTACTATGCGTAATCATTAAATATCGAACATAAATGAGTTATTTTATAAATATTATATAAAAAGAGCAATGTTACAATAAGTGATTCAAGAGATACCTCATAAACTTATTAGCTGTGCCAGTTGCAAACCAATATTTTTGAACTAAATTTTATTTTCTCATTATCATTGATTAATAAATAAAGATATACTTTTTACATTATAAAAAAATAATGAACTTTTTTTCTCAACAATTCTGAGTCTATCGGTTTTTGTGTATTTGTAGAGATTGTATGATCTGTCGATGATTTTTAATATTTTTTTTACATTCATTTAATTTATTCTACCTCAATCAGAAGAATGCTTAATTGCTGTTATCCACTGTAATGTATGTGGTTCATTCAGCATTGATTTTGCAAGAAAGAATAGGAATTTTTTGGTAGTTTTTGTGACTGTAAGTGTCACACACATTAACAAAGTATTTGTCAAGATTTGTAATCAAGCGTGTGTGAGATAAAGCATTTTTTATTAGTATAGTATTTTTTGAAAAAACTTCCAATTAATATTTTCATGAAAAATTCTAAAACTGGTGACTTAAATTAAAATTCTACTTTATGTACCGAAAATATGCATTAAAAAATTTCTGAGATGAACAAAAGGAAATATCAATTACCAAATTAAGACTTACGTCCCCTCAAAATATAAATGGAATCATCCACAATCTTAAGCTAACAAATCACTTAATATAACACTTGTTGAATGGGTTCCTTGCTTACTGAATCTTAAGCCTTATTAGGTTGTGCCATTTCGGTTCCTTAGAATGGAGGGAGAGGCAGTTTCTCCGGAAGAGAAATTTGTGCGGTCAAGAAAAGACTGGACGAGCAAGGGATAACAAATTGAGTTAACCTGGGGGTAATAGATGAGCTTCCGTAGCTGTCTAATCTCCGTCCTTACGAAGAAATAAAGCAAAGAAATAGGAGAAGAAATAGAAAATAACGTTCACTACAAATTGTGATTTGTTGTTGCTTATCAGGAATCATATTATTTCATTTTAGGTCTCACAATCAATCCAAGACTTAATGAAATAAATGAACGGCAACTTACAGCTCTTAATAATTTCTACAAAATGTAATTTCACTTAAAGAAAGTTTCTTTAAGAGAAAGCAAAGGCATACTTAAGGTTAAAAAGTTTTAAACAAGTAAAATGTAAACTAGGCGTTGTCAAACAGAGTAAAATGTTTTTAGGTTTAAAGAAATATGGAACTTAAACTGTTCAAAATTTATTTATTTATTTGTAAAGAAAATTTATTCCACTGTAACCAGAAAAGTACTTTTTTTTTCATTTAGTTTTTTTTTTAATAATTTTACTAGAAGAGCATGAATAACATAAATAAATAAATATTTTTTCTTCATTTTTATCCGAACATTATGTAATGAAATTCTACTTTTAAATAGTTTTATCCATAATAAAAGGTTAATGAACTCGAAAAGTTTTTATTTTGCCTTTAAAAATACAAGAGATTAAAATTTAGATTTTTTTGTCCCATTTTTTTTTTAAAAAAATTACAAACAATTTATCTTTTTATTATTGAATCTAAATTATTATTTACAATTCCGCTCAAGATAAACGATAAATAATCTTAATATGGGTTAGGTAGTTACATTGCTAAGAACCAATATAATTATTTCAGTGATAATAGTTTCAAGAAATTTTTTGACCTTTTTTAAGTTTTGTTATTTAAAAATAGAAGTAAAGTAGATGGTCATTCTTCAGAGCTACCTGAAATTATTAAGATGTCCACTCAAAAATTGTTTTTCCCTAACACACATATTTTCTTTTTATTTTCATTTTCTAAGCAAATCTTCATCAACAACATATAAAGCTATAATTGGATGAAAGCTTATTCTGATACAATTCTAATATGTACAACAAACAATGAAAAAATAGGCAATAATAATAATCGTAACTTATGGAGTAGCTTTCAAAAAACATGCATCACGACAATTTTTTCTTTCGTTTTCTGTGTATAAACATGCACTTATTACACATGAGCTCAAAACAGAAGCTCAAATTTACGAACTATGCATGCATTGTAATTCGATACAATCCAAATATTTATTTCCTATTCAGCGTACTATCTATAAAACATTAAAAAAAATTACTATCTACTGAAAACATGTTTCGACACGCCTCCGTTGTTTGTCTGGAAATTACATCGCAAAATCACATACGAATACGGAAGATTACAAAATGGCTATGACATTCCTATTAGTCCAAGATGATTGAATCATTTTTTTTCTGACGATAACAACGTTGTTGTTGTTTTCGGTTTCCATGAATATTTCGCGGGTGTTCATAAAGATTAATCATGTAATGATGTATTCGATCTTGATCATGATAACACAGTGACACGGAAACTGCTTCTTTCCTAATTCATTCGATTGGAATTCTGGCACTAGGAATTGATTGGAAAAAGCGTGTCTATACTGTAGACAGTTGATTATCATTTTTGCTTTTTGCAGTTTTTCCTTACAACTATTTGTACTTCATCAATGAATTGAAATCTAATCTTATTGTTTCAGACATTAGATTCTTAGAACGTTGCATGTTAAGAATTTATTAAAAAAACTCGAAAGAATATTATTCGAAAAAAGAATATCATTTGTTGGATAGAGAAAATGAGTTATTCATTTTACCTACACTTTTATTCACAGAAATTTAAAAATTCTTATAAAGAAAAAACCAATATATCTTCTTTGTTGTAATACGTTACTAAAATTTATTGTTTTTAGTTATATATATATATAAACAAATATTATTAATATTTAATCATTATAAACATTTCAAATATTTAGTCAATGCATCTCAGAACAACAGTTTTAATAATGAATTTAAATTATTTAAACAAAATTCTTAAAAATGAATAAAAAGTATTTTTAAAATTAATAATAAAACTAACTTGGTAAATGAAGAGATATATATAAAAAAATTCACTCACAAAAAAAATTTATAATTATTTTAAAAGGTACGTTATAAAATGTTGCTCTTTTCCACACAAAACATATTTAAACATTACTAGTATTGCATAAATAGTTTAATTAAAACTATTCGGTACAAGGCATTAACCATATAAGAACCATAACCATGTAAGAATTATCAATCAAGAAATTCTAAATGCGGGCTTTGATTTACAATGTGTTAGATATCTATTGAAATTTAAGTAGTGATTCTTAAAGTTTAATCTTAAGTGCTTACCTTAATTATAACTACAGCAGTAATTCTATATTGTTTTGCCATTCTTCGAATAATTGAGGAATAGAAATATTTTATGAATATTATATTAAAACTACTACTTTTAATGTATTTACTATCTCAGCCCTTAACCACACCTTTTACGTACGTGTCTTATTATTTTTTTGTATTGAATATAACCCTTTAAAAGCTTATTGTATATAGTTTTTATTCATTTTTGAACATCTTTAAGTGTATATGTGTCTCATATGTATAGAATCACTTCCAAATGAAGAAATTTCTCTGCAAAAATGTCTTTTAGATGACCATTTTTTAGAATAATTCTTAAAAAGCAAACTTTGCTTACATTTTAGTTTTAAAGAGCGCGAATCTCTTACAAATGCTAAGCGCAAGCAATTGTAACTGCACTAGTTATCATATCGCGTATTACTAGTAATCCAAATTAGGAACTCCAAGGACTGATTCTGCTCAGTGTCTCCGAATTAAGCTTAGCATCAGTTTTACGGTTGTTGTTTTTTATCTACTAATACTGAATGGCTTAGTTGGAATATAAATCATAGTTGCGTTGCCTAAAAATTACGAACAAAATATGAAACAATTTCAGGCAATTTTCGCCTCCAAAGAACGAATCGCTCTTTTAAGGATGGTGGAGACATCTATTGAGAAGAAAAGAGATGAATATAGTTAAGCATAAAATCTAATAAATACTGGAGAGTGTTACTTCAGAATAACACTATTCACATTCTATTCATAAAAACATAGCTTTTAAAAACTTTTTGATTCTAATAAGTTTTTAAAAGCTATGTTTTTATGAATAATTGGAAAAAAAATATTCAAATATTTCAGAAGAACCGATGATTATTACTCCATCCATTTGTGGTAGTCTCACAATATAATTTCTCACACACGGAGAAAAATTTTCTAAGAAATGAAAGTTTTCGAATTATAGGATAGAATAGAATACCGTCGAATCATGTCATTCGTTCCTTTTCCTCTCCTAATTTTATAAATTGCGTTTAAATGGAACTATAAAGAAGAATGTTAGTATGAGTAAAAATAATTTAATATTTCGTGGCTTGAATGTTCATGAAATAGTTTTTAGACTTTTCCTTTATTCAGTTTGCTAAAATAATTATTCAACTAGAAAATATAAATAAAGTATTGAAAATGTTAAGAGCTCAAAGTACATCAGTTAGTTTAAATGTTCAGAAATATAACCACAGTTAACCACCAACTTATTCATAAATGTCACAATTTTGTGCCGTTTTCTTTATCAAGGTTAAAATAAATTTCTTTTTCAAGAAAAAATTACTTTTTATATGTTGTTTGTTATATGCAAGCTCACTAAGGAACAAAAAAAAATTATGTAACTATCAAAAAGTAATTCTATAAGCACAATAATTTCAGCAAACACATTTCCATAATTCAACTTCAGCAAATACTTTGATTTGTTAAATGTACATTAACCATTATCTGTAAATTTATAATATTTGAGGTTTATTCATGGAGTTCTGAAAATATTCATCGTATATTCCAGGCTATAAAGATCAATTAAAGTTAAAAATGAAATCGCCAACAACGTTAATGAGAATCGTAAGCCACACGAGTAATTGGAAAGCATCAAGAGGAAAAAAACCTTTTCCATGCAAATTTAAATTCAAAGTAACATCTACTACAGAATTCATGATTATAATAATCGTCTGCTTCATATTTACGTAGTACAATACACAAGTCTGAATAAACATGAAGCTTTACTCGTGAATTCAGTTTGATATTTGAAGTTTGTCGAATTCATCATTGTATTGGTTCAACTGTTGTAGGCTAAATTAAATCCCGATAGAAACTTTCAACTATTATTAGCATAGTCTCCCCAACTCCCCGGTAGCCAGGACAGACAACTAAAACAAAAATAAATCGCTTGGGCCACGTACAACGCACTCCACCGCCTATTGGGTGAGCGTGCAAGGTATTTATGCAGGGGAAATCAGGGGGTTACAAATGAAAGGGGGTATGCATTAAAGCTATTGTCAGTGGTTCTATGTTTATGTATGCATGCCCGTACTTTGCTGCGTGCTGGAGAGGTAGACAGGTCAATTTTTGCAGTGACGAATTTGCATGGGGAAGGCACACTTTACAATATCAAGCCATTTTACTTTATGTTTCCAAAATTCGAAACGGACGATAGTGTATGGAATGGGGGAACAAGAGCATATTTACTCTTTCGAGTTGAGGGTAATGAAAAGAGACAGTATAGAAATTATATAGCTGATATATTGTGAGTTGTGTGTGATTCTTTTTCGTATAATTTCAGCATTGTAATAGCGTCATTGTTTATATTTGGCCTTTGTTTAGTCCTTCTGTTTTGCTGATATTCTAAAGGAATAAATGGGTTCTATTATGTTCCTGTTCCCTTGATAGTTTTAGGTAAATAACATTATCGAAAAGATGTAAGCGTGTGTTGCAACATCAAATAGATTCATTAAGGGGTCTTCTTGTGTATGAAACGATCTACAGAAAACAATAAATATCTATTTCTGTTTTCATTAGGATTCCAGTGATATTGAATTCATACTGAAATCCAAATCTAATATGAGGTTTGAGGAAATGTAAACACTAAAATCTTAACTTCAATAGCTTCCCTTGGAATATTTTTTAATATTAACCTCAAGAAAAAGATTATTCTTTTTTATTGAATATTTATAGGTGAGTGATATTAACTACAATATATTGAATACTATTCCTCCGTACAGATGAATGAGTAAAGTATAAAAGTTCCTAAGCTTCTCATAAAAGTTATTTAAACTTATTTCATTTGCCTAAAAAGTGTTTAAAATCCTATTTTAATAAATTCCTTGATTAATAAAATATTGTATGACATATGTATAGTAAATAATCATTATTCATAGATATTAAAACTTATTTCGTTATAACTCCACTTGTGTGTGATTCAATAAAACATAAGACATCTTTTCCAAATATGTGTATTATGAGTCATTGACTCTACGCCTAGGGACGGTTAAGTTAGAATAGGATCAAATTGAACATCGTTGTGAAATTTCTTGAATTTATCACAATACTTATTTGTATGCGTGTGTAAAAAATTACAACTTTTTTTTTACTATAAATAGATTGCATTCATAAAATCAAAATTTCTATAATTTCTATTTTTTTACTATAGTTAATTAATAAGAACTTAATATAATTTTCTATCTTTTTATTAATATACATTCAAAAATGTATATCTTTTCAGCGTATACTAAGATCAGTTTTTGGAGAAAAGTATTTTAAGTAGGTCTGAAAGCAAGTTTAGCCAATCAAATAATTTAATTTTTAAAAAATTAAAATAAAAAAAGTTAAAAATAGAAGAAAATAATGAAAATAAATTTGAAAATTTAAAAAAGGCATACCACACCGTCTTTGCATATCCTAAAATTCTTTTTAATTGCGTATAAAATAATTATACAAATAACTAAAGGGCATCTTAGTTTAATTACGTATTTATGGAATAACATACTATGCTTGCATAAATTGAAAAGTAGTTCTTTATTAAACGCAGAAACATGAAATATATTTTTATTTTAACTATTCTACAAATTAGAAGCTTAACAATAAAAAAAAACTTTTCTATTATTATTGTGATGAAATTCATGATCATATATATGATTTTCCTAAGCTTTTAAATCCAGTATACAATACCGTTATTTAAAATCAGACTGCGTTGAATTTTTGTATCATCTTTATGCATTAACGGTAGAAATGTAATTATAACAATAGTCATATATAATTCAAAAATTGATTACTTTGTGTAAAAACGTTAAAAAAAATTTGAAAACGAGGGTATTTGCAAAGATAACTTAATTTACTTAAAACACATTTCTTCAGAGACATCAAATTTAATCCTTCAAAATTAATATTCAATGCGTCATTCAAAAGAATGGTTTCTCTTATCTGAAAAACAAACGATTTTTCACAAAAGTATCTCTCAGAAAGACCTTTTTGTAATTATATTAAACACTTTATTTTTTTTAACTCTCAATACTTAGAAATCTATCTAGTATGATGATTATATTCTACTCAGTATAAATATTGTTCCAATTTCAGAAAATGCTAATATAATCCGAAATAATAGTAATAATATAAATGAAAAAGTTTGCAAATGTGGTTTTAAAAGATACAATCATTAACATGACTCATTACAGGAATAAATTATTTATATTTTTCATACTTGAAACTTTCTTTATGTTCTTAATACAAATGCTTCACATCTTCATCATCTTCATCAAAATCTTTCTTTATTTTTAAAATGTGATTATTTTGACTATACATATTACAAGTCTTAAGTAGGCTAACTAGGCTTTAACGGATGAATTATTGTTAATAATCATGATATTCAAGGATGTAATTTGCATGATTCATTAAATACATCTTAAATCTCTTTTGTAAAATAATATCAATATCATTATAAAAGATAATTATCAATATCATTATATCATAAATATTTTGCAACAAATTCTCTGGATGGAAGTGTTGATTAAATTAAAATTTATGTTAATTTAGAATGAAAAAGATTCTTTAAAATTTTGGATATTTTATGGAACATGAAAACTAAAACTACTACCATGTTTTCTATGTATTTGTAAAATTGTATTTATTTTTGTTTATAAGAAAAAAATATACGCTACATTGCACAAAAATAAACACTAAAAAATTTGATTTTGAGTGTAAAAATGAACAATTGTAATTTTAAAACCTTCCGCTTATCACTGCAACTTCATTTAAAAGAGAATGTATTAAATAAATTTCATCATGATTCTTATTTTACAAAATATTTGTTTAAACTTTTGTTTTATTTGGTTATGTGCTTCTAATTTTTCCCTCTTTGTATAATGAAAAGCCTAATTTCCCTTTGTATAATGAAAAGCTTAATTTCCCATTGTATAATGAAAAATCTAAATTTATGCAAAATTTTGAGCATACAAACATGAAACGAGTTAAATCATGCACTTTTCCCCACAACAACTTATTTTAAAAAGCAATAATAATGCAAGTGAACACCGTTAAAGTAGAAACATAATTTCCCTTAATTTTCTTAAGCATTTCATTATATATCAATATTTTTCCTAAACTACTCTCTTTTTTTTATTTATTTTTAGTAAAAATCAAACAGCATTTCATATATCAAAATCAAACCTCCAGAAAATTTATCAAAGGATTCACACATCATGAATTATGTGTGTGAAAAAATGAACGTTAGAAATTTAAAACTTTTAAAAGAGAACGTCTTAAAACTAAACAAAATTTCTAAGTATATTTCATTGTAACTCATATTTTATAAAACATTCTTCAATAAATTAAAATTTGATTCTATTTCGTTCCTCTATGTTTTTCTTCCTTATAAAATAAATAGTATTGTATTAAAAAAGCTTAATTTCTTGCAAAATTTTCAGCACACGAACACGAAACAAATAAATTCTTACCCTTTTCCCAGTAACAATTTACTTAAAAAGTAATGATAATTTAAGTGAACCTGTAAAGGAGTTTTCCTTCAATTTTAAGGCATTTGTCATATATTAATATTTTTCTAAACTATTTTTTTTTATATTTATTTATTTTTTATTTTTGGTAATAAAACAAACAGTATTTCTTACACCAAAATCAAACTTCCTGCAAAATTATCTAGGGACTCATCACGAAATAAATTAAAACAAAAAGAGCACGATTCTCTTCTCGACGCGGTGGTTCAGCATGAAAGCGGTGTTAAACTCGAGTGAAATTCTACAAAGTGGATTTGTATCATTCTTTTTTTAGGGCAAACCGCTCAAACAAAAAAGCAGGGGGTGCTGAGGTGGGAACTGTAGTAGGCTAGGAAAATCGATTTGAATACATTGTTTTCAAACTCCCGGTTGCACACAGTTTGACGGAAAAACCTCGAAGTTTCTCAGCCATGCGAGTATCGATCTGAATGTAGCGAAATATCAGACTATGGAAGTCCCCTTAAATTGGGCTTGTGTACTGAAAAGCTCTAAGGGCAAATGTTCGTTTCTTGCCTTACGTTTTATCATTTTTTTTTTATTCCCTCACACTCTGCAATCGATTCATCATTCAAAGTGCTTGTCCACTGCGACGCTGAGTTAGATATTTGTCTTTTAAGTATTGCAAATCACCAGAAAGGAAGGGGAAAAAATAACATTTGCTCTTACCCGATTTTCATCATTTGATCACATTAAGAATTGAATTAAGCGTAAAAAAGATGTTTATGAATAAAATTTCGTGTGTAAAGAATTATTTCGTAAATAGTAAGATTTCTTTAATGTTATAGGATGTTTTAAGGCACAAATTTGCTTTTAATTCATTGATTTTAATATGCTTTTTAGTGTATTTTACTTGATAATATATATATTATACGTGTAGAATGCATGCATGGATTTTTTTATGTTTTTTTTTAAAGTGGCATACATTAATTATTATTTTTAAAAGGCTGCAACAAGGCAACATCTCATTTTTTTAAATTACAAGTGGGTTATTTTATACTATTTAAAATATGTGACAGCTTTATATATTTTTAATGGCAACACAAAGTTTATAAAAGAATAACAATTGAGAATAAGTTCACAAAAAATTTATATTATTAAATCATTTTACGTGAAAATATTATTCATGAATGTATTAGACTGTCCCCTAAAAATGCATACCTCTTTTATATGATTTGCCTAATTTAAATAAATCTTACATAACGCGTATTTTAACAAAAGACGACTATTGAAACAAGGATCTATTATGCATTTGTGTTAAAAGAATATATTTTTAGAAAAATAGAAAAAATTCTGATTAAGAATCAGTTGTTATCATCAAGCTGGCAATATTCTCTTGTAAATATAATCTTTATCATATTTTTTTAAGTATTCATATATATATACAAAATAAATGTTAAAAAGTTTGATATAAAATACGAGTTTCGCTTACCAGAGCATCAAGAAATCTCATTTTTAAAGGAAGTTAAGATATCACAAATTTTATATATAAATTACTATTATGTTCAAGAATATCAAAATGGAGTCAACAAACAAGAAGAGGAAAATACATAAAATTGAAGTTCAAATTTCTTCTTTACTACTTTTAGTTATAAAATGGAAAAATATTTAATAAAAAAGAACCAAGCATTACTTAGTAATTTATTGAAGAAAAGTTCTTATAAAATCTTTTTGTAACAATATGTTACAAATTTTTCACCATAAACTATGACTGTTTATTCCCATATTCTTATTTCTATAATAATTTTATTAGTAGTAAAGCAAATAAAAAAAGAGCAAATAATTATTTTATAGCTAATTATATTTGTATTTATTCTGCTTTTTGCTTAAAAACTGAAATGCCCTCATATTAACAATTTATTTAGTGGCCAAGCTTCTCTTCAAAAGCCATCAATTTTAGTTTGTAACTTGCTCACTACAAAAAAGTCATTAAATGTTGCTTTATACCGTATGCAACTCGTTGTAACCTTATCTCATTCCTCCATAGTCTACCCGTTTTATTTTATTACCGAAATTTACGAAAACTGCACCCTTACTTATATTTTAATAATGAAAAGTAGATTTGGGGGAAATAAATTTTCTTCTTTTTTATTTATATAAACTTTGTCTTCAGTTTCCAAAATGCAACATAAAATAAGGATTTTTCTATTCGTTTCCCCTGGAGTTTTCTAACGTTTTGGGGAAAAATTCTTGATTCGAGTGTGTGGGGGAGAAAATGCAAGGGACTGCTAAAAAACTACTCCCCCCTCCTTTTTTCCTATCCAAATACCGAGCTAGGTTTCCATCCCGTTCCATTCTAGTTTTAACGAACGTGTTTTGGAAGCAAAATCTGTTTCTGTGAGATTGGCACGCGTTGTAATCATTAGAAATGCGTTCTACTGCGTTCTATGCTCATCCCGTCTCAGAGTCTGAGGTGATATTTTATCTTCAAATGCCGCTTTTTTATTTGCGGGAAAGAAAACTTAAATGGAAGCAGGCTATGCTGGGCCTCTGCTTGGGTTTTTTATTCCTTTCAGGAATTACGAAATAGGTGGAATGTAAATGTCTTGGTGAGATGCACCTGCGAAATTGAAGGTGTGATTGCAAAATGCAGATAAGAAGCTCGAATGCCACTACTTTTGCTCTGCAAAAGCATTTGATCCAATCTCCATTCGGATCACATGCATCTCTAATACGTTTACTTATTATGAGAAACTTATTTACCTTATGCTATGTAATATGCCGACCTTATTTATCTTGTAACTATGACGCTTTCTTGAGTAAATCAGTTCTTTCTTGCCTGTCTTCTCATTTCTCAAAACAATAGGACTTTTGAGAATAAAGTTTTTGAAACCTTGTTTTCCGATTCAATTTACACAAAAATGAAAATTGTTTTCAGTTGTCTTTTTTTGGTAAATGCTTGATATTTTTCTTGGAGTTATAATTTGGGCGCAAAGTATTCAAAAGCAAACTTGGTTAAAGGTGAATAAATAAATGTTTATTTTCTGAATGAGCTCTTTTTATTATTGTTTAATATATATTTGATTTAGAAAAATTATTTTTAGACCAATGAAAGAGTCTGCCTATTATTTATCAACATCATTTCTCACAAGGAAAAGTTATGTTAGTGTTTGTGCATTAGAAAATATGTATAAAATGTGTGTGTGTGTGATTCGCGCTTACAGTTTACTTAAAATGTAATTTATTTATAAATATTATTAACAAAAACTTACACAATCATGCATGTCTTGAATATCTTTACTTTAGCATATATCTATACAACACACTAAGTACAGAATACGGTAAAATATATTTTAATCAGAAAAAATTCACAACTTTGAATCTCAGGACTCATTAGCAATGGATGAAGTTGTAATCTTTTATTTTTTATAATAGGTTAACAATTTATGCATTGTTTCAAATTATCTGGATTTGCTGATCCTCTATCTTTTATCAATAAAACTTATTTTTTATATTTCTAAGATCTGCATTAAAAAACCTGTTAAATAAATTTAATATAAATGGGGCATTTTTCTCTCGTGAGAAATGAATATTTGATAAATAGAATACAAAAAATCTCATACGCTGTATAACTTGTCTTGCTTCTACAAATTCACTAGCTTGTTAAGTTCAAAAACGCAATTTGAGAACTCACAGTGCTTGTCAAATTAAGCTATATTCACTCCGTATTTCAAGATTGCCTTCATTTCATATTAGAATACCTGATAGACTTATTTTAATTAATGAAAAACTTATTTAATTTTTGGAACAAGAAAAATAAAATGTTTAGGAATAAAAAGATGTGTTTATTAAAATTTTATCACAATTTTAGAGATATTCCGATATCTCTGTACAATAACAAATTGCATTCATTAGTCTTTCTGTGATATAATTACAATTTTTTCATAGAACGTGTTTTTGTTATATGTCTAGAATACTGCACAGTTCTTAAAGATTTTATTATTTGGAAATATAACTGTGTACAAAAAACCCACCTGTCTCCTGTTATGAAATTTAATGTTAAATCTCGCTAAACTCAAATTAAAAAAATTTTTTTTACTGTTTTTGAGTTATATAGAAACTATCTTATATAGTGGTATTTGCGGATAGTATAAAACTGCTTTAATTAAAACAAAATCCCGTGTTTGGACAAACCTCTTAATGAAACAACCTTTTGAAAAGTGGAATAGTGTAACATATATTTTTCTTACATGTAATTAATTTGTTGTTAAAACTTTCACTAATAAATCTAGTGAATTAGTGAAAAAGTTTTAATTAAATAAATTTAGTGAATTTTTTGCCAGTTATGTTGTGGTTATTTTTATGCCATATTAGCCTATTTTAATATTTTTTGCTGTAATTTTTCAAGACTTGGTTTCAAAAGTAATTGATTTATCTTATAATAACATTAATTTAGATTATTTTTAACAAAAACTTTTTTTCCTTACAGAGACTGCCGCGTTGTTCGCGATCCTCAGACCCTCAAATCCAAAGGTTATGGATTTGTGTCCTTCGTCAAAAAAGCGGTAAGTTTCTTTGTGAAATATTTTCAAAAATATCTGAATATTGAATTAGCTCAGCATTTATTTAAACATGTTAGGAAAGAAATTCATTGTTACTAAACGTCATAACAAATTCAAGAAACTCTTTGTTTTTAAATGTCATAACAAATTCTCTGAGGTGAAGGGCATTTCACATGCATTTTCCAGACACATTAATATTTATAAAAGGCTTTAAATGGCGTATTTATTCTTATAATTTTATTTATTTATTTTCTTTGCATATGGCTGTCACAAAACAATGTTCATGAATATGAAGTACAGTTAGGTTAAAAATTTAGGTTCAAGTAACATAATGTTAGTTGAATTCGCTGAACTAAGAAATTGAAGAGGATGTATCGGGCTTCAGTGAATCGTTTTAAAGATAAAGAGGAAAGAATTCTCTTAAACCATATAAATGGATTTAATCTTAGGTATCCATTGCAGGGATATAAACATGCTTATAAAATGTTTTAACTTTAATATTTCCTCCGTGAAATTGAATTGTCTTGTTTTAAATAAATTTCAACATTTCTTTTAAGCTTCGGATATGTTGTTTCTCTTATATTCATGATAGGAATCTTAAAATATGAAGCATCCTCTCCAAAGTATCAGCTCATTTTTTTTTATAAAAACTAGTAAATTGTCTATTCTCTTATCTGAAATAGAGTAGTAGAATTTTACTCTATTTCTTCCGTTTTCCATTACGTAGAAACGTTACAAAAGTGCAATTTAAGTTTTATACTTTTTATCAAATCTTTCAAATGTTTCAACACCAACTACGTTTATTGTTTGTAGCAAATCCTTTTTCCTGTTGGTACCATTTATTGCCCCACACAAGCAAAGCCTATAAAATCATGGCAAACTCACTGAATGAGCCTTGAGCACGGAGCAATTTTTACACACTCCTGTGTAAAAATTGCTCTGCCGTTCTCAGAAATGATGTACTAAACGCTACTTGCCTCTGTTCAAATGTGCCAGAGCAATAGGATTTATCTCTTGACTATAAACAACAACTCGGAACAGTGCAATGTATCTGATATGCTATAATGCCTGCTTTGGCTTTGTTGAAAAGAACCAAATCGAAAGACTACACAAACTTCTTTTCCTTGGGGCCTTTGATGATAAGAGCGGGGTGTATTATATACAAAGATAGATAGATAGTAAACCTTTTCCTGGGTACAGAAACAGGTTGTTAAGAAACTCTACCCCAGTTTCAGAAGAGGGTTTACCTCATTATTCTCAAAATCACGTACACGGCTACCCTCAACTGCACCAACAACTTCCATATTTAGATTTCTAGATGCTGCATAAAATATATTATCAGTTTTATCAAAAAACTGGAATTCGGGAAATGCATATTTTTTTTTAAAACACTTGAAATAGTGACATATGAAATGGAGAAAAAAATATACTTTCTTGTATACGGTTGCTTTCGATTTGGATACAGCTTTCGTTCTTTTTGCTTTATGATGTTTCGATGGTGCAAGGATGGTTTTGAATATACACTTTTTTTTATGGAAGAAACTGTATGCACAGCTTTTTAAATTATTATTTTTAGAAAGAATATTTTAAAATTCTAAAGATTTAAATCTATTGTATACATTCGATATTTGAATGAAATATTCCTTAAAGAAATTTGAATATCTGAAAATTAAGTAAATATTTTAAGAGGTTATATTTTAAAATTAGACACAAAACTTTAAAATATATAGCAACAGATTTAGCCAAAAATCCAGTTAAATAAGTTTATTGATTGCTTTCAAGTAAATATATCTACTTTTATTACTTATTTGTTAGAATTGTAGAATAGTATTTTTATAAATAATTTTAAGCAGTATTTTTAGTCTTTATGCGAAACATGTTTTTAAGCTGTATTATTTTAAAGTAATATTGCAGTTAGGATGTTTTCAAAGTTAATTATTAATCAGAGAAGCTTTGGTAGAGTCAAGGTTTTACATTTAATTTAAATAATCACAAGATCAAACAACACTGTTCGCAACAAATTCAAATTTTCTAAACAGACGTTAAAAATTGTTTAAGTTCTCTCTTTTTTTTATCCATAAATTTTAAATTATCTAACATTTTGCACAAGATTTCTTTTACTATTTTCAATATGAAAACTATTGAATCTATGTTGTTTTTACACATTTTTAACCTTAATCTTATTATTAAATTAAAAAAGTATCGAAAACAACGTGTTAATATTTCAATAAAAATGGTGATTAAAATTATAAATGAAAATATGCTGCAAAAGTTAAATAAATGTGATAAATTGTTACACCCCTTTATAAAACTATTTAGAATTGTGAAGCACGTGCGCATAGAATTTTAAAAGATTATCTATATTTTACTTAACCATATAATTTCCGATTGCCTAAAATATATTTTTGTGAACTACAAAAATAAAAACCATAAAATTATTTTGATTATATTATATTTTTTATAAACAGGGCTCTGATTTTTTTTCATTTTAAATCATGCTCATGCCTTTTAAAATAGCCAACTTTGTGTTTTTTTAACTTTTTTTTTACCCAATTTCAATATTTTTCCGTATTTAAAATATGAGATAATAAGCAAAATCTGTTAAGACACTACATAGAATGATGTTGAAAACTGCTTTTATTATAAAAAAAATAGCACATTCTACAAATGATTACCTAAATGGAAATAACTTTCTAGATAACTCATGATTAAAATAGAATAAAATCTCTATTTTAATATTTGATGAAGTATAATACCGATAGATGGAGCCATATTTTTGTATCATTCAAAATTTTGAAATAAATTTAGAAATTTCCTAAACTAGATAGCGTTTACGCTCGGTTTAGAAGTTGACTAAAAATACATAAAACGTGTCTAAGCGCAGTTAAATTTTGTAGCATTTAATTAATATTAAAAATTAAGCCTTAATGTGGAAAATACCTGATTTGATTTTAGCGGATTCGAAAAAGTATTATGTATAGTAAATATTTGTTTTAATGTGTTCTAATATTTCAAAAAATACCAATAAATTATTATTTTTTTTCCAAAACAGGACGCTGAGAATGCGATAGGGACGATGAATGGACAGTGGCTTGGCAGTCGAGCAATTCGCACCAACTGGGCAACAAGGAAACCACCAACCAATCGTTCCCAGAGCGATAGTAAGTAAAGTTTGAATAATTAGATTACTGAAATTATTGTCAAGCTAAGAAAAAAAAATTATAGAAAATTTAGTTTCATGAAATCTTTGAACAATAAATATTTTATAGTTTCAGTTTTAAAGGAAGTTTTCATTTTTTAAAAGTATATGAATAATTGGGTTATAAACTATTCTTATGGCTTAAACATTTCGAAAACTAGTTTCTTTTAAAAGGATCCGACTCTTCCATAAAACCTAAGTTCAGTTTTGTATTATTTAATAAATTTACCGTATTTACTCGAATCTAAGCCGCCATCAATTCTAAGCCGCACCCCGAATTCTTAAAATACTTTTGTGAAAAATGTTGTCATCGATTCTAAGCCACCCCCCTCCCTCCCTATTCTCTACACATTTTGAGAAAAAGAATAATAACAAATGTGCAAAAGGTTCATCAATATCCAATACTTAAAATTTTTTTTAAAAAAAAATTTAATGAGAAATAATAAGAAGTTAATAATTACATTATTTTACTAGTATTAAAAACTTTCAAATACATACATGAACCCATAATTACTCTAACCGTCAGTATCATGTTTCGAAAATGATTCGTCACCCCATTGTCACAACTGACTTCGAAATTGATGCCGGCATCGCCCTTTTCCCACTCGGCGTCGTCGTCCGTGCTCTCCAATGCATTTGTTATGCAACATCTTTTTTTAAAGTATGTATTATAGAAGAATGTAAAATAATTATTAAAGACTGCTGAACATTTACGAGCAAAAATTATTTCCATTTTGTGTACGCCATCGTCGCATAACTGTTTTGGTCCCTGCTTTGTTTCCGTTTTTTTTTTCTGATATAAAAATCGCCTCCCATTTCAAAATT
Source organism: Trichonephila inaurata madagascariensis (assembly GCA_019973955.1). Classification (NCBI taxonomy): domain Eukaryota; kingdom Metazoa; phylum Arthropoda; class Arachnida; order Araneae; family Nephilidae; genus Trichonephila; species Trichonephila inaurata. The sequence goes on from BMAV01007113.1 coordinate 1,454,772, forward strand.
GTGGCATAGTCAACTTGATGTTTAGACGAGTAAAAGAAAGCGTGTACAAAAAAATTCCTAAATATGAGTAGACAACGATGTTTAGGATAGACTAAATACTGGAAATAAACTAAATGAGATAAGGCATTGATGCATGTGGCCAAAATGGATGGTTACACTTTTCCTTTTGAAAGGGGTGGAAACTCAATTTCCCCCATCCAACAAATGTTTTGCCTTCGATTCTAAGCCGCATCCGATTTTCAGTAGCATTAACACTGGAAAAATAGTATGGCTTAGATTCGAGTAAGTACGGTAGTTCTATCAGACATTTTTTTCACCACTTTTCTCCATGTTTTCATTTACACTGTTGTTTGAAATAAGTTTCGGTTTTGAAGCACTTTGAATAACAGTTTCTGTGCTCTCTTCTCTGCTAGCTGGAACATTTTGAACACATATATTTTTTTAACACCTACATTTTTACGTTTATTAAATATTTTATTTTATCTTCCCAAAATTTGCCGTTGGTAAAAAGCAAATAGTGTAGAATTTAGATTAAACATAGGGAAGAAAAATCTAGTGATGTAAATTAGCAAGAACCTACAGTCGACAAGTTCAAAAAACAATAATCACATGGAATAACAAACCAAACAAAAAAAA
>BMAV01007113.1:1460407-1500660 GCA_019973955.1 Trichonephila inaurata madagascariensis
CACAATTGGATTGTATATTTATTTCTATTACTGCTAAGTCATCATTTTTAGCTCAGGTTTCAATTGGAGAGTAAAGCGGGAGAAACTGAAGTTTGAATGGTGGGAAAATAAATGTTAGAATGGAAATAAAATTTTGCTTAGGCTATAAATTAATTATCCTTACATATATATATATATATATATAAGTATAGATGTAAACTGAGATTACCCAATTTTTTAAAAAATTGAAATTTGTATGCTTACTATGAAATACCTCAATTCCTCACGTAAATACATATATAGTTAATAAATATTTTCTTAATTTTTAATACATAATATGATGCAAAAATAGTGTTAAAAAATAAATTTTTTAATTATAATTTTTTTCCTCTTTTTCAGCCAATGCCAAGCCACTTACTTTTGATGAAGTCTACAACCAGTCCAGCCCTACCAACTGCACAGTCTACTGTGGCGGAATTACTCAAGGTTTATCAGGTCAGTTTTTCTCTCTCTATCTATGAGTTTTTATATCATATACTATATAAATAACTTTAAGAATTTTTTTTCTGTTAAGTACTAAAACGTAATTTAGTATAAAAATTTGAAATCATATAAAGATAAAAGTTATACTCAAAAATTAAAATAAGTAGATAAGTAATATTTATAAAATATCCAAATCAATTTTAAGAATCATTATGAAAATGTAGAATATATATTTGTTTTATGCATAAAAAAGTAATGCATGTGAGAGCAATATCTTTTAAAAATAAATTTAGGATTTTAGTTAGATTTTCTATTTAAACTTTTACGGTGGTTCGAAGAGGAAATTTTCTTAAAATGCCAGTGGTCGTTTTGAACTTATACAATATTGTATCTAATAATGATGAACTAACAAACTAAATTGAAACTAAAAAAGTCAAATATGTGATGCAGGCTGTTTCAAATGCCTTATATTTAAACTTTCTAACCCGTTCAGCTCATTTAATTTATGAAGAAAAAAACTGAATTTCCTTCCCTCATATAATCCTTAATTGATAAATTAAATTTTCCTTTTTTATTTATAAAGATAATTTTGAAAATGCAAAGTTAAATTTATATATATAATAATTAATTTTAAGTTCTGAAACTAATATATTTTCAATTCTTTTACAGGTGAGTGTGCATCTTGAAATGCTGAAACTAAGTTGAAGCAATGAAATGTACTAAAGAAAGTATTTAATTGAAATTCTATGAAAGGAATTCATAAATTAATTTCGTAAAATAAAAGATAAAAATAGTACTGTAAGTACTGTAACAATTCAAAGCTATATTGGCATAGAATTATTCTGTTAGAGGTTCTCGGTATTATAGTTGCACCTAATGTAAATTGATAATAAAAAGATATTTATGTCTGTTTGATTCTAGGTGAGATATTCCGAAAATTAACCCTCATTTAATATGAAAAAGATGAATTAATTTTTTTATCGTTTAAAGATAGCATTTAAGGTAAGACAGGTCAAAAAATACCGAAAAGAAAAATAGTTTTAAAAAAAATTATTAAATTAAGAGGTATGTGATTGATTTTTTTCATTTAATAAGACAAGGTGTCTACAAATGAAATACCTTACAGAATTTTGTATAATCAAAATTCATGTATAGGTAAAGGCAAAATTAGGGTAAGTCCAAATGTTTCATACTCCTTGTATTTTTGCGTTATTTTACTTATACTCTGATTCGATTAAGAAGAGTAATTCAAGAAATCAGTCCTAAACTCGAATGACGAATTTAATCAAAAAAAATTTATGTGTTGAAGGTAAGAGTATAAATTTATACAAAAGTTATTTTATGAAAGAACTGCTCTTTTTATGCTATTCCTGGTGTGCTGAATAAACTATTTTGTTATTAATATTGATTTATAATATATATTTTGTATTATATATATTTAGTTATTGTCTTTAAAATTCTTTTGAAAATTAATTTCATGATCCTGAAACTGATCATGCATAGCTAAGATTTCTCTTCAACTTGAATAACGTTTATGATTTAAATTAAAAGTGCAGGTCATTTTTTAAAGACATTTTGCATTTATAATTGTTATTTGAGATTTTTTGTTTCTAATTTATATATTATTTTTCATATTTATGGTCTAAAACTGTGAAACTGATTATAATTTTCATGGATTATAAACTTTAAATTAAAATGGTTATAAATTTTTATTTGTTAATGTGTGTTAATTGAAATTATATATGTGTATGTTACTTAACATAAGGAGATTACTTTATACATAATTTGAATCAATTAGCTTCATAATAATATTATTTTTAATTTGAAATTACGTTGCAAATAAGATATAATAAACTGTATGAAAAAAGGAAGCTATATATCGGCATTTAAAAGATATATATATTTTTTTTAATTATTTTTACAGCGTCTATTTCCAGCAGTAATTAAATGAATTTATTTAAATCTGAAAAATTATTGAGGGTTTTAGTTTTGATATTTGTCTTAAATGTGTATATATAGAAGTAATTCTATAAGGTAACTAATTTATACTTTTATGTGGTTTCCATCACAATTTATTCCCAAATAAAAAAAATCTATTTTAGGCAGTGAATCAAATGATTGAACCAGAAAATTTCTAAATTGTATCAGAACTTTATAAAATTTGAATTGCTTCTAGCTGAGTTCTCTTCATGTGTTTGTAGTTTTACTAATAGATCTGAAGAATTATTTTTAAGTTTTTGTATAAGAAATTTGTTACTTATTTAAACTTTCAATACCGAAATTACTCTGAAGTTCCTAACATTGGCCTCTTTTAAGCATCATATACGTTAGAGTTTTTTTATTTATTTGTTTATTTTTCAAAGTATTAAGCACTTAATTTAATTTATATGTATATACGCGGAAAGCGATTTTAAACTCAAACCACAGTTAAAGAAGAACTTCCTCCAAGATGATTAGTTGAAGGACCACTAATAGAACCCGTAACAGATAATAACACCATCCACGAGTTCGCAACTATAGCTAAAAAGCATTTATTAGATTAAAAATAAATAAAAATGTATCTTAAATACATAAGGAGAAAGATCAAGTAGGTTCACTTATTTTAGAAACATTAAAAATTTTAATGAACGGAATTTCTTTTAAAAATGGAAAAAGAACTTGAAGTAAAAATCCCTAACAGTTAAATAATCGCATTATAGCATAAAAACAGCATGATCGTATTTGATTTGTAAACCTTCGAAATTAAAACATTAGAAAAACACAAAAGGATCCCACGAAACCTTTTTACGACCCAACCGAGGCCCAAATATTTAAACACTAAAAAGAAAAAAAAGGAACAAAAATATCGAATAAGAAAAAAGATTTCGATTCTCATCCACACACAATTAACCGCTAAGTCATCTTTTACTTTAACCAACACTCCGTTTCTATCGACTCGCTTCATTGGAGGTGATAAAACCCCGACAAATCCCATCTTCTTCCCCCAGCAAATGCGGAAGTCTAACTTATCGGAGTTTAAAACGCTAGATCCATCAATGTTGATACAAAGGAATGTTTCACAATACAGAACAACCGGTAAATAAAAAAAGGAGACAATCAATGTAACAAACAAAATAACGTATTGAAACGCGAAAAGTTTTCGTGTATCAGCAGCGAAAGAATGTACCTTGATAAACGAAGGAGGGTTCAACCTCTTAAAACTCTGGGGGGAAATCTTTGGTGTTCCAAAAATGGGCTCACTGTATGTATGTGTGTGTATGTGGGCATTTTTTCCCCATCTTTTCTCATCCTGTAGCAGTAATTTGTCTTGACGGGTACCTCCCGTGACTAGGGCTCATTTAGTGAAACCTGGGGGCAGTGTATTCCCATATTAGACGATATAAGCTGCGTCTAAGCACCTTTTTCCTTCCCAGTTTCATTTCGGTACTGACTAATAGCTGTAGTTTCCGTCATAACTGAAAACATCCCCTGTTTTTTATTGATTAAACATTTGTCTCCCAACACAAAACAATCTTTTTTTTCATCAGTCTTTTTATTTATACCTTGTAACTTTGTTTCGGTTCTACGGTAATAGGAAATCAAACACAATGCTACGGAGTGCAGAAAGGGACATTCCGAAGATTAATTTTGCAATCCATTGAACACTCAATCAATTCGAATCGGATTTTCTTCTTTTTAATTTTTTTTTCAGAAAATGGGGTTTGTTTTTAATCGTTTTTTCATCTGGAACGTGTGGTAGAAATGCTTCTTAATTTAACGCATGTCATAATTTCTTTTTATTCGAAGTTTTGAATAGAAGCTTTCAAAAGTACTCGATCACACACATTCATTTATTTATAAACTCATGATAATTCTAAATCTAGTGTAAATCTGATTATGATTGAAAATCATTCCATCAACGCCATGCATTATGAACATTACTTATTTTAATACAGTGAAAATCGCTTAACATGAAGCTGAGGGGACTGAAATATTTTTTTGGTATTAAAAGAATTTCGCGTTAAAGGAAGTTGCAAAAAGAAAAACAAAACATGTTTCAACAAAATTAAGTTTATTAGAGTTTATTTTATTTTTTTAGGTATACATATAGGCATGCATTTAATACAAATCAATGGAACGAAAATAGTCACAAGAACTTTAAGAAATTTAAGTTTTGCTTAAAAAACAAAACATTTATTGAGTTTTTGGAAAATAATTTGATATTTGTATTTGCATTGTCTTTTTTGCATCAAACTGTTCGAAGTCGTCCATTTTGTTACTCTTTTCACTATTGGAATGTGCGTCTAAATTACTGCGCATACCTTTCATGATGTTCTTTATTTTGGATGACGTGAGAACAGGAGCTACATTATTCATTTCATTTTCGCCGTTGAAATCTGCAGCAATGATTTTTTTGAACTTTGAATAAACTCCAAAATGTCCTTATCTGCCATTATTAGGGTTATATAGACATTACCATCATATAAGGAAACAAATTCTTCCAATGATACAGTAGGACAGTCCAATCAGGCTGGTGTTTTCAGTATTATGTTCATTCCCAAAAGGGGAATCTTTTCGTGTTAAGAGAAAAATGCATGAAAATACATAATAGTTTGTCGGGATTATTGTATTATTACGTGTTGACCGATATTACATCTAAAGTGTTTTCTCGTTAAACATATTTCACTGTATATATCATTTTTATAAAAAACTTTCAAAATTACACAAAGATCATTAATTTTTTTTATACTTTACACTAAATTAGTTTCATCTTAAAATGTACGAGATTTCGATAAATGTTTGAATATGCATTGATAACAAATAATACTCTATTAAACTTTTACTTAATTAGACTTTAAATCATTATTTAAAATATGATTTTTTTTTGCAAAAATAAGCGTTTTTATAATAATTTTTTACACCTAATTTTAAAATCATTGTTAATGTTTTATCATATAATAATTTTGAGGAAATCCAAATAATTTTTATTAATATTATTGATAATTATTCCTTTTCATAAAGCGCTTTAAATGTATCTTTTAGAAATTGAATCATCTCGTTAACAAAATGAACACACTAAAAAATCACACGATATCTTTAAAAGAAAAATTTTTCAGTCAATAATCTAATTGATCAATTTAAACATTTGTTTTGACAAGGATTCATTACATGAAGGTGAATTAAATTCACTTAAAAATTAAACTTTGTTTTCTGAATTCCGTGAATACAATTGCTGTAAATCATAAATATATATAGATAGATTTAAATTAAAAATATACTAAATGAAATCTTTTCTTTATCCTACATGTTCGTAAAAGGGATGCAATTAGTACTTCTGTTAATTTATAAAATAAAACTAATAAATAATGATACCTGTATGAATAAAGCCCTCCCACTGATCCATTTTAGTGATTTTTCCATTTAAAGAAGATCCTTCAATTTGAAACATACAAGCTAAACAAGTTTCACAACATTCATTCAGTTCAACAAGCGAAAATAATTTAATAAACCTTTGTGTGTGAATAACTGTTTACATAAACATTTTCTAGTAAACTAATATTTATTAACTGTAAACATTCTAAATTAGAACGATAGCGAATTTCATGATATTGATATTAATAATTTCGGCATAGATTGGTCACTTTTCAGAACAAAATAGTCAGAGTTGTGGAGTGGCCTTTAAATTGTGCAAACAACACCTGAATAAATGTTTATGCAAAAGTAAATATTTTCTCTTCTGTATCTCTAGATAATATTTACCGACTTGAAATTTTTGTACTTGTTATCTTCGCATTCCAAACAGTACTTTGATACGCTACAAATACTTAATTTTAATGAATTTATCAAAACACATTCCATAATATCTAACACATTGCTACACAAATCGGCGTTTTCAACTTCTAAAAGATTACTTTCAGCATATCCAAGTACATTTTTATTAGACAAGATTTCTCGTGATTATAACCGTCCTCAATTTTTCATTAGATGAAATGTAGGATAATCGGCGTGTTTTTAAGAATCAACACCAGAGAAATATGAGGTGTGACACAAAAAAAAATCGAGACTGGTCCAAAAAGTAATTGTACGTACAGTATCAGTTCTCCGTGACGTTATCACCTTCAAAGTAGTTCTCTTCAGAATTCACACACTTCTGCATTCGGTGCTGCCATTGCTGGTAACAGTTCTGGAACGAAGTTTTTGAAAGGCCCTTCAGGAGATTCTCCGCTTTCGCCTGAACCTCTTCATCTGAGGTCAAATGGGTTCCCTTTAAACAAGATTTAATTGTACTCACTCGCCAAATCTGGCCTTTTTTTCCTAATTTTTTCACGAAGTCTTTTAAGTACTTCAATGTAGTAGTGTTGATTAACAGTCTGATCACTTATGTGAGTGGGAACCCACTCATATCATGAACTTTGACTGTGTTTTGGTCTGTAATCGCTTACCTTGAACGCCCAGCACTTTCATCCTCTTCCACACTATACCTTCCCCCTTAAAACCACTTATGCCATTCAAACACATGAGCACAAGACAAAGTTTCATCTCCATAAGCCTCGTTTAATATTAGTAATGTTTACGTGGCTGATTTCTTAAGTCTCACCCAAAACTTGATGTTGATTCGACATTTTTTTGGCAGAATGCAGTTGCCCGTGCTCACTCAATGACATAGTACTCCTAACTAGCTTGATTGGTTGAGATAAATCTGACCACATGGATAGAGGAGGGATGTAGGATGACGGCATCAAAACAGTTGTTGCCAACTCCACTGTTTTTTCAAGCTACACACTCAGTCTCGTTTTTTTTTTGTGTTTGTGTCACACCTTGTATATTCTAAGTCTATGGAACAAAAATGTAAAATTTTGTTAACTTTCCAGAATTTCATATCAAAAATATGTTTTGAAAACTATTATTACCGAAACATCAATAAAATCTTTTATTTTCAGTTTAATCATTCAATTTTTTATTTGATTTCTAATTATTAAAAACGAACAATGATCTAAATAAAACCAAAATACTAAGAAAATTAAGAATATCTTTAAGGAAACAATAATAGCATCAATAAAATTTATATTAGACATTAAATAACATCTGTTATATAAAATTAACAAGTGTCAGTATTTATTAAATAAATATATTCATTAATCCCAAGAATTTAAGCATAGGAATTGTCAAAAATATATTTTTAGCCTGATAATATTCGGTTTAATTTTATATCTCATAGAAATAACCGTAAAATGCATGGACTTCTCTCCATTTACATGTATCCGTACAATTCAGACAGCGAAATCATGTTTGCACTCTCCTTTCAAGTAATGATCTCCATCTCCAAGTCTCATTTAGCCCTTCGAATCTTGAATAACAACGTGATTGTAATGTGAAATTAGGGTATATAGCCCTATATCTGTACAATCTGACCTCTTGTACTAAATTCTAAGGCCTGTGGATATTGCAATATTCGCTACTGTTGCATGTATCTGAACTGTTACACTATGCTTTAAACTGTTCATTCTATTGGAATCTCTTCACTAATGAGAAATGAGAGCATGAAAGAGTTACAATTTGTATATCTGCAGTTTTGTAATATAATACGCAAAAATGTATTATATTACTTTAAAAATAAGCCTTGGCACAATATTAGAATTAAAATATGAATGGAAAATCATTTATTTCGCAATAGTTTCATCTTTAAGGTATCCGAACACTCTCAGAGTACTTTTTTTTTTTAAAAAAAATAGCATATTAAAACACAAAAACTACTTTTTTAGGAATCATTAAATATAATATATTAATACTTAACTACACACACACGTGCACAGTAATATTTAAAATGAATTATCTAAATTTTACAAAAATCGCAATTATTAGTGAAATTTTAATATTTAAAAAAAAATTCTTTAAAGTATTCAGAGAAAAGTAATAAAATTATATCAATAAAAGTATTACTAAAATAAACTACATAGATTTATCTAGAGAATGTACTAAAATTTTAATGTTTTATTAAAGTACAAAAATTTTGGAGCTGATCGAATAAATATAAGAAATGCGACATATTTACGAGGCTATTATTGAAATAACAAGCCATAACTCAAAAATATTCATACCGTAACAATTATTTGAGTACATTCCCTAGAAAATAATATAAATATCAGGTTCAAAAAGCTTCATAGACATATATCTATAACACGGGTCGGCAATCTATTAGTTGTGACTTGCCAAATCAATCTACCAATATGATTCAGATTGCTACTCAGTAGAACATTTTTTAAACAATACGATTCCCTTAACTATGCATGCAGAGTTGGAGAATAGAGATCAATACTATAGATTTACAGTTTTATTATACATTAATTTTGCATCATTTAAAGATATTTCAAATACAAAAATAGACAGCATAAAATATAACTTTTTTTCGACAAAAATATAAAAAATTAAAATTGTACATATGTTGTATCTTTTACAACCTATTTATTAAAATAAAAAGTACACAACTTAAAAAATAAGTATTTCATTATAGTAAAATATAAAAATAAATAGAGATTTTAATGCAAACTTAGTTCTGGTACCAATCTACTTACATATCGCAAAAATAGAGGTATAATTTGAAACTTTCAATCTGACATGATTTTGAGAATTCATTTATTAAACAATTTCTTTGTGGGCTAGAAATAGTTTTCATATGAGAAAGGAATTTTTACTTAGATATGTAGAACCAAAAGCAAAAAAGCATAGTGCACACAAGTAATTTTCTCTCTTCAGACAATTAAATCTCTTTACCAATGATATTCAATAATTTACGAAATAGCTGTAGATTTATCTTTAGATTTATGTTCCAGACTTTTTTCGTAATTCCGTATATGTCCATAATTCTGAAGATGTTTTTCAAATAAGATCCATTACAAACTTATCGATTTCTGTCCGCTTAAAAATTGACAACTTTGTGGAGTAGCGCAGAATGCCACTGAGAATTGCACCATGTGTTACGTGTGGCACGCGTGCCATAGGTTGTCGACCCCTGATCTATAATATTTTGAATCTTGGGACTCCTTATGTTAAATTTTGAACAATTTAAATGTCCACTTCTGGTAGATTAAAGGCCCACTTCTGGTTTTTCTAATTTTATGTAATTTATTGTAACTCGGTTTTTGAGTAACGTAGGAACAAAATAACATTTGCTCTGTAGTAAAGCCAAAAAAATTGCTCTTTTCAATAAAATTTTAAAAAACTAAAAATGGAGGTGTTCGAAATTGGTCATTTCAACGTGTTCGGATACATGAAGCTAGTTTTAATTCAGCAAACTGCTAGATAACGTTGAGCAAACCCAAATTCACAAAAAGGACAGGGAGGACATAAATTTCCTACTAGTATTACTTATTGCAAAGTCTTCTTTTTTGAAAAAGTAAGGCGTAATAATACGGTTCGTTCATAATTTCAAATGTCCTGCTCTTACAGTTGTAAAAACAACCGATCATTAATAAATAATTTATTATTACGGCAGCTCAATGTTTACAACTTTAACTAGTTTAAAAACGATTTTCTGAAGATTATCATGAAATAATATGAATATATTATATCCCATTACCATCATTTGTATCGGATTATTAAATATTAAAATTACCATTTCCAGGAAAATAGTCAAAATCTAAAATAAGTAAAATAAAAACAGCATAAACGAACAATACAAGAATATTATATATAGTAAACATAATAAATGAATGATATCACTTCGGACTATTTGTAAAAAATCTTGATATAAGCTTATGAATAGATTTATATTCTGAATTTACGTAAGACGCATATATACATATTTATCAGAGTAATTTCGTATTATTAAATACCTAGTGAATGTGGAGAGAAGCGAAATTTTATCATCATAAAAAAATATATTCATTTTAATTTTAAAATAATCCAATCTGCATGTTTAACAACTAAATAAATTTAATCGTAATTCCATAAATATATGATGTTGCATTACGGATTCGGAGAAAGGTCCATTAAGGATATGTGAAGCAAAAATGTAATGCTAAATACAAAAGGATAGCTAATAATAAAATAACTGTATCTAAAATATTAATGCATGTTATTTATTATGCTATAAATCTAGTCTAGACGAATTCTCATAAGTGTTATTTAGACGTAATAAGTATGTTTAATCAGGATAGGAGGCCTTTTTTTAGCAATATTTGTTATTTTTTACTTTAAAAATTATTTTAGTAACTATTTTACGTAGAGATTTTTAAGGGTAATGTTAAATTACCTTAAGATTTAGTGGAAGCATATGCACATAAAGATATCCTATTTTATTATATAAATTCTATTTCTGAGTATTAAATTTTATATTTTTAATAAAAATATTTATTTCGAACAAGAATTTCCTTAATGTAACGCCTTTAAAATTTTAAATTAGACTCATTTCTGTGATAAAATAATAGTATGGATTAACTATTAATGAGAAAGTTAATCCATTAAAATATAAAACTATGAATACGAAGTATCGAAATTTCGCTAGACTATAAGATATTAAGACTTTGCATTCCTCTCTATATATATATATATATATAATTCAGTATTAAAATTACTTTTCTATATTCATATATTGTGAAACTTTTGAGAAAGAATTAAACATTATACATAGTTATATATTGTACAAATATAATAATATATTCTAGAATTACCTTTTTACTGAAGCTTCTGGTTCTATAGTTATTTATAGAAAAAGAACTGAGACGGGTTTTGCGAACTTATTATTATTTCTTTTTGTAAATATTGTAATATTGAAAGTATTATAACACTGATTATAAATCCTTTTCAAGATACTTTAAAATTTCTATAATGTATTTTTAATGATTATTTTAAATTTTAAATAATACACTTCTAAAATAAATCACTTAATATTAAATATTGGAAAGTATTTTACATAGATTTTAGGGATACATGTTTCTATTGCCTCTAAAATGTATTTTTTTGCATTTTTTCATATAAAGAATTATAGATTAAACCATTTTTGCCAGGGGAAGTCTGTACTCATTCGAGGGTTTCTAAAAGTTCATCGATTCATAGATTTGAAAAATCTTGAAATAAGAAAAAAAAATTCCTCTAACGCTTATGTTTTTTCAACTTTTTTACAATTTGTGTTCTTAAGAATAAAAAGACGATTAAACAGTTGAAATGAAAGACTTGAATTTTTATGACTAGTCTCATGTCTACTCTCTAAACAGTCTTAATTAAATATTTTAACTAGAAGATTCTTTTTTTTTTCATTAAAATGTTCAAGTTATTCTGTTCTTGATTTCCAATAGAGAATTCAGTTTCCGCAGGTCATAAGTTTTTATTCGCTGCTCATAGTCTTTATAATGTTAAGAAGATAACATTTCGGAAAGATGTCTATAGACAGATAGATAGATAGATAATCAAAGTACACTGAGAACATAATGAACACTTTAGTCAACTTTGCTAAATTCATTGCGTTCGTAAAAAAGAAAAAGTTCAGGAATTATTACATTGGTCGTCTATTAATATCGCAATTCTCAAACACTTAAGTGGTTGTGGCAACCTAGTGATTATGGTCGTGAACTTATAGCCGGAGTATTTTGGGTTTGAGTCCTGATGCCATTGAAGAACTGCCATGTAGAGGAGGTCGATGCACGTTAAATCTGTCGAGATTCAATGGTGTGGTAGTTAGGACAGGGAGGTGCCAGCTCAGGTATCCTTCTTATCCCTTGACAGAGGTTGAAAATTACGAAGTCCGTCACCCAAAACCCTCGTGTTGATTTACAGTAAGACGTTAATATAACTGTCAGTCACTTAAAAGCAATACGAGGGTTTTAGGAAGGAGCCTCGTAATTTTGAGACTCTGTGAAGTAAAAAAGAGGAGACACGAGCTGACACCACACTTTGCCAAAGGGAGGATTTTGAGACTCAACAAACATCAGCCCTTGCTCATGGAGGATTTTTACCAGCACCAGGATTGGAACCTATAAATAGACAGAAAAAACTTCAAAAACGAGTTTTGCTCATGACCCCTCGACTAGGAATTATTGCAAGTTTCTCCACTCTAAGACCAAACTAGTGACTTTTGATCCAATAAATGTAAATCTTGCAAATTAAATAATCACATAAATAAACATAAGCAATTCAAAATTCTCTATTAAGTTTTATTTTTGTGTTGTAATATTATCAGATATTACATATCTTAACAAATAAACCCAATCTGAAGAATGTTATTTATTTTCTATATAAATTTCTGGCATTACTCAAAATAATTTTTTTTTCTTAGTTGTTGTGTAGAGAACTGAACTTAAAGAACTGTATTTCTTTTAAATATTTAAACTTTTAAATGGGATCTGAACTATGCTACGATGATAATAAAAGCCTCCGAACCTATAGATGTGTATAAAGCAATATATTTTTGATACAATTTTAAGTAAAATAAATTGTGTATGGGAACAAGTTACAAAAATAAGGCAAATGAACAATTAAAATAAATACAATCTATAGTTAACAAAAACAATATTAAAGTGCTCGGTTGTTTTATGAATATATTAAAATCGCTCTTTGTATTACTTTTCATAAAAGTATATTTAAATGAGCAGAAAAATTATACGCATAAAAATTGACGCTCAAAAAAAAAAATCATAATAATTAAATCTCAAAAAAGAGAGATTTAAGAAATGACATAAATGTCTAATAAATATAATATTAGCACTCTTAACATAACTTTAAATTTTAATTTATTAGCAAACATATTTTATACTTTTCGAAGTCATTATTCGGTTTAAGTAATTTGCATATAACGGCTAATTTTTCTTCCCTACCAGAATATTTTTTTAAAAACTTTTTATACAAGTATATAAAATTTTATGGAGTTTCAAATTTCATAATTTTTCCCATTAAGTTGTTAAAATACTATAGAAAAATTTGATTTATATTTAATAGTAAAAACATTAATAAATTAGGGCGCAACTGAGACAAAAATATTTTCTTCCTCGAAATAATATTCGAAACCAGTTTACACCCTAATAAACTTAAGCATAGAATTAATATTATAAGATAGTGGATGATTAAATGGTGCAGAGTGGTTAAAGTATGTAAATTAGTGCAGTAATTTATTCATCCAAATTTGTAAGTCAAACGCATTCTAATACTTTATTATATAGTAAGAAAAATTATAATAATTTTAGAAAAAACTAATGTATTAGGTTTTTAACTATCTCATGAATTTGTCTAACTTCCAAGTCATTCCAATTTTGAAAGCACGCCATGATTTTGTTTCTATTGCATGTGTTTCTAAATTGAGAAAAATAATTGGTTTCAGAAAAATTTACACCATATAATTAATGTAATATGCCTAAATAAAATTTTATAAATAGTTTAAATTTTCTACTAGAATACCCAAGCATAAATTAATATAATATTTTTAAATAAATTATTACTTTTAATTGAGCGTTATTAGGCCCACATAAGGTATTCTTAATTAGCACAAAATTATTTTTCTTGAAAGAACCACATAGAATAAGCGTCAAATAATACGAATTTTTATTATTCATCGCAAAAGCACAAAATGTCATTTCAAATCCACTCTATTAATTCTTCTTTTATTATCCCGAAGTTGAACATAACCTACTCTCGCTCCGAACTCGGGCTCCCATTTTATCGACACATATTTGACCGAACAATTATTCCGGAAAAACATGTACATATCCTACGAAATATATATCGGCAATTCTTCACCAGAAGTATCCGAGCCGACGAACTTTACTGGAATCGATTAATATTTCTAGGAACGGATAGCGTTACACCCGAAAGCATCAGGAACAAAACTCCGCATTGATAAATGATAAAAATTATCCTCCTTCAAAGATTTTTGATTGGCTCTTTTCATATCTCACTTTGGAATGTCTTTTCATTAGGCAATAGCAACTTCCCCTAGAACACGGGTCACAAGAGAATTTAATTGCCTTCGATCGAATCTGCGCTCACCAATTTCATTTTCCTGAGTTGAACTATTTCAATCACAGTTACCACGAGACAAAACTTTAACAGCGTGGGGACGCGGGATTCATCCTCCCCCTCGCCTTCCCCATCGCTTAGCCAAGATTCAGTAATAGAGCCATTACTCTTACCATAGGAAGCGAGCGGCTCGATTCGAAATTACGATCCCTTGCTGCAACACTTTTAACCGCTAGCTTGATTAGCAACGTCGTACTACAAGGCGTCTCCGACACTTATTACAATATCGGTGAAATTTACAAGCCGGATGGACCATCTCAATCTTCTTTAAGTGCCAGGCAGTGATTGCACGCTAAGTATGGCTTAGCAGTGCTGTTTTATTATTAGCAAAACCTCTTTATCGTCCACGAGTTCATTACGGGCACACTGACAAGGTAATATCTTCTGGCTGTGCTAAGCCAGCTTTAAAATCTAATAGAAATGATAAAAATTTATTGAAAACAAACTCTCTCACGATGAATTGCTGACGTCCACTTTTCCAACATAATTCAAAACTGGGAACGCGTTTTCCAACGCTTCGTTATGTTCGGGAACGGAAAAAATTTCATTTACGGTCCGCAACCGTCACTTTTACGGTCCTGACTTCGTTAGTATTAAGTTCTTATCTCTTTGGTGTTAGAAGGACGCTAGATAAAAAGGCCATAGATGCCTGAATGAGTGACAAATTCTTTCGTTTTTGAATCTGTTTATATCGAAAGACGGTTTCATTAGATCACAAATGCTCGCTCATTTCCTCTTGTGAATGTAGATCATTTTTCTTTCTCTTAGATATATATTCCTGCGCGGTAGAAAAGAGATAAATTCATCCCAAATTATTTGCTAGTGAAGTTTCTTTTCTGTATTGGATGAGGCTGGATTTATACCTATATAAGGATTGATCTATATTTTAAGAAGATTCCATGTATTACGCAAAAAATTCATTGGCAGTATTTTTTCTTCTCACTTTTATTAATCCGGAAATTGTTTCTTGATAAAAGTGAAATAGTTTTAAGGAAGTCACGTGTTGAATTTTACCTCACACACTATTACTAGTTTCACACGTTCATTTTCAAACACTTTATCTAGTTTTTGAAATTTTTTAAAATTTACAAAAAAAATAAACCATAGTTTTGCATTATTTATAAAATCTTTTACAAAATATTTAAAATTTAAATATATACAAAAATTTTATTAAGTATAATTTAAAATGTGTAAATGTATGTAAATATACGTAATTAAATAGGAAAATCTAACAAATATTGTTTTTTTTAAAAAATCAAAGTGTTTAAATTCAGAGATTTTTTAAGTCTAAAACCCTGCTCACTACATTATTTTAAAAGAGAAATTTTTAAGAATTTCATTTTAAAGTATTGATTTAACAAGAATGGGCTGAGAATATGGGAAATGTAACTAAAAGTAAAAAATAAGCTGTAAACCAATAACTATTTTTGAAGACGACAGCAGACGCTTTTAAAAGTAATTCCAGCTACACCACCATACATCGTACAGAAATTTGATGCAAATCTTTATGTTAACTAGATTAATTTGAAATTGGAAGTTTAAACAAACCCCTTTTAATCAGATATGTAACTTGATAATATTCATATATAGTTTCATTCATGATAAATAATTTTTATCATCGTATCTCCAATAGGCAAATTTTTTTCTCTCTTAATTTTACTGAGTTTTAGTCAGTATTAAGTAGTCAGTCTAGTCAGTATCCTTGAAATGTAATGATATCTTGGAGCAAAGATAATTAAAAGCTAAATTAATTTCATGTAAAATTTAAAAATTTTAATCAGCTTCAATTTAAATTAGAAGCAAAATTGATTTAAATATGCCACGCATGGTATTAAGCTTAGAAATTTTAAGACTCAACTAATAGTTCAAAGAAAGGACTAAGAATATCACACACAGAGAGATTTGACTTAAAATTTTAACCATTTACGTAGTGCATTCTTTGATCTGAGCTTTCTATTAGACATCAAATCAGCAAATTTAGTTTAAAACTATACACCATTCTGTAAGCAAATATGCAGGTATACACACATTTAAGATTCTTTAGCTTCCCTAAAGTGCATCGCTGAGATTTTTTTACAGGCATCCATAAAGATAAATACATCCCAAAATTGAAGATATTTTATACACAGGCTGTGGAAAAAAAAACAGAAAATGATAGTATTACATGAAGTCCATTGGCTGAGTAGTAGTGTATCGAGCTTCCCCGCCACAGGTCTGGGGTTCTGATCCCGAGCTGAGCAATGTCGAAACCTTTCATACCTTCAATGGGTCGATAAATGAGTATCATGCTTGCTTGAGAACTGAATACTGGGGGTTTCACGTCAGGCAGACCACTTTACCGAAACATCTGCACAAGCTCTCCAGCGCCTAAGATCCCGTTAACTCAGATAGGCACAGTAGGCCTTGGACCTCACGGGCTGTTGCCCCACTGTGTGTGTGTGAGTTCAGTTCAGTAGTATTACATATCTGTATAGCTATGTCTTAATAAGTGTAAAAAATAGGTTTTAAATAAGTTTTTTATTTCCTTGATAACAACTTCAGACTGAAAAAATGCCTTCTGGTGTTAAAATTCCCTATTTTTATTTTTTTTCTCTGTATCTATCGTTTCAATTCATTTGATATGTAAAAAAGAGCGTGGTTTGGATTGCATGTATCAAAAAAAAATCTGTCTAATCATAGAGATTCCATTCGTAGGTAAATAATGATATACTTACATGTCTACCTAAACGGCAGGCTGTTTTGAAAAGTCTAATGAAGGATACGTAAATTATTTCATCTCTCGTTTGCATCTCAGTTTTTTGTATTAGGTGCTTAACTGCGACAACCTACTGAAAATATTTTTTCTGGGTGAACAGTTCTTCCTCAGTGTAAAATTTTTAATAAGTTTCAATTAACTATATCTTGATTTCAACTCGATTGAAAATTTAGGTTATGAACTACTCTTGTAATCTTCAAAGCTATTCTAAAATGTTATGGAGTACAATCCGATGACTTCTGTATGCTATCTTTTGTGAGATCACCAAGTGGTCATGTTCGAAAAATTGTGGCCGGTGTTGCTACTGTCGAGCAGTGGGCTTAAGTCATGTTGCTACTGAAGATCCATCGTGTAGAGGAGCAAATTCATGCAAAATCCATCAATATTCTAGCGTTGGTAGTGGGGTTTGGATGTTTGGAGAATGGGACGTAGCTTGGGTGTCAAAATTGCAAGTTCTTCCACAATAGATCCCGTCTTGCTTCTATGTTGAATATTATTTAAATACCAACAAACCAATGCTATTTTTTAGTTAATAATAGACAAATACGGTAATTAAATTACTGGTTGTATTCTTAAGTACAAACATATAAAAAATAGAATTTAGAAGCCTGTAATGACTTTTTTTATCTTGATTAAATTTTTTAAAAAGCTACTGTGAAAAAAGTAAACCCTGAAATAATTTTTATAAGAATTATTAAAGAAACTACAAGAACGAGAGGTTTTTCTTAGATATTAATAAAATATCTAACGTTTGTTTATCAGAAAGTGTAAACTCACATTACAAGCTCTTTTTTTTTTAAAAAAAAATACACTTATTGGGCATGAAGGAATTGCAGAACACATTAATTTTTAAGCATTTGATTGATTTAAGCATTTTTATTGTAAGAGATTAAAAAGAAATTTACAATACACTGAAAGTCGGGCTTCTTTAATATAAATATAAGGGAAAAGACAAAATAATAATCAAATAAGAAAATCAATGCTTATAGCTGCTTCAAAATTAATACAATACCTCTAAAATAAAACTAAAGATTCTCATCCTTCAATAGTTTGATAACGTTAGCCAATCCATAGAATATTAAAAAAAATTAAATTACAATTTACATAAAACTATTTATTTGCTCGTTCTAAGTGAGAAACTTGATAACTTAGTTAACTAAATTATTAGTAACTTGAAACATTCTGATGCACGATTAGTTCAAAATTAATCTGGCTAGAAAGAAATATAAGGGGAAAAAACATTTTTATTGGGGCGAAAAAAAATTTCTTTCTTTGCACAAACTGCAAGATTTTTTTTTATCCTACTTATGATATCAGCACTTTGATTAATCGCATCTTAAGGACACTGACAGAACATAATTAAAATCACTAATTCATACTGAAATATTACAAAAATGTAAACGAAAATCCATTATCGCCTTACATGTAATCGATTGCTAATACTAAACGTACAGCTACTCTGTATACAATGGATTAATTCATCTTCAAAATCCATTTGAGCAGTCACTACACAAATAAAAATTTAATTTGATAGATCACTTCGCAAATAAATAAAATTATAACCTTTAGTACTATTTTCGAGGTAGCTTTGAAATATGAAAGGCCCCAAATTAAGGAAAGAAAAATACATATTAACTATCAGTTCCTGAAACTCCATCGTGTCAGAAGAGATAATTCAATTTATGCCTTCTCTCCATCAAACCCCATTTAGCTCAGTTTCCCTGTTCTTTATTTTTCACACAAGGAATTATTAATCTTAATGTAAAGATAGTTAATGTCATAAATGCCAGGCAACTCAAATTCTTTCTTATATCAATTAAATATTTGCATCTTAAATTCCATCTCGAATCGCTCAAAGCATAAAATGTAATTTGAAGTTCTTAAAATAGCATTTCTTAAATCAAGTGTTTAGCTAATGTCTTTGGAACATTGAATTATCCCGTAGCAGACAAATTATCACAAGTGAGCGTTCCCTCTGAGGTTCAAACGCATCGTGATAATTCTTAACTGAACAATTACGGTGACACCAGAAACATACTCGAAGACATTAATGCGTATGTTTTTTATTACGGAAACTCACTAATGATACGTAAATGTAATTTATGCATGCGCGCAATGCACATACACACATACACGTTTGCGTTTTCTTGCGGAGAAGAAAATTAATGCTCCATTCAGTGTTCTTTCGCTACCACTATCTCAAACTTCCCAATTGACGACGCCGTTCGTAAAATTTAATCATATTAATTATCCGGTTGAGATTTTAAGGTAAGGTTATTTATTTCCTTGATTCTTTTTGCAGTAATTTCGGATCTTTATAAAAACGTTTCACGTCTATTTCATTTAATGTTTTGCTCGAGAAATTTATAAAAAGAGAAACACTTTAATAGATACTTTCTTACTCGTTTACTTTAAATTCCATGGCGGGTTTTCCCTCTTCTCTCATTTCAGAAGATAGAAGCGGTACATCTCTCCCCGCTCTAGTCTGATTAATGATATATTACTTCTCTTAAAACTCCCATCCCATTGATCTCTGCTTTGCTTTGTTTATGGCTACATCAGCTTCGTCAAAATGTATATATTTAAATCAGCGACACACAATTTCAATAAAAAGAAGAAAAAAAAGATTAAATGACAGGTGTCCTTAGAGAATATAATTTTGATTCGAGTAATAAATTTTGAATCCAAACAAAAATTGAGAACAAAAAATTAATTTCAAAATAAAAAGGTAAAAAAAAAAAAAAAATGCTAAAAAAAAAGTTGAATACAATTTGCTTAATTTTATTTTGCAAAAACAGTTTTGTCATTTTTAATAATTGTAAAAAAAAATGAAATGAAAAGAGGTTTGTTTAATTTTAAATTAGTTTTTTCTTATCTTTGTTGTTTAATTTTTATATCATGTGAACCGCTTTTTAAGTTTTTAGCAATCAAAAATAAATGTATTAAAAAAAAACTTTAATGTTGCGGGAAAAAATTTTAAACGCTGCATTCTTTATTTGTTTAGTTACCTTTTGTTGCTGTAAGTTCATTTAATTTATTTGTTATTTTTCCATCTAAAGTATAGTAAAAAAAGTTAGTTCTATGGGGATTTTCATTATACAAAAAAGTTATTTGGGCTTACAATATGAATAAATAAAAACAATTTTTTAAAAATTAATGCAATTCAATGTATATTTTAGTTTAGGTTTTTTTCTAACTATTCTTTTGTTTTGCTATTTGCACATTTTTAGGCATTCACTGTCTTTAGTGAGTAAGATATTGCTGCGTATTTACAAAATCATAAACATTTTTTCCCGCTAAAAAAGTTGAATATCAAGTGCGACAAATAAACTTTTTAAAATTAATTTACTCTGTATCTCTTAAAAACAACAACACAGTAATAAGGATATATAATAAGAGTGACTAATTACAATAATGCACGATTCTATTTCTTTTCCATAATTTTAATTTCTTCACTAAATAAGTGATGAAATTATAAGAGAAAGCTTACTAATTAGAAGTAGCTATGACTCTGTTCAAAATTTAAAATTAAAATTAATGTTTGTTTTATCTGAATTTCAAATTTCATCTATTACCATCACACGAAAATTGAAAATAATTTTGTTTTACTACTTTCTAAAGACGCCCGTGAAATTCGAATTATTATTAAAACTATTTCGATATAAAGAAAAAGGTTTTGTAAAAGTATAAATGTGTAACACAATAGTAATTCCGACGTACACTAAGAATTTCCGTCTTCACTGCATCTTAAAAATCCTTGAAATTTACGGTGGAAATCATTACTTATAAAGAGTGAAGAAATGATTGAATACACCCTATTGCAAACAGCAACTCAAAACATAAGAACTTTTTTTAATTTAATCAGAATTTTATAAATCTTAATCTTTTTATCTCTCCATTTCTCAACCTCAAATTGAAATGTATACATATTTTGAAAATCATTACTTTGTAATTGTAATACATGGGGTTTTAACAATTTTTTTTTACAATTCATGCTTTAAAACTTTGTTATGATCTTTCTTTAAAATACTCGTATGTTTCCACATAGTTGTCTTTTATATCAGTTGAACGGGAATATTGTATGAGAACCAATTTTTACCATTCGTATTAGTATGTCTTATATTTCTTGCTCCATATTTATTAAATACTACTTTCATAAACAAAAATAAGTAAAAAAGAGTAATTATTTAATGAAATTATAACCCAAATTTCGGTCTGATAATTGTCAAATCAGAAAAAAGACATTGTGTTCAAATTAATAATTAATTCAGTATGTATATTGTAAATAGTATGAATATATTCTCATGGAAAAAATAAATTTAATGTGATTATCAGGACATTTCATTAGTATGTAAGATGTCTAAGATTATACTTTATTAAAAAACCTTTACAGAAACTTTAGTCGTTATAAATTATTCTAATGTAAAAATTGATCGTATTTGGTGAAAATTTACTTGGTTTTTAATGAGGCTCCCAATAAGTTTAGTTCTTAAAATTAGATATGTGTTTCTAATTAAAAGTGTAAGGGCTAAACAATTCCCTCATTAAAAGAAATACACACAACAATTTCATATCAGTATATTGAAATTTCATGAACAGCTTATTGTGGTAAAAATCATTTTTATAAATCGTACTTCTCTTTAAACTAAAAGAGAGAAAAAACTTCAGTTTAAGCAAAATACATTCATCAACTTATCCTTCAACACACGTATGCAATCCTACATATCCTAGAATATCTCATTTTAGAATTTATTTAAAAACACTAATGAACTAAATTAAGAATTCAGATACATTGGTGTGGTTCTTTGTTTTATTTTTAAATAAATATTACACTATCAGGAATATAAAAGGTATTTTATGATTTAATACATGAAATCAAATGAGATTTCAAAAATAATCTGATCCATGAATTTTTTTTAAGCAGTCATTGACAAAGAAATTCAGTATTTGTTGAAAAAAAAAAGAATCTCTTTGTGAAATTCTGTAAAATTGGTTCTAAAATAACAATAAGGAGTTTAATTTTACATAAATTTTTTGTAAAGCAAGAAAGTTATGTGGATAGAATATACATTAATCAAACATTGGAAAAATAAATTTTAAAATAAGTAAGAACTAAATAATTTTAAGGCTTGAGAAATTACCCATGTTCATACAATACAACCAACTAGCAAAGAATTTTGAATATGCTTGTTGTTACTTAATAATTAAAAAAAACTTCCTGCATGTTAATTAGCATATTTATATATATATGTGTGTGTACACTTTAATTTTTTTAAATTTTTTCCTTCTATAAATTTATCGCGCGACTTCAATCTTATAAACAGTCGTCGACTTAAAAGAAGTACACTTTCGACAAACAACAAAAAAAGTTTCAAAAATTTAATTATTCCTGGAAGAATCTAAGCCTTGTGTTTAATAAAAAGGCAGGATGATAAAATAAAACATGTTTTCTATGCGTTGCGTCAAATTTCGTAGAAGCGGAAAAAACTCAAGTAAAAATATATTAAAAAATTACTTTCTGTGTTCTTTTCCGAATAAAAATTGGTTTTTTCCTTTACTTTTTTGCTCTTATTTTACCTTACTAACATTTTTCTCCTTTTTTCTTTCTTTCTTTTTCCAATTTTCCTCCTTTTTAATTTTATTTGCTTGTACATACACAATTTTCGTAGCTGTTTTTCTTTACTATATAAACTCCGTTATATATCGAACTTAACATTTGCAAAACCTCCAAATGAGAAAAGTACAATTACTTATATTAATAACTACACATATCCTAATATTGATTTTATTTTAAAAAATTATAAGGTATAGAGAATTTTAGGCACAACAATTTTTTTTTTGTGTTGCATTTTAGTTCATTAATTCCATAAGAAATATCTTTGAATTTAACCAAGGTTTTTCATAGCATGTTTGTTTTTATAAATATATGCGGATTTTATCAGTAGCAATGAATGTATGCATATGAATTCATACAATAAAAATTTAAAACTCTCCAAATAATTTGTCCAGATATCTACATTTTAGGAACAGAGTTAAGCAGAATTGGATATTTTCCAAAATCTACGTCAACTTATTTAAAATGTATGGTTTTACTAGAAAAAGAAGAAATAAATAAACCACAGAAAATTAATCTTTAAAAAAAAGGATTTAGTTTATAATGCAAAATAAACATAAAGAAGGGTTAAAATTTAACAAATTACTGTTACGATCAAAATAAATATTTTCGTTAACTTTTGGAAACTTCGCTGGGTCAGAACACACAACATATGTGATTCGGGCTAGAAAGTACACATAAAGAATTGCCTCTCGGAAAAAAAACAAGAGCTTTAAATTTTAAACATATTCAGAGAAAATATAAAGAAACATATTTATTACTCAGGTAACTATCATAGTATTCTTTTTTAATTCATAATTCGATAACTTCTGTTATTTAGTCTTATTATAAATTTCATAGCAAAAACACTTAAACACGATAAACTTGCAGTTTAAGCGTTTAAAAATTTTCTTTATATTTGCTTAATTAATTAACTAAGCTTAAGCAACAATTTTATTTTTTTATTCCTGCTTGTTTTAAATATTTCGTTCATGCCTACATTATTTTTTTATTCTTGAAAAGATTCATTATTTGTAGCAACACTTTTCAAAAGTTAAAAGAATAAACTGTATTTTAACAAAATCGTTCTCTACAATGTTCATTTATTAATTAAAATAATTTTTATAAGTCTAAAGAAGACCTGTATAAGTTTAATCACATGAATATAGGCAAAAGCATGCAAATCCATTAAAAGATTTAAAAATTACTTTTTAATGAAAATTAATTGAAAATATACACCTTTACTATTTTGCAAAATCATTGTTTTTATTACAAAAGTCCTCGTTGTGATTTTCTTTAGATTTTATAATTAATAAAACTTGAAGTAATATGTATGTAGGTAATGCCCACAAATCGCCTTCAAGGTTTTTAATGATGTGTATTGATAGTTGTCATAAGCAAACAATTATGAAATAAAACATATAAGTGAATCCATCATTTGTTCCAAATTGCAATATCCATATGAGAACAATAAATCATTCGGGTACGTTTGCTAGCTCTCAGTTGTTTGCAATCATTTACCTTTTTTACATTTTTATATATTTATTTAAATAAATATTTTATCCCAAAACTGAAATTTGTATTTTTGAAGCAATCCAATCGTTCGAATAACTAATTCATGGTTTCAATCCTTTTCTCATATTATTTAGTTAAATAATGCTATTCCATGCACACTGTTTTATTATGTATCACTCTATTGCGTTCAATTTCTAAAAATCGATACATTTAGCCTTAAAATAACATCATCATAAAAAGTAAAAAAGCAGGAGCATTAAGTATTCCGTTAATTTACACACACTGCCCATGCGTTATGTAATTCCTTTTAAAATAACAACAGTAATATGCTCACATTGATACTACAATCATAGTATATATTATCTTCTGAGACGCTTCATTTACTAAAAAAACTATATGAAAACTTTGCTTGTACTTATGCATGTGTGATATCGCTTTAGAATTATTAAACATTAGATTAATTTCGGTTTATCTTTACTTTTGAACAATTCACCTGAGATGGAATTGCAAATTGCTAAATAGTGTAGTCTCACTCATAAGTTTAGTGTTATACAACATATTCTAATTGTATATGTCTGCTTCTTAATTGTTTTAAGGGAAATATAATGCTCTTTAAGCACTTAAAACAAGTCACATTTCGGTAACATTAGATGGCACCAAGAATCCTTTGAAGAGCCCACACATGGTGCCTTAATTAAATTTATTAAATTTATATAGGTGCCGCGCTGTGTAGCTCAGCCCATAAATTGACCTTACTAACCCTCTTCTCCGTAGTAACAATATTGCTGCTAATGTATAATTAAGATTATGTTGCAGTAGATCTTTTCCCAAAAAGGCTTTATGAAATAAGTAGTCACTTATATGTAACAAGCAATCTCTTGCGATCGATTACCACAAAATGAATTGCTGGAGAAGACTTAAGACAATATGTAATAAAAGACTTAAGTCTCAACCTGTAATTTCATACTCATTAGCAGTCAATAGAAGGGCTGCGAGTTAATTTCCAACTCTCTCATTAACTTTATTATTGATTGTGATTTTAACACTCAGCAACAGATGTATCTCAATGAAAATGCCTCATTCTCTAAATAGTTACGACTCCTTGATGTGTCTTCAATCAAGTGTACATAAAATCGAAGTGAAAACTAAAGTTGAAGTCGAATCTCCATTCTCTTTGATGAAATAGTGGCAATTAACAACCGCCGTTAATGAACAGTACTTCGACAAAACGTAGAATTAAACACGTGTAATGATAACTTCGCAAAGCATCTTTAGAATCCTCTTTACAACGGTATGTCCATGTTTGACGGTGGTCTGCCTTGATGGCAATGACTTAAGGCCCCGTTTCGTGCCTTCACGGAGTTAATTGCCTATCCTGTCAAACATTTCAAACCGAAACAAACATTTCAACTGCTTCGCTATTCTAGACACGATCGTCAAAGTGTTTGGTTACGGAAATGATCTTAGCGGCAGTCAAGCACTTGATTTGGTTGGTGGGTCGAATTAGGCAAATACGTGGATCTAATGATCCGTCCAGAATCAAGCAATTGTATGCGAAAGCACGGTCGCTGTTTTTGTACTGGGATAACCGCCGCCGAAAACGACGATTAACCTTTATACCCTTGTAACTATTTTGCTCTGAGTTCGTACATTTAATTATAGGGATTCGAAATTATTGTATTCCATTATCTTTAGGCTTAATTAGAAAGGCAACCTTTTCCTTGATTAGTATCCTTTCGTCTATACCATGGAGTGGGACCAGTCTGTGGCAACTTTCTTACTTACCTAGAATTACAAAATGTGTTTTAATTTGTGTGAAATAAATTAAGATTATGGGTTGTGTGCACTTTTCTGAAAACTCTCATGGGTATTCCGAACGAAATAGCTGTGTTTACAAGAGATACTGAGCTACATAATAGTGCGTTATGAGTCTACAAACTTAGGTTTAATTTATGCTTTGTATTCATGCAAGCGGTAAAATTCGTGTAGTAAACAAATCTAACTGAACTCCTTACGGAATATCAATGAAAATAGATAAAGCACACATTGTCGAACATTTAATTAGTTACAAGTAATAGATTTTATAGACGCGGAGCAAATGTTTTAGGGAATTGCTAATTTATGATTCTGACAATGTTAGAATATACAGTTAAATTCTTGAAAATGATATATACCCGTCGATTTGTATATTTTCACCTATATATCTTACTCCAAAAAAATTTACTAAGAATTTATTTCTCAAAACTCAATTAACATAAAATATGACCTTATCGGATTATGTATGACTATTAGTGAGGTTGCATTTCTTCTGAAAATTTGAAAATGGTTTTTTAATGTAATGTTTAATAATATAAATTGGTTGATATAACAGGAATTTTAACATATATGCATTTTTTTACTATATTTTTTCTGCACATGAAGATTATTTATTTCTATTTCTGCAAGAGATTTCTACCACAGAAATACGTCGAATTCTTACTTTTAATATAAGTTTTAAAGAAAAGAATTTTTTTTTATTTTTTTTTTATCCTGTATATATATAAAAAATAAAAGTTTTTGCTTCGTTGTTGCTCCCAAAAGTTTCATATAGACCTAGTGTACCTTCTAAGTGTGAAAATTAAATCAATCAAAATCTACAAAATTAATCTACAAAAATTAAATCAATCAAATGAAATCCAAAAAGAGTATAAAAAATACAATTAAACAGATTTATTAATTAATGCGCTGGTTTAACCCCAAAGATAGTACAAAGACATTACAAAAGTCAAGTATTTACAAAATTAAAAATAAATTAGTAATTACCGCACAATACATATTAAAAACAACGATACTCTTTTTGTTTATATATATACATATATATATATCAGAATGCCTTGAGGTTATTGTTAACAATTATATTGAAATTAAAACACGTAACTTGTTTTTATGACGCAAAGTGTAAACATAAATGAAGAAGTATTCTTTTAAAATATAATTAAGTTCTGATACATTGGGGGAAAAATTTATATTTAATCCAACTAAGATATTTTTATCGTCTTTAATAAATATTAATCGTACTTCTTTTTTTTTTTTTTTTATTTAAGTAGCATGTCATTTCATTTTTATTCGTAAAGAATGAAAAACACGTTTTAATTCTTTAATTACATTCAATTAGACAGTTTTGTCTTGAAATTTATAAAACTATCAGAAGTATTTTTGTATTAAATAAAGCTATTTTCGCTTTTACAAATTTAACGTAACTATTCAACGTAGTGTTTGTTACATTGTATTAACTTTAAAAAATGATCGTATTCTTATTAAATAGAATTTCTTTCATTCCCAATAAACATCACAACTGTTCTGATACAATGAATTAAAATAACTATAATAAATTCTTTGCTCGAATAAATTTTTATTCAAATGCGAAACGCGAAAGTTCCCGTTAATCGCATCTTATCCAGCACTAATGATGTAATAATTTAAATGGCGCCACTTTTGCCTCCAGAAACTTCAAGGTCATTCATAAACATTTTTTTTGTTTAATTGCTCTTTATTAAATAGCTTTGTCTCAAAAATCGTCGAATTGACAGATCTCATTTCAAGTCGATATGAGTCACTGGAGCAAAAGTGGACCGCTTTTATTTTTCTACCGCGTTCATGTCCCATTTTTTTTTCATCCTTTCTCTTTATGTTTTTCCATGCCATTTCGTAATTTTTAATGCAATTTTTTTTTCTGTGCAGCTTCCTTTTTTCGCACTATCTAGTTGTCAATGGCAGCAAAATCAATTAACATGCCTCTGCAATTTATCTAATGTTTCTTTCTTTCCCCTTCTCTTTCCAGAGGAACTGATGCAAAAGACATTTACTCCATTCGGTCCCATTCAAGAAATCAGGGTTTTCAAAGATAAAGGCTATGCTTTTGTTAGGTAAGTCATTAAGTTTAATACCGCTTTAGCTCAATGAAGTTTTTCTATTATTCGCCGCGCTTGCATCTTCTCATCGTCCCTCTTAGTGCCTACCCCCACCCCTTTTATTTCCCTCTTTGCTGATTTTTTTTTTAACTCACGGGCCTTCCCCTGTGTTTATAAACGCGCTTCTCTTTCTATCCTGTTTCGTATTCGCTCATTCAAACGTTGAAGTTTTTAACCCGCGAATATTTCAGAGAGACAATTAACCCTCGCATCTGATGGGGTCTTTAGTCCCCTGCTTTTCGATAGCCCCCCTCCCTCTTTAAATCCAAACGAAAGAATGAAAACGAGACTCTAGTAAAAGAAGGAGAGGGGAGGGGACTTCTTAATTGAAATGGTCCCAGAATGAAATACTCACTCTACTAGCGGCCTTCTTTCATACATCTCTTAAATGGTGATGAAACCTTCTCTACCCCAAATAGATGAGTCGACGTCTCTTTGAGCAATATTTGCCGCTTAATTCAGTAGTCTCCATTCTTTTCAAAGGTTTTAAAAGATGTTTCTTTTAAGCAGAAAAAGGATGGAAGAGGGAAGTTAAAAAAAATGAAAAAGAACTTCCCGGAAGGTGCTTGGTTAACATCGGATATTGGCCTCCGACTCCGTAAGAGATTTTGAAGCACCATTACACGGATAATTCTTGAGAGGAGAAAATATACGGCGTTCTTCAAAGTCTAGAGATGAAATTGCGTTTATAATTAAGAGCCTTAAATAATCTTTACGTTTGAAGGAACGGTGTTTCAGTCGCAACTCTGTTCATGCTTGGAATGAAGTGGGGTCGGAGAGGGGCAGTATTCTGGTGTGTATATTACTATGTCGGAGTGGTAGTGTCGAGAAATATGTGTGATAGCAGTTAATTTAGGCCTTCCGGAATTTCCTGGACTGGCTTTACTTTGAAATAGGTCCATCGATGTTTTTGAACATTCCAACCGGTCCAGATGAGTTCATTGCTTAAGATTTTGAAGAATTTGTTGGATAAAGAAAGGCTTTATAATTTTGAATTTGAACATTTGTTACTGTAGGTTGGATTTAATTCTTTTAAAATGTTATAGAAACTTTTCATTTATTGAAAAATTAAACTTCAAAGTAAGAATAGTTAATGCTATGTGTACTTTAAGATAAGAATGAAAATATATCTGGGAAGAAAATTTTTTTTTAAGGAATTTATTTGAGATGGTCAAGAGAAAGGTTTAAAAAGCAACAGCTGCTTGTTTATATTACTCATTCCTTTTTTACTTTTAAACTTTCAGCATAACGTTAATTTTATTAACTTAAAAATAACATAAAATCCTTAGGAATGATATTGTTGGTTGTTAATACGATTTATTTTTAATTTTGTGGTCGGAAATTTATTCATTTCATGAATGAAATTTGTCCTTAAAAATATATAGAATCAATTTACTTATAAATTATTCACCTTAAAAATTTTCATAACATTTCTGGAAAAAGTGAATTAACACTTAAAAAATAATCTCAATTTCAAAAATTGCTATAAAAAACTTTTCATTTAATATATACTAAAGAATTCCTTAAATTCAATGGAAAAAGTACTTATTAGTTCACTTTTTATATACACTTCGTCGTGCTTCTATATTTACTCAAAACTTTAATTAAAATGTAACCAATGTGGTGAAGGCAAAGCTGCTATCTTTAGTTATAGCTAGAAAGTAGTTCCTAGATTCGCTAGTTATATTTCCTAGATTTTTTAACAAGACATTTGTCTTAATATTGATATATTTACTTATTTTTATCAAATAAATTCAGAACTTTCAAAAGCAATGCAGAAAAAGTATTCCAAAGAAATAAACAGATTACTTTTACTTATTTTTGACAATATATTGACAAAAATAAGTAACTTTGACAGTATATTTCATCTTAATTTTAAACGGAATATCAATTTAAATAGCACTTGATCCATACATGTATATTCTATTATAACAAAGAGTTATTGCACTTTCAAAACACCACTAGATTTTTTAATGTTAAAATATGTTCCAGTGTGAGCGAAAGATTTAAAATAAAAATACTGCTTTAGAAAAATGTGAAAATATATTTCTATAACTGAAGTAAGGGTTAGTTTTGCTAAAAGTGCTGAAAATAATTCTGTAAATTATATTTCTTAAATGTTAAAAATAAAATCACGCAAAGTAATGAATGAGTCAGCATGTAACTGAAACCATTATTGGTTAAAACTACAATAGTAATTAATATAATTATTCCTCATTTCTGTGAATAATTATCTTTCTATCTTTAATTATATATATCGGATAATAAATGAGCTGATACCTTATCTGCTGTAATTCCCAGTACATTCATTAACATATAGAGACCTAAATGTGCCACATATCTCGGTCTGAAATCCAAATGTATTTCAAATACAGCAAATTTTTACGTTTTATTTTAAACTAAATAAATTATAATGGTGACTTCACACATTGCTATTTATAGTGTTCACAACAAGGGTAAAAAAAATTCCTTTTATCCCAGCTTAGTTAGAAGAAATTAATGCTTAAATTGTGAAGCTATTAAACTAAAGAGATATCAGATTTTTTAGCAATTATATATATATATATATATATATATATAGCAGTCCCGCGCACACTGGGGTTCCGCGGGTCCCCCCCCCCCAAAGCCCTTGATTTTTTTTCAATTGATTATAATCCTATGTGTATGGTAAATAGAAAATTTAATGAACTATTTATAATTAATAATTAATTTTATTAATTACTCCTAATTATTCAATATTTAATTTTTTACGGTTTTGTGTTTCCGAAAATTGATGAAATCAAAAGAATACGCTGGGCGGCGTATTCGAGCATGATTCGAGAATGATGGACTTCCGACCCTGGATCCTCCAACCTCTTGAAAAATTCCTCTGTGCGTCACTGATACATATATATGTATAAATTTCCAGAAAATATAAAATAAAAGGAAATTATTCTTAAAATATTTTCCTTAACGCGCAGCTTTAGCTTAATATTGTGCATTACGTTTTTATAATTCCAATGGCTCCTTTTTTTGACACTTTCAAAAAATGCAAGACCAAAATGTAAACTTTCCTTTTATATTAAGATTTTTATGATTATTTCATTTTTAATGTTATTGAATGTTAAAATATACACTTTATTTCTTCAGACTCTGAAGGAGTATCAATTTAAACAAAAATTAAAACATGATGAATATATATATATATATAATAAATCTAAATCTATAATTAATTAGTCATGTATAGAATTTTCTTGGTTTATCCATTAGCATCCAAGAATCTTATATTAAACTCCAAAAAGTATAATAACCAAGTAGAGTTCTTTTTAAAAAAATTTACAAACTTTGAGACATACAACGAATGCAAACTTCTATTTGAGGAAATAGAACAAAGAAAACAAAAATTAAAAAATGCAAGTTATAACATATATTCATACGTACGTTAGTTTTACTCATACGCAGTCTATTTCAATCTTAAGGTATCCGACTACGTTCGGAACCGTGATTTTAAAAAAGCGCATAAATGGATAATTTTCATGATATTTAGTGTAACTTAGATTAGAATACATGTATAAAATTGTTGTAAGGATATTTTGACAAAAAAAATTATTTAAATGCAATGCTTCGATAAAAAATTAACTTAAAATAACCTTTTTTCAAAATGTTCTAATTTTGTGAAAAATGCTTCTATTATAATAATATTTTGCCTGTATCTAGCTCAGACCTCTGTACAGAGGCTCAAATATGATTTGCGTTTTTTTTTTCTTAAAATTTCTCCCCTCTGTTGTCGTAAAACATGGATAAACCTACTTCTTATATATTTCAAAAGTTCCAGGTGAGCCTCTGTAGAGAGGTCTGAGCTATATACAGGCAAAATATTATTATAATAGAAGCATTTTTCACAAAAGGAGAATATTTTGAAAATGGGTCATTCTATGTGCATTTTTTGTCAAAATATTGTACTTAAATAATTTTTTATTGTAATACTATTCTTAAAACTATTTTATATACATTTTCTAATCTAAGTGACACTAAATATCATAAATAATATCCATTTATACGCTTTTGCAAAATCACGGCTCCGAACGTAGTCGAATACCTTAATTAAAAATCGACGGAGATCTTATATTCGAAACAGAATTGTCCATAAAACGATTGTCATTATAAATCAAAAATTTGTAATAAAGAAACACATAAAATAAAAGAACTTTTTAAATTCACGTTTTCAATATAATACATAATGAAATTAATATCTTTCACAATAAAAATATTTACTTAGAGTAAAGTTATGTGAGTAAAATCGCAATATTTTTAAAATTACCCATACGGTAAAAGAAATTAGTATTATCTTTCATTTCGAATAAAAACCTCACTCATTTTAAAAATATACAATGAGCTCGCGAATAATCTAAGCCCTCACATTGTTCGCAGCTGTTAAGAGAATTTTTAAAATTAAATATCTCAAAGAGAGAGTTTATTTGGTTTCTTCTTTACTGAATTTGTTTTTGTGATATATTACTCTTTTTTGTATTTCAGATTTGCTACCAAAGAGGCAGCCACACATGCCATCGTGGCTACCCATAACATTGAAGTGAACGGCCAGACAGTGAAGTGTTCTTGGGGGAAGGAAGCCGGCGATCCAAACAACCAACAGCAGCAACAGGTGGGCTTAAGTCTCAAGGTGGGTGGGTGGTTACATGGTTGTTACTTGAATCTTTGAAAGGACTTTCAAGGATTTGTTTGTGAAATCAATGTTTGTTTCATAACTATTTGTCATTCACTCTGAAATATTCGAGAGCTTAAAGAAAAGTTCAGAAAAAACTATTTAAATACTTTCAATCACAACTGACACTAAGCAAAATTGCGAAAAATAAAAAAATTTATAATGCAAATTTTATAAATCTTCTAAATATAATAATATATAAAAAGCTTTATACATTTAGAAAAAAAGTATAAACTTATCAAACAAGGAATTGCAAATGACGTTATGAATTATCAAAGGCTATATTTAAGGGGTTATGTAATTTAATGTATTTCTCTTTGTGAAAATCTTTTTTTTTTCGGTTTAAATAACAACCAGACAACATTAGCTTTTTTTTTTTTTTTTTTTTTTTTTTGAAAGAAAAATCACAAATGCATGCTCGCAACACGATTGTCCCGTTTTTCAGACTCTCAAATATAAATTGTGAAAGCTTGGCTATCATTTAAAGACTAATTACTTTATATTAATCCAATATCAATAATTAGCCGTAATTAATACAAATTAAATATAACTATCTGTTTTCGCTTTATTACTGTGATTAAATTTTTATACATAAGAAATAGAACAGTAATAATGCATTTAAGTAACATGATTTCAACTACTATGACATATCGTTACTAATTCATGTAGCTAAATATGTCGAATATTCAGTTCTTTATTAAAATAATTTAAATTTTAAACAGTCGCGACACATCGGTCTATTATGGATTTGGATGCACAGAATCAAGAGACATTTTGATAAAATCACCTTTATTTTACGTATCAATTTACTATCAAATCTTAGTTTAAGCAAAAGGAGCGGTCAACTTAATTACTAATCTAGATATCTGTA
This sequence comes from Trichonephila inaurata madagascariensis, assembly GCA_019973955.1. Classification (NCBI taxonomy): domain Eukaryota; kingdom Metazoa; phylum Arthropoda; class Arachnida; order Araneae; family Nephilidae; genus Trichonephila; species Trichonephila inaurata. The sequence goes on from BMAV01007113.1 coordinate 1,494,239, forward strand.
GCAATTAATTCGATCAATTAACTGACAGTTAATTCCGCAGTACTGATCCTCTTTTTCCGTTGGGATCATCAATCTCCTTCCTGAAGCTCCGATAGATTTGATTATTACAATTCTAACAATCTAACTTCAGTATCACACAATGACGACGATAGACTCACTCTCTTTCTTAGCTGGACTTTAAATACCAACTCACATTCGCATAAATCATGGTTCCTTCACGGAAAGCGATTTTATAACCATACCACAGTTTAGAGTTTTCCCAAGAAGACTAGTCAAAAACGCGAACATATTTCCAGTCATAGCCACTTATTTGTAATTAAGTGGTGCGAAGTAATTAATTACATTGAAGTAAATCAATTGTTCGATTGACTAATTTTCAATATTGCTATAGATAGTTTGCATGATAAAAAAAAAGCAAACTTAAAACAATGTTCAAAAATATAGAAGTAATTGATTCTGAAAAAATAATTAATGTCTTAACCATAATGAATATTGAATTGTTTCTCATAAAAAACAATTTTTCCTCTATGAAAATTCAAATAAAGGAAGTCTTGCAGAACGTTTTGAGTTAAATCAAAACAAAAAAGGAAGAAATAAAAAAAATGTTTTAAATCACAAAACTAAAAGTTTTCTTTATACAAAGACAAGAGTATAATTTATCTAATAATGTTTTATTACATGAAGTCAAAAATGCGAGTAAGATAAAGTAGTACTTTGCATAATTCTAAATCTTTCCTTTCACTAAAGTGAAGCAGTACTCGCGGAATATATTCAGATATTTGTATGGGTTGTTAAAGGCACAAGAGAGTGCATTACTTGATTAATTATATTAATTTTAAAATATTTGATTTAAAAAATATGAGTTTCTTATAAAAAAACACTCTAGAAGTTTTATTCCGAATTATTTATAAATCAAACCAAACTATTCAGTAACATATCCTTCAACTTACTTAATTTATTGAAAAAATACTCAAAATACATTTTATAATCAAAAACAGTACTTCGATTTATTCACAATCAGGAAACTCACAATAGCAATATTTCATTATTTAAGTCGTAAGTTTTCGCTGTTTGTATTGAAAAAAATGGATTTATTTTCACAGACTCATTTTCATCTAAAAGAAAATATACATAATTAACGTCAAAAAAAAAGGACTTTATATTTCTCAACAAAACACGCGAAAATATTTTTCTTAACATCCTAATTTAAATAGTTCCTCAGCATTTTAATGTGATTTACATAAAAGCAATTTTTTACGTTAAACTAATCCTTAAGGGCTACAACATACGAAAAAATTTAATCTCCAAGTTTGAGAGCTCTTTTTACGTCTTCCACAAATAAACTCCAGCAAATTAACCCATTTGTCATACAGTCATTGCTTTTCAGCGCCCCCCCCCCTATATTAATATACCCTGTTACTGCTTACACATTCACATTCAAATTTGATAATAGAAAAGAGACAATCCCTAATTTCGTATTCATTTTAGTTTCTGGAAGTTTGCAGGGAAAACAGCGCACAAATAAGATCATATCTATGTAATTGTATTTCTACCAAAGTGCGCAATTTGGCTGCTAATCATTAAAGCATAAGCAATGTAGAGCGATCCCGAACGAAACGAAGAATTAATGCTGAAAGAAAATGCATATATAAGTGCCTCTTCCAGAATTAGGTAAGTGCGCTTCCGTATTTATTACATTAGCATATGATCCGGGTCGCTCTACGAAATACAGGTTAGAAATACCAACAACGCATCTAACCCAAAGTTAAATATTCGGTAAGTATTCGCTGTACAAATGAAATTAAAGAGTGTTGTACAAGATTCGTGGGATATTAATTGAAGAATTAGGAAGAGAAACTTTGCTACTGTGTACTGCCGACAAATCAAAATAAATTTGTATCTAGTTAATTAATCTCTTTTTAATAAAACTATTTCACTGTGCTTTATTTTTTATAAATAGAAAAAAAGTTGTTGAATAAGAAAGCTGATGATGAGTAGTTTCATGAACTTTACTAATTAATAATGAAGCTTTGATTTCTACTTTGGTGACTTCGTTTTTGAAAGGCATGATATATTTTTATGTTATTGTTTATAACGATTTCACGTTGAAAAATAGTAGAATTACCTCTACTTTGATTTCTGCATTGTTTGTCTGCATTGTTCATTCTGTTGTGTTTCCTAATCAAAATTCAGCTGTTGAACAAATTTTGAGTTCATTAAATACTTTTAAATCACTTTTATTATTAGGTATGACCCAGTTTTTAAATCTCTAAATAAAATAACTAATACTTTACAATTTATTCAAAAAAATTAATCATTTCAAAAATTAAAAATCTTTATTAAACTATTTTATTACTTTCATATAAACAAAATAGTGTCGATGGAAAAATTTAATAACTACCACTTTTCAAAATATTTTTAACCATCAACAAATAAAATGATAATGAGAGCGAAAATAGCTAGCTTAACGTAATTCAAAATCAGGTTTTTTTTAAAAATTAATTCGTGTGCATTCATGTTATTTAAGTTTATAGGTGAGTAATACTTAAATAAATATTTATTTTTTTATTTTCTCTCATGTTTTCTTTGTTTTCTAAGTACATTAGCTTCTTACTACCAAACGTGAGGTAAAGTGACATGCATTCCATATCACTTTTTTTTTGTCATTAATTAGAAAAAATTTTGTACTCTCCTTTTTTTCATAAAAACTTTTAGTTTGAGAATTATAATATTTATAAATCTTAAATTTCTAAGAGGTAAGCAATTTCAGAAGGATCGCTCTACAACATGAGTAATTATAAAATTTTATCTTAGATTTTAGCGCCTTCCTCCCTTATTCAAATATTTTTAAATTAAGATCAAACTTTTATCATTCAATGCTAATATAAACTTCTCCTTTTTTAATCTATACTTTTTTTTTATTTTCAGAATCATCTTTATGAGAATTATAAATATAATTTATCATGATTTAATGCCTAACAATAAAATATCAAATTGGTTAATAACAAGTGATTTATAAATATTAAATTATTTCCTTTGCTTGTTTGTACATAGAAATTCTAATAAAAACACTTAAATCATTAGAAATCAAAAATATTTGACATTAGTAGCCCTTTTTCTCTCATTTAATTAAATAAAATTTACAAGTTATACATAATTATTTTTCAATTCAGATACTTCGTCAAAAAGAATGAACATTATTAGAAAAAAAGTATTACAGAGCTAAAAGTATTAAAAAGCGTTCGTAAATTTAATATTTAATTTTAATTCATCTACGCCAAAAGTTTAAAATCAAGCGAACACTTTTTATTTGTCATTCTCAAATGTTCTTTCAGAATAAGAACACACTCAAAACGTCAAAATTTGCATCTAAGAAATAAAACTTAATTGTTTAAGAAAAAAATTCATACAGCAATCTAAAGGCTCTACTATATCATATAATAGTTTTATCTAAAATAATAACTGAAAAATACGTTTTTTTATGGTACATATATACTTGAGTAGTAAATTAATTTTTTTCAAAGATTATATAATATGAATTAAATCAGTGTGTGTGTTCCACTCGATTAGTAGTACAAGTTAATTAAATATAACAATAATTAGTAATATAAGTTAATTAGATATAATAATAATTAGCACAATACAAGTTAATTAAATCTAACAATAATTAGATACCAAAAATCGTAAATAACCTAGTCATCTGAAGTTATTAAGAAAAATATAATCTTTATTATCTTATATTTAAAATTCTAGTTGCTCTTAAATATGATGTTTGTAGCAATCATATTTTATATAAAAATAAACTCTTACTCACATTAAATGTAACTTTTACTATACCTCACATGATGTATTATAATATAAGTTTTTTTTATTCTACAAATTTTGTACAAGTTTTTCCTTTTCACGGAACTCATAATAATAAAAACACGACACACTTAGTATATTTTTATAAACTCTTCAGCTCTAGTTTGTATACAATCAAAATATTGCATAAAAAATAAACCTTACTCTCTAGACGTAATAATTTTTTCTATTAAGAAATTACAATCTCACACAATTTAAAAATACCATCTAAATTCCTCTTGTTTTTTACAATTAAACTGCATAAAAATATTAATGAGTGAACTTTTATTCAAACTATTCCAACTCTACACATCTACGAGCAGATCATTTGACGAAATGCACTCCCTTGGTTAACCCAAACTGCATTGCATTACTTATACCATAGAGTCCTTCATCTCAGTTAATATGTTAATTAGGTAGTTAACGATACTTCCATGAATTACCATGGACTCCAAAATTCGATTTTCATTATCTCCCTCTTTAAAGCAGACGTAATTTTACGTCTTATCAATGCCACCGAATGGTAGGATTCTATCCCCATCCAACAAATAGATTCGCAGTCGTAAACTATTGACAGCATTCATGTTCAACTGTAAAGCACCTAAATTCTGTACAAGCAATCTATTTCGAGAAATGAAATTACCTTGCTAAGTACCAATAATACTTTGCACAGTCAAAGCTAGCTATGGATTTGCGTAGCTTTGTGATACTGTCCAGTTAAAATCGTTTTGCATATGTGGATATTTTTATAAAGTTCCGACACTGGACATTTTATTTTTAAAAAATTTTAATCGTTGTTGCAAGAATGGTTCCTTAAATCGATTGATAGAGATATCGATAGAGCAAATGAAAAGATATTAATTGAAATATTCTATTTAGAAAAAATATTCTCTAAAAGCAAACTTAATTTGTTTTTATAAAACAATCACTTAATATGCTAAATACTAGTAATGTAAAGTTTAATTACGACTTCGTATAGATCCACTATACCCGGGATGGGCATTAAGTCGATCGCGATCGACCGGTGGACAACTAAGGCATTTTGGGGTGACCGTATTCACTAAGAACTAATAATCATATGAAGGTCTAGAAATATTTTAAAAATACGGAGAAAAAAACCCGAATCACAAGAGAAAAAGTTCGTTACATATAAAATGTACTTCGCTATTTGGTGGTTATTTTGTCGCGAAAATCATAAAATTTTCTTGCATCCAGGAAAAAGTTTTCTAAATAGAGGTTAGTAAAATGGAATTCCGACTGTATTGTAAACTTTCTGTGACTATACCTACGGCACTGGGTGGACCGCAACACCTTGAAAAAATTAGTAGCCCGTATCCTGGAAAAATCTGCCCACCCCTGCCTTATACCAATGAGAAAGAATTCTAACTATCATCAGTAAATTCTAAAAAACGTGATTCATACATAGACCACATTTTCAAGAATTAAAAAACATCTAAATTTTATTATAAGTTTGAATAGTTTTAACTAGAGTATCTGCTTAACAAGATTTTTATGCTCTGGAAATTTAGAAACGTTCTACAAACAAGCAATTTTTCTTTTATATACACGTATAAAGTTATAACGATAAAATGTAAAGCTTAATATAAGCTGGTAAAATTCAACTATGATACTAATATTGAATAATTTTTCTGTCTGAAAAATTATTCAGAGTTAGGGCTCTATTTTTCAAAGTAAAGGAAAGACAGTCCAAAATATTATCAATATTTTTAAAGAATTTATATATCAAACTTTTTGTGAAGATTTTTGTCATTAAATCCCTAAATTAAATAATATATGTGATTAGTGTATAGATTATTTTTTAAAAAAACTTATCTATTAATTGCGATGAAATAAAAGTACAACAATGATATATACATAATGGAACATGAAAGAAAAAATCTAATGCGGTAATATAATATTTTTAAAACAAATCAAACTATTCGTGGGATTAATTCATTCTATTTTTCAAACTGGAATCCTTTAAATTATTTCTTATGTTCAACTCATGAATTTTGGCTTTCACTTTTATCTTGGATACATTTATTTTCATAATTAACGCTTTTAAAAATAACTCTATATCGTAATTCGAAACATTAATTCATTGTAAAGCAAGAACATTTCCAGGAAAATAGTAAATACACTTCTGGCCAAAAAATTAGAACATTATGAAGAAGGAATGATACAAATATAAAATTCTTCGCATGAAAAGAAGTTTCCGGAGTACGCAAATAATTAATATTTAAGTGCAATTGAACAAAGAGGAAAGGAGAAATGGTATACCAAACTCTGTACAAGAGGAAAGCTACTCAGTGGGTTTCTTATTCGGAAATCGCATTTGAATGTTGTCAGATCGGTCTTGCAGGATGGTACAGCCCCATCATGCACCTTGAGATCCACCTTTTTTCAATTGAGTATAGCTCATTCGGTGCATTTAAGCTTACAGATTAAAACACCGTTAATGTTTTTTATTTCAGATAAGCCAATCGGCAGGAATCGTGGAGAAAGTGAGCAACCATTGTGACGGCTCACGCGTCTCTTTTCTGTAACATAACCTCTGGGTTCTTTGATGGCCAAGATTA
>BMAV01007113.1:1505660-1525716 GCA_019973955.1 Trichonephila inaurata madagascariensis
CAGTTCTCTTTCCCTTTTTAGTGTTTCAGATAGATAATTATTTTCACTATTTCCTTCTTTAAAATTTTTTAGACTTTTGAAAAATGAGATAAATTTAGATGTATAAAAGCTTTCAGTCCTTATTTTGAAAGCAAAAAATATACTTCATTTTTTTTTAAAGTTAACCGTTTTCTTCCTAACTAAACATTTCTCAAATAACTTAAATCTATCAGAATTTACACAAAATTTAAAGATAATTAGTTTAGAGCAGTAATGAATAGCATTTCTAGCTTTATATACGTATTCAGCCTAATCTAACTACCAATTCCATTAAAAAAAGAACTAAGAAGCAATGTAGGAATACATATACAATATTAATAATTATACTTTTATGTTCTTATTGCATATTTGATTAAATTTCAAAAACTGTTCTTAATTCTACAGCTAAATGAGAAATAATATATAGAGATTTTCAGCTTACAAAATTTGAATATTTAATCTTTATGAAATGCAAATATTTTTTTCTCTCTGTAAGTACATTCTTTAATTATTTAATTTCTAAGAGGAAATATTTCGTTCTATATACATTAAACATCATCCAACAAAATATTTCACTGAATTATATAACTTAATGAATGCTGCAATAACAGCAAAATTAGTTGAAAAAATTAAAATTCTAACAAATGTAACTGCAAACTGTGCAATAAGTAGCAGGGCGCCATCTGTTGGCATTAATAGTAACTACGTACCTAAATTTATGCGATGCCATTCCGTTTGAGTGCTGACTATTGGTATTCTATTACGATACGCATGAAAAACACACTATCAAGGTGAATATAATTTGCATTGTGATTTTGAGTTGTTCGATACAGTGTTCTGAAATCCAAGAAGTTTGAATAAAATCTTTATGTGAATAAAGAGACATCAAAAAATATTGAGAGATTTTTGTTAAAACTTTTTTTGTGTAAGTAATGTAAAGTAAGTAAAATAAACTCACAACTCTTAACTTAAATAATTATAAATAAAATTTATCGTATTGTTAATATCTATTATACAAAAAATGCCTTAAGGTTATTTTAATAAATGATGAGATTACAGTAAAAATGTCTATATTCTCTTCTTCAAAATTATTTCTAATTCCGTGACTTTTTTATTTCTCAAACTGATTATTCTAAATAATTTCAGCATTTTACAGCCTATAGTATTTCATTAGATTTTTCAAAATTTGTCACTCTGACTCTATTTTAAAACTACATTATATATATCGAGAAGTTGCTATGTAACAGAAATCTAATTCAAAAACCATAACAAACTCCAACATTTTAAATGATTTAAAAAATTGAGAAAACGAATGTTAATATTCCTTTACCAAGTATTCATTTGAAAATTTACTTTAACTTTTTAAGGCGCGCCAGAAATTTTTCGATTTAAAGAAACTTTAATTTTTTTCTTCAAATTTTTTGAGAAATATTACATAAAATGGATTTCAAATGTGCTTAAATTATATCTTAAGCTTAGGAATTTAGAGAAGTTCAATGAAAGAATTCATTGTAAGTTCTTAAGAGAAAAGTATTTTTCATAAAAAATTAATAACCGGTAGTTAAAGCTGACATAATTTCAATAACCCATTTTTGAAAGAGTTCGAAAATTTGGTTATTTATAAAAAAAAAAAGAAGAAGAAGGAAAAGGAACTATTAAGGCTAACTTTTTTAAGGAACATATAGTAGTTCTGGCAATTTTTAAGGAACGAGAAATCGAACAATTCAAGATTTTCATGTGAATGCAAATTAGATGATGCTTAACAAGTACAACTTAAACGTTTTCTACTTTGTCTTTTTCTTATGAACTGAAGGAATAAAAATCAACTTTAATCATTATCGTAATTGTTTTGAATTATAATATTATTTCAGATAGTTAATAAGAATATTTTTTATTTAATTTTAGGCAAATGCTTAATTTTGCTAAGTATTTGATTATTTTTATACCATATACATATTTTTTTTCAAAAACTAAGTACAGTAGAACATCGTTTATCAGAACGTTTATTATCCGGAGCGTCAAATATCCGATCTTTTTTTTTCTACATGTACTGAATATGAATACGTTTTCGAACAGTGCAAAGCTCAACGGTTGTTTCGCGTGAAGCCAAAAGTGACAGGAAAACCCAAGGTCAGGGATATTTGGGGAATTTCAGTTATGTGATTTGGTTAACATCTGCACGGGGAATATTAGGTCAGTTTGTTTCCAAGTGAAGGGGTGTATACGTGCTCTTTTCTTGAGTTCTGAACTGCTATGGCTTTGAATTCAGAACGGAAGCGCAACATCTTGAACATAGAGACAAAACTTGAAATATTGAAACGTCTCGCGAAGGGAGAAAGTGGTGAGTCTCTAGCACAATTTTATAACATTGGAAAGTGTCAACAATTTCTTACAAAAAAAAATGCTGAGAAACCATTTTAAATTTTGCGGCAAAACTTGACTCAGAAGATGGCTCGAAGAAAAGGAGAACCAAGAGTGAAGCAAACGATGTTGTTCTTGATAGTGCACTCTACTTCACAAAGAAGGAGCAAAGGAGACCCAATATCGGGCCCCTCTGTTGAGCGAAAAAGCTTTGGCTCTCGTGGTTCGGCTGATTTCAAAGCTAGCACTGGTTGGTTCAAGAACTTTAAATCGTGCCACGGGATACGGGAACTGCAGATTGAAGGCGAATTCTGCCCACAAGTTTAAGGAAACATTTTTGCAGCATGTGGAAGAAGAAGATTACTCCAGAGACGACGTTTACAACGTAGATGAGACTGGAGTAAATTGGAAGGCTCTGCAAACAAAGTAATTGGCTTCAAAACGGGAGTCCATGGCACCAGGTTTTAAATACTGGCGCGTTTTCTGCGTTAGAGAAAGCTATGGAGTGGTACGAACAACAATCAGAGTGCTGTCCAACTCAACTACTGCTGCTCAAGAGAATCATAGACCTTGTAGTGAAAAAAATGAAGGTGTACAATGGTACAGTGAATTTATTTTGAATGATTATTTTTCACAATAAAGGTAAAATTGCGACATTTTGCACCTATTTTGCTTTTTCTTCAAGCACATTCACCGCCTTGTGATAATTTTCAATATTCGTATAGTGTCCGGTTTCATATACTGCATGCATCGCAATCGGTTTTAGGTTATCCGAACAATCACGTATCCGAACCATGTCCGGTCCCAATTGATTCGGATAAACGACGTTCTACTGTAGATCCAGTTTTAACGAAATGTGTGTGTGCGTACCGTAACTATAATGTACATATATTCAATTTTCAGTTATTCAGTTAACTATAAAAATGTTAGAGGTCTCCATTTTATAGTTTTCTTACTAATAGCTATCATACAAATATTTTCTTAAATCTCTGGAATTCATATATATTGTTAAATATATGTCCTTATAAAAAAATCGATTTTGTCATCACGATATTTTACCTATAATTAATGATTTTACTTTAACCATGAATTTTTTAAATTGTTGGTAAAACCATACTCATTAAATGATTGATTTATTAAACATCAATATAATTATATTAAATTTATATTAACAGAGGATCCTCTTCAACAGATAGTAATATTCCAATTTTTCAAAAAATATGTAAATTAGTAAAATAAATATAAACAGTCATTTAAGTAACCCAGTTACGTTAATTATCAAAATCATTCTAAAACATCTTAAATTCCTTTTATTGTTGTATTCCTTCAGCTTCCAATAAAAATCTCTAATTCTCCCCAAACTCGTGTTAGTCAAATCAGTGGCATAAATAACTTCATAAAGCTCAAATTAATTTAATTTATACTCTGCTTTAATCAAGATGAATGATTAGAGTTAACGCATATATCTTAATAGTAGAAGTTATGACTCTTTCTAAAACATATTTCTCTAATTAATTAATTTTATAAGTTTGAAAGTCACCTAACTTAAAATTACCCATCAAAATATAACATTTGTTCTCATTTAAAAGGATTTTCAAACACTAGTAGAAAATCAATAGGATATATAATTTATTAAATAGCCTTATTCAGTCAGATAATTGACTGATTATTTTTAAAGGCCAGTTAATATTAAAATATTAGCGCAATGGAAATGTTTACAGTAAGATAAAGCAAATGTTAAGAAAGATAAAAAAAAGCATTACTTTAAAACAATGCGAAGAAGAAAGTAATATATGTATTTATCATACAACTAATTATTAAAAATATTTTAATGTAATAACTTTATTAAAAATATTATTTTGGATGCATTTTATTCTAATTCTGAAGATCTCTTTTAAAAAAAAACAGTAATTACTCTCTGTTGTTTACATTTAATTTTTTAAAAACTTAACACTTCTTAAATGCAAATTCGTCATCGAAAATTTTTCAATTATTTACATTTAATTTTTTAAAAACCTAGCATTTCTAAAATGTAAATTCACTAGCGAAAACTTTTCAACTGCTACTTTGACAATAGCAGCAACTCTGAGAATAGATAAAGTTTACAAAAGATACCTCATTACTCACGTTTTTATTTATATATATACTACTACATAAGAAAATTCTTGTAAATTCTATTGTAAAAAATTAGAATACTTTTGGTTCCAATTAAGTCTTTCCTTTTCATGTAGCAACATGGAAAATTACTGTAAACATTTCCGACATTTCAACTTCTCCAATGTCTAAAAGATCAATTTTGTTACTAATTATTCGTCAATTAAATCAATAATTAACAACTCTAAATCTTTATATTTTCATCTTTTTACACATTATTTTGTAGATTTATTATTAGCTTTTATACATTTCATATGCTACTTTTAAAATATGCGATTGCTTCCTTAGCTGTAATATTTTTAAGCCTTTTTCTATAAATCCGCCTCTAGATTTAAACTTATGCAAATATAAGACTTGAAATCTAATTTTTTGCACCATTTTGATAGCAGTCACTCGCATGTGCTTTCAAATTCAATTATCTAAAGCTTTTGAAATTAGATTAGCAATTATAGCTTATTTCTTCATTGCCTGCCTGTCTCGTTTTTATCGCCTTTACTAACTATGCCCAAAAGAGCTATCGCGATGGCTCACAATTTATGCAAATAGAAATTTCTTTTGAAAGATATCGCAGGAGAGGTAAATGCACTGAGATACTCACGTAGCCAGGAAGTTTTTTACAAGTAGTCGTTTTGGTTTCGCAGTTTTATGTTTACTTAGCTTTATCTAAGATACTAATTATTTTGAAATATTTATGCATGTGGTACAAAATTTTTCTTGAAATTTTTGCATATATTCACGAGTAGTGTCACGTATATGCTATGAATTTTTAAAATAGAAGGCTTTTTTCATGCATTTCTTATTATGAGAATATATAGCTTTACACGATTCGTTATTAGAAATACAGGTGATCGAAATCTCATATGGTAAGCTATAGAGTTGTTAAATACTTCAAAAGAAGAGTATATATTCTGGAATTATATGAGAAATATATATAAAAAAAGTTTGATGCAAAAAAAATTTTTAAATAATAATGAAGAAATAAATTTAAATAGTACTGAGGGGAAACATACTTGTTTTTCAATCTGAATCACTTTTACACATCCGATATATCGCTAATTTTATTATAATGTCACTTCTTATTAAACAATATTTGAACTTATTCGTTAATAAACAACAAATGCAATAATTGTATAAAATGTTATTCAGAAAATGTTTTGGAATGTAAAATGTAAAAGTTTCATTAAACATCTATTGATAATAAAATGAACAAATCTGTAATAGTGATAATTAATTCGGAAAATATTATTTTTAAATAAACACATTTAATCAATTCCTTATTTTTAAAAATAATAATTGCTTGATTTATAGAATAGTCAGCCATTAATATATGTATTATGTTTAACCGTAATGAAATACATAGAACATTTTTAATACTTTTTTTCTAAGGGAAACTAAATTATTTACGAACTTTATATAGAGAAGTGCATTCGTAATATATTATTAATTGCATTTTTATCAAATGTATAGTTGAAATTAAAACAAGAAATGGTGAATATGGTACTTAATTTTAAAGTTAAAAGAATTAAATACCGGTGAATGTCTATAAAACCTTTTCAGAGCATTATTGTAATAACCATACAGTGTCTATAGCTGCTTTAAACACAGAAATCTAAGGTTATATTGCTTCTAAAACAACGAAATCTTATTGAAATGGGACAAAATGTCTAAAATTAATTAATTCTATAATATATATTCATATTCAACCTATTTAAAATGTTTAAATTTAAAGAAGAATATATTACGAGCTGTTATATAAAGTGAGATCAAGGAGAAGAATTAACAGCTATAAAATAAAGAAGAAAATAAGTAATTGCTTATATCAAACAATAATTAATACTCGACTGAAGATATTTTAGATGGCAAATTTGGACATTTCTCAAAAGCTTTATACAAACATTAATAAAACTTACAATCATTAAGAAATGTTTATTTTACAGTTTCAAAAATAATAAAGTATGTTGAGCAATAGGTCAAATATTCATAAGACAAAGCAAAGAACAGAATTTTACTCATCGATTAATATTACAAATTAAAGAGTATTCAAAGAAGAATTACAAATTAAAAAATACTTAAAAAGCGTGATCTAGTATTTATTTGCAACAAACAACGAAAGATGAAGTATACGCAACTTGAACAATTCAATCACTATTTTACAAATTATGTTATTTAATGTTTAAAATACGAATTTTTAAGTAACAAATTTTCTGAACAAACAGTTCCTTGAATGTCTTATTATATTTTTAAGTTTTAAGTGTGTATTTTTAGTATTTTAATGTTGAATTACTTTTTGTTTGAATTAATTATCTGTTTTCAATGTATATGTAATGTAAATGTGAGTGATATTATTTCTTTTATGCTTAAGATCTAACATATGTTGATTATTATCAGTGAATGATAAGTGTGTTAATGTTTAAGTGAAATATTAATCATTCATTTACCAAATGCTTTTTCCTTTATAGTGAATGATAAATGTATTTAATTATTTAAGTTAGTTAACTAATTGTATTTAATGTTAATGGTTGAATGCTTTTATGTGGTTGCTTTACAGCAAACGAACTTCATCACAGTGACAGAAAATTCTGCTAAGACTAATCAAATAAATGTATAACTGCAAAAAGGACAAATTGAATAATTATAAAAACTCGTCAAGGGCTTTTAATTATTAATATATTTTCTAAGTAAAATATAACTGTATGAGATGAAAATAATAGTATTTTCGCAGCTTTTCTATTATGTATGCACCAGCCATCACGAATATTTCGAAAGCTTCTTTGAATATTATTAAAATAGTATGGGAAGAACATCGATAAGTTATTACCTGCTCGATGCAAAGCGAATGATTTCCTGTCTAGGAAGCTTGATTACCCACTAATCATGCACTTTTTTAATTTAGTGTCTGTTTCGCAGAATTCCCTTTTTTATTATTACAATTAATTTATAATGACAATAGATGAATAATATGGATTAGGAAATATTAATTCTCCTGCAGCTTTTCATTGTGTAGGACTGAAAAACTAAAGTTTAATTAATATACCTTAATTATAAATCATTGGATGTATCTGTTTTAAATATTTTTAACCTGCTATAAAAATAAAATGGGAATCACTCAAACGTTATGGTGCTTATTAAAAGTTTATTTTTACGTTACATCGATTTAATTTTATTTTTCTCTTGCAACGACTAAAAATTATACGTTTGGAGAAAGAATTTGTTTTTCTACAATAATACGAACACATCAAAAGTTATACAGCTTAAAAGAAGAATTATATGAAAATCATCAATATTTAACATCGGATGAAGTTATCGAGACTTAACTTTCTGTTATCAAATATGTTTAAATACTGTAAATATCTGAATGCCTTTCATTTTCGCAGTTGTAACCACACAACTTTGTTACAAGAGTTACTTTACAACACTGATAGATTTTGAAATTGTATGAAACATTACATGTTTTAGTAAAAAACAAATTTTGCATCGAATGTTAAGAAACAATATATCATTTCTAATTTTTTAGTGAATTTGCTCGGAAGAAAATAAATAATCATCAAATATCCCTTTTTTTACCAGAAAAATGATTTTGAATAATAAAATGAGTTTTTTTCCAATAACTTGTGATAAGATGCCAACAAAATATTTACCTTCAGCTAAAAAACATCATTAAATGCCCAAAACAGAGTAAACACACATTCTTTGAGCATAAAACATACATACTTATAAACAAATAATAAGTAAACCCTCGTTAATATTCTACTTAAAGAAATTATTGTGTTTTTTCTCATCTTCAGTGAAAATTATACAATATAAAATAACTACTAATATTCAGTTTTTATGTTTATGAGAAATACTCACAAAATTTTTTAAACCTCAAAGCTATTTCTTAATAATATCGTTTTCTATATTTTTAATGGAGTTAATCATTTCCATCTTATAAAATACGACTTTTACAGTAATAAAATATTTTTTCTAACAAAAAAATGGCACAATTTCCATCATGGAACAATTTAAAATTTTATATGTACATACATAAGATTCTATTTCCTATTTTAAGCATTTTATATAGCTCTATCCATATCTTTTCTCTTTTTCTCTCTCTCTCTTCAAAAATGCTACTTTCAAAAATGCTAAAAGAACAAACAAAATTTTTCCATTCAGTTTTTTATCGATATTATTGAATCAATGGGTATATCACAGAGGATATTTAGCAAAATATTAAACACCTTTTTTTAAAAATATTGATTGAAAGAATGACTTCCTAAGATAATAAAAAATATCTTAGAACAGGCATTCTTTCTAATAAACACATGACGTAGCTCTTTTTTGATATGTCTTATTCTAGTTTCAGAATCCCTTCGATAAATTGCTTCATTTTATTTGTGTACAGCTACACAAATTACTTCATTCAATCAAGAGACATATTGATTTTCAATAGAATTTGAGGCACAGCTTACTTCGAAATCCACTTGAATTCAAATATCTCGTATCGCTATTCAAATTACTCTGTTGTGTGTGCACTAAGTAAAAATCTCATAACGTGATTTCTGTCTGTCTCTCTCTCTCTCTTCTTCTCATCTTTCTCTATCTTTCATTTGCCCAACATTTTATTTTATTTAAAAGCACGTAAAAATTTGCATTTTCAATATTCTTCCTCAGATGTTACTACTTTAGCTCCTATGTAGTTTAAGACTTCAACTGCTCTTAGATTTGACTAAAATAGGATAATTGAAATTTCTTATACGTCTCTAAACGCTTTACACAATCTAGTGCACAGAATGAGGAGGTTGGTAAGATTCTAAGATATATTAGTTTTATACTCCCCCCTCCTCAATACACACTGCAGACACATTCCTCTATACAATATTATACTTTAGGTGTCTTTGAAGAAGAGGTAACACTACAATGGTGTTAGACTTCAACAAGATTTACCATTAAATCCCAAAAGTCAATTTCAATGCTAATGAAGCAAGCTGGAGTTTTCATTATTGCCTTCAATTGCATGTTTCTGAGAGGGAATCCTTCCCTATTCTCACCGTCCAGTTTTCCAGTTTCATCAAAGTTCAATAATAATATCGATATTTATATAATAAGGGAAATCGATCAAAATATTTGTAGAAAACAAATTTTTTATCAGAGGTTTAAATATTGTTTTTTTTTAATTCAGTTTAGTTTAATTTGTAATCGTCCTGAGTGAGTGAGTGAATATTTACGTCACACTGTTTAGCTACTCGAGGGATTTTGGCGACGAACCTCGTAACTTTGAACCATTGTCAAGTTCTAATTATCCTACTATTAACCTAATGGAAGTATATTTTTCATTTTTATAGTTCAAATCATATATTTGGCATTCCAATTACATATTAATCCAATAAGCGTTTGAATTGTTTTATTTTAAAAACCTTAACTTACTCTTTGCTTAAGCAATGAAATCAATAGATTGAGATAATTCGATAATTCTGAATAAATTTCTTCCTTAAAAGACATACTTCTTTTATTTTTGTTATTAGACATGCATCTTATTATTTGTATAACCATAATCCAAAACAATTTGAAACATACGTACAGTGCACCCGAATACATGGCCCTAAATATATGTGAAATATGAGTAGTTATTTCTGTTCCTAAATTCGATAAAGTTTAAGAAAAATATTTATCATCTATATAAATTTAAATTTTATTTTCAGTACGATGGTTTTTATCATTTTATTGTATAAAGAGTATTTATTGTACAGAGTAATATTCTTGATTGTGGCTTGTTTGTTTTTCCCTGTCTTTCTCTGCTTAATGGAAACATTTCATTTCTCTTTCCAGAACTTTTAGGATAAAGAATATTTTCTCTTCATTTAATTCCAGCTCTTTTATAATTGTATTTCATTATAATGGAATAAATAAGAATGTAGTTCTGGCTACATACTAAGAGATATCAAACAAAACTAGCTTATTTTTGTAATGTTTAATTTATCGCTAGGTATATAAATTAAAGTACTTAGACCTTTTTGTCTCTGATCTCCCTTCAGCACATTTTAGATGACTGAAAAATTCTCCAATACCCAGTGTTAATTTAAATTCAATTTTAATAAAGCTTTTACTCTTGTACTTTCAAAACAGCTTAGTTTTAAAATGATTACACTTACATTTAATTTTAAAGAGCTTTTAAAGACCAGAGAAAAGATTAATTAAATTGATCAGGATGGTGAGTGGGGCAAGTCAGGCCAATCCGAAAACAGCATAAAAGTCCAAAAATAAAGATAAGATAATTTTGCTAATAAAAGGATTTTCATTGAACGTCAAAAATGACGCAAAAAAATTCTTTTAAATTTTTTCAATGAAATGAAAAAGTGTGAAAGTGGAAATAAATTGTAGTTTTGTACATAGTACCGCAAAAATGCGAAACTGAAAAGTTGCAATTCAGCAAAATTCCGGATCAGTCTTTGTCATGACCTATCGGAAATTAATACGGAAGAGTATTCTTCAAAATTATTGAAACATGAATTTTTTTACCGAGTAATCAGTTTGGTTAAGAACTGCTAGTTTTTAATGAAATGAGTCTAAGAATTCTAATTTTACTTGCCTTCTAAAGGTCAGAGTTTCTCATAAGCCATCAAGCTTTGAGATTTTGTCTAATTATTATATTTTACATTCTTACTAGATTGTTTTAATGGATTTTTGCTGATGTCCCCAAACAGGAAAGTAATAGGTCATGATTGATCTGAGATTCAAAGTGCACATTAATTCTTAATTTGAATCGTCTATTATTGAAATCAATCTAAATTGTTTAAAATTTCCTGACATACTATCTCGAATGAAAAATCAGTACTTATTTTAGTTTGATATTTATTTTCTTTAAAGCGTAAGCTTCATATGACTCTTGATAATTTCTTTACATTTTGTGTGCATATGTTGGGGTAACTTATTTCCCATTGAATTTGAAAAATCCTCTCTGCTTGGAATAAGGAAAATCATGAATTCCTAGCCTTTTTATTTCTGCAGTGAAAATAATGCTTGTGACTCGATATTTATATCTCATGCAAAGTTTTAACTCAAAATCATGCCATTTATAATTATTTAGGATCTTTTTGCATGAAATTTCAACATCTTTTCCAATTCTTAAAGTTTAAGGATTTGATACTTAACCAAACATTTGTATTAACCTCGATGATTATATACACATAAAATTTCTTTGAAAATGTAGACATTACTGAGGTTTTAATAGCTTTCCTCCTATTTCTCGTAGCTTCCGAGCTATAGCTGTTTCTTGCTTTCTTTGTATCTCAGTCCTCTAAATTAACCAGGTAAATAATGAAACTACCTTAAAAATTCAAACTAATTGGCGGTGGAAAGAATCTGTTTCATAAGATCTGAGAATCTGGATCACTTTGCCTTTTGTGGTTTGTGATGGTGACTGATGGTTGACTGTGGTTGTGATGGTTTTATGTGGTTGATTGATCAATGCCATACTAGAGATACACAACGGGATGTTGGCAATGGGGATCTCATTATTTCGAACCACTGTCAGTTGATGATACTGTCCCTAAAGTGGTTAGTTGAACCCTATAGTGGTCATCTCTCAGTTACATTTGTAGCCAGTTTCTAGTCAGAATATTTTCACGAATAGAATGTCTTTTCAAAGTTTGTTTACATTTTTCATCAATGAATGATTGTTTTCGAACTTTTCTGTTTAACTAAAGTTCGAAGTAACTAAATTAATTTTGTTTCTCTATTCGTATTGTAATTTATTCTGTTTATTATCAAAATATTCTCGAAGTTCAAAAAATATACTGCACAGTTTTATACTTAATCTAGATTCTAGTATCATTCCACTTTGTTTATGCGATTTGAGTAACGAAAAACAATATAAAGTAACGAAAACGAAGCTATCATTCTTTTTGGTGAAACAATTATTTTTAACATCCTAAATTCATTTAGAATTCTTGTTGAATGACTATCGAATTGAATATTAGCTCATACTTTCCTTATTTTATTGGTTTTCTTGGGGGGGGGGGGGATAAAAAAAAAATTTCCCCAAAAAAAATAACAATCATAAACAAAGAGAATATAAACCACAAACGGGCGTTTTTTCTGGCATTTTTATTTCGCATATCTATGTGTGTGTGTGTGTGTGTGGTCGTATTTATTATAATAACAAGATCCGACATTCTAATTAGGAAATATGAATGATGATATTTCATTTCCAGAACAAAGTTCACGCTAATGAATTTTCTCTATTCTTGTCCAATTAAATTTCACCTTATGTAAGTCAAGTTACAATAGATCCTAACTGAAAAAAAACAACTATTTTTATACTAAATTGAATACTATTCCCTATTCATGCATTAATGAGGGGAGTTACATGATAGTTTCTTAACATACGTACAATATCTAAAATAAATGAAACTGGCGTAGAAAAGGCCATGTGTTGCCTGGGTGATATTTTCTAATTATGCAGAGTGACTCATTGCATCATAAATCTCATATTTTTTACATTCACTTATTATGCATGTTTTTTCTTCGGGATTCTTGTTACACTTTTATTGTTATTTTTTTTTCTTTTTCTTTTGGCTCATATGTTCCGCTCTACTCCCGTCTCCTCTCTCTCTCCAAGAAAAAGAAAAAGACGCTTTAAGAAGATAACACATGCCAACAATTTTTTTCATCCTTTTTAAGGACTGGCATATCACTAGTTGTCGTTTATACAGTAACTTTTCGCTACTCAAAAATATGCAATGACTTAAAGAAACCAAGGGGGGTCGTAAGTATAATAACAATAAAAAAATAAAAAGACAATAAAAACAAGAGACAAAAAAATTCTTACCCCGTTTTTTCTCTGCAGATTAAAAAAAATATACAGGGAATGTCTTGTAAAACAAATGAAGAGTACGCTTCTCGCACCTAGCGAATTACTTCCCATTATTTGCTCTTGTTTCTCATTTAATTGGCATAAATGTGTTTGGTAAGGGTAAGGGCATAATCTATTCTCTCTGCTCCTTGTGAACATATATTTCTTGCATGGCTCATTACCCAGCTATCTTCATTACCATCGAAACCACGCTTCCAAGGGAAAATAATTTAGAACGGTTTGTAATGATGGGACACCATTCCTTCTGGACAAACTTTTGCGTCCCATTTTATTTTATACCACTTTTTTTATTCACTTTTAGCTGTACGATATTCATTAATTTTTTTTTATTTTATTTTTTTGCCCTTCTTTTCCCCGGGTTGATTTTTTTTTTTTTTTTTGCTTCATCCTAGTTTTAAAGAATCTGTTTGTTATTTCTTCTGGTGATAATCGACTGGATGTTAACGATGAGAATATTTTGGGTCTTTTATGAATGACACTGATGGGAAGCTTCTTATACTTTTACTCTTTTAATAACTGTTCCGGTTTCTAGACCAACCGAAGTTGGATGATGTAGTCAAAAAAAACAAAAAAAAAACAATGCAGTAACTGATGTCAAGCCCAAAATGCAATGCATAAAAATGAGGATGTAAAATGTTAAGCGCAAACTATTTTTAGATGAACAGCCATATTATGAATGGGAGCAATACGTTCATCCAGAGTTACATAATAGCTCACTTCCTATAACATACAGTTACAGAACATTGCATCATTTAAAACTTCATTTCAGGATCAATGTATAGAATAGTTCATGAAACTAACTTGAGCATAAACTATCTTTATTTGAATGTTTTTGTAATAAAAAGAATTTTGATCTAGAATGATATAGTTACATTATACTAAATTATAAAAGGAAGAAAAAAAATAGAAGAGTCTACTGATTACACATATAAATTCGTATTCTGTTATATTACATTTTCCACTCACATTAGGAAAAAACGTAATATTCTTATGAACAATTAAGGAAATTCCTCTCATTATTTGAGTATTTCTTACTTTTGAAACAACAAAAAGATCCAACTACTAAACAATTTCGCATGCCTCTGTGATAGAAACTCTAATTCAGTTTATAAAAATAAGTTTTCCTAACTATTAACTACTTTTTTCCTTCTGAAATATCAACTTGACTTCAGTAAAAAAAATGGAGTTATCTTAAAACTTCTTACAGAAATAGCTTTCTTTTGTTGATGATATTTTTCATTCAGTTAGCAAAAAGATTTGTACAACAGCAAATCCGTAAAAATAGGGAAAAAACTTTGTGAATATTATATATTATATTATATATATGAACTGTGCATGAACAATAGATGCTTTTATATAAAACCATATAGAATTCGGATAATAATGATAGTTGAATACATAATTTTATTTTCGTTAATTATTACTAATACGAGTGCTCTTATTTCTTGAGAAGCACTAATTTATACATTAAACACAAAGTAAGACAATGAGAAATTACAGAAGAAAGAGCAACATCTTCATCTGTAAGAATGATTTATTGTTATACTAGTATATTTTTTTATATTTTTGCCACGATATATATATATATATATAGAGAGAGAGAGAGAGAATATCTTCAATATGCATTTATATATAACACATAAACTAAGACATTAAAAAATTATCAAAGAAAGGCTATATATTTTAATTTATAAAAATTATTTATTTATTATTAATGTAATTTTAGTTTTTTGCCGTACCATCTCTAGATATGAGACATAAAACATAAGAATACAAAGATAGGATATGACTGCTTACTAAGCACTGTATATTAAAAGTATTCAGATGAAATTTATCTTACTGAATGTGTCTTGTAGTAAATGATGTTGATGTAAAAGAGAGACAGAAACACAAGAAAATTATTTGATATAAAATTATCTGCTTACTACTTTTAAATCCCTTTATATATATATATATATATATATCTTAATTAAATGTTTTAGTTCTCTGAGAATTACATGCATTAATTTATTCAGACAAAACTTAAGAGTTTAGTAATTCTAAATGAGATAAGTATTTTCTCTCTTAATAAGCTTTCATAAATAGTTGTACTGAAATATAATTGTTTCAGATTAAAAATTAAATTACTAAAAAACTCATTATTTTAAACTTCTTTTGATGTCTTATTTTTTCATATGCTTACTTTTGCATGTTTTAGCTCTATTTTTCAGTTAAAAGGAATTCATGTAATTACTCGAAATATTTATTCACTCAAAAGGAAATGTTCATAATATAAGTATGTGCATTAGTATTAAAGAACAAAGTACTATAATAACATATATTAACTACGTGTAAATAACGCATATTAACTACGTGTAAATAACATACTACTACTTCACAAACTACGTTTCTTGTTCTAATTAACCACATGTAAGCAAAATAAATAAAATATTTGATAAGTGAGAAATTATAAAGTTGAAACAGCAAATCATATCCCCCCCCCCTTTGAAGTAAAATATGTTCAATCAATCCAATTTTTTACATTTCTGTACTTACTGTACAAAGCCAAAATATATTTCTGTCACAACGAATCCGAATTATTTTAAAGAAAAAAATGAATTTATGAATTCGAAATGTTTATTCTATAAATATTATCGTAACATATATATATATATATATATATATACGTCTTTTCAATCCCACTCGATGCATTTTCCCTCCTTAACAATGATAATAAAAAAAGTTAATTACTTTCGCTTATTAATATACATTATACTAAGAAAAAGTGCAACTACTAACAAAAATTATTACCTTATAAGTTACACATATATAACCATAACATAAGAACAACGTATTGTTTTCAAGAGAGCATTTAGCGTCAAGGGATTGAAACTATTTATATTTTGACCTTATAGGTCACAATAAACAATTTTCAAGATATGGCTTCTCTCTAAGTAAAATCGGGTATAAATTACTTATTTTGTTTAGTTTGTAATCCTTTAAAATTGTTTCATTTGTTAAAAAGTTACTCCCAACATAATCTCTGTGAGCTTGATTAAATTACGTAAGTCAGATAATTAATAAGCATAAATATATTCCTTTGCTTTTTCGAAGTAGCGTACTTTATAATTCCAATTTCACAAATATTAATTACAAATATTGATACAATGCAACTAATTTAATAGAAAAAAATTACAGTTTTCTTGAGAAATGTTTGATTTATTATGCGTATACAATCACAAACATTTTTCTAAATACTACTTTTAGAAAAAAAATATTCAGGATCAAATAAATGAAATACTTCTATTTAGTTTTTTAAAATAACACAAATATCGATTAAAATTATTGTACTTCGTTTGAGTTGTAATAGTTTAAAGTAATATTTCTATTTTTATTTCCAATGGCCAGGGTTACAGAAGACCACTAGGGCTGCGGATCCCAGTGGTCAAGTTATCGGATCATGGCAGGCATGTCATGAGTTCGAGCCCTGTACCACTAAAGACCCGCCGTGTAGGACAGAGATGCACATTAAATCTGTCGAGAGCTGAAACGTCCTCCCGTTGGTGTGGTGTGGTAGTTAGGAGAGGGGGCGCCAGCTCAGGTGTCGTCCACGTCACTTGACCATGGTTCAAAATTTCGTGGTCCGTCGCCAAAAGCCCTCCTGTAGCTAAACAGTGTGAAGTTAATATTCACTCACTCACTTACAGAAGACCACTGCACCACAAGGGAGGGTAGGAACAAAAACAGACAAAATAAACGAAGAAAGGGAAAACATGAATAAAATTGGCGAGAAAAGTCTATTAACCCAATAAGTTCCTAGCTTGCTAATAAAGGTAGCACAAAGAGGAGCACCTTTTTAGGGCTGGCAGCGGCGAATGTGGTCAGCATCCATGTCCTCCCGAAAATAGCAGACTGTGCAACATGAATTCTATGTAGATGTTTCAGGAGACAGTCGTGTCCAGTGGTCAGACGAAACTCAGCAACTGTTTTACGTCTTGGCCACATGGGTGGTGCGATGAAAATAACACGAAGATTAAACTGGATAGAACAGTCTCAGTCACATTCTCTTTGACACATTTGCCCTTGCTTAAAGTAATATCGGTTATAAAAATGCTACTAACAAACTAATCCATAGCTTAATGTTGATGAGAGAGAGAGAATCCAAAAATTGAAATACCTGATCTATCTGTTCAGTTATTAAAAGAGATGTATTGTATCATATGAATAGATTGCACAACATTAATTACATTCGCAGTAATAATGTAATTATTAACTTAAAAAAGCATATAGAATAACCATAATATTTATTTCTTCCAAAATGTTGCATTAATAAGTGTAAATGTAATCAGAGTTATAACGTCAAAATACTTTAAAGATATTCTTTTGATATTAAATGAACTAACTCTCTGTTTTGTTTTCGAAAATTAATACAAAATCGAATGCAGTATACCTCGCTTTGTCAATCTTGTGTAATAGTTTAAGATAATCAATTATTAAAAGCATCTGTTAAGTTTATAAAATCTGTTAAATTTATATAAAATACCAAAAAATAACTTCGAACCAATCGTGATCATATTTTGTAGTCAGAATTTAAATATATATATGTATAAATCCTTTAAAAAAATTCATAAAAATTAAAATAATGATTTCCAGGATAAACCTGGTTATACAACAGCGATGAAAAGTTTATTTTCAAAAACCCATTAGTTTTTATTCCAAATATATGTAAATATCAGGGGCCAAATGTATGTAAATATTCCAAATATATATATGTAATACCGCCGTATCAGCCGTATCAATAATAAGGGGCCCCAAGCTTCAGGGGCTCCAAAATGTGCAAGAATAAATCACAAAACGTCCACCAAAAAGGGCCTCCAAGGAATTTTGATACGGGACCCTACTCAGGACTAGCTACGCCAGTGGTAAATACTTTTTATTACTTTATGAGGTAAAATATCAAAAAAGTTTTTTTTTCCCTAAATAATATTTTAATATTGTGTATCTTTAAGCCAAAAACAATTTTTAACTCAAAATTCATATGATGTGTCTTATTGAGTTTATTTTTGATCAATTATACAAAAAAAAATCTTGATTACTTTATCTAAATGGAATGCTATTCTATTGATAACTTATCGATTAAGAAAAAAAAGAGGAAAAGATTAATCTGAGAGTTTAATTATTTACTTTAATATTTTTTTTAAATCTGAATCAATTGTATAAATCCCACAAGAAACCTCTCTTTGTTTGAGAGTTTTCAATGGTAGTTTTTATTTTATGCATTTTATTCATAAGGAGAAACTCAATTTTATAAAAACTATAATTCAAAAAGTATTATTTAAATTAAGCTTAAAATATACATATATAGTGAAATGACATAACATATTTCTTCTTTTTTAAAAAAACGAAAAAGTGTTTTTCAATTTCAATATTTGAATATCCTTTGAAGTAAACTTTAGTTTTACTTCGAGATGTAAACTTCTCTTATTTATCTATACATCCCAGTTGTAAAAACTCAATAATAATTTATTTTTACCTGGGAGTCTTGAAAATGGTAGTTCTAAATACGAATGATAAGTGCACCTACTATAAACTATCCTCATTGCTGTTTTTGATTATAAATATTAAAATAAATTAATAAATATTATAAATTAAAGTAATATTTTTCCTTTAGTATGTTTGAAAAATATAAATCACGTCAATACTTTTTAAGAAACGCTATAAATATCTATCGAATAATATATCACATTTCAAAATAACTTAATAGAATCATTTTACAAATCATTTAGAACGAGATTATCACACACACAAAAAAAAACAAAATTCCTTGTATATCTAAAAAAAATACTTGATTTATGTTTAAAATTTTAAAAAAACACCAGTGTGTGTGTTACGTTTTTTAAATTCGTCAAAAATGAGTTAACGGTAAGAAGAAATGGCAATTTAAATGTATATTTACAATTATTAAATACAACTGTAACTGTAATAACAATAGTAATAACTGTAATTATAAATTACAGTTACAGTTATTGAATACCGATCAGTTCGCAATAATATGTAAAATCATTTGTTACTAGATTGATTGGAGAAAAATTTAAAATTTTTCTGAATATGAACTTAAATATTTACAACTCTGCATGACAGGGATTTGAGATGCAATTCATGCATCAAAATGCTTTAAAAAGTTTCTTATCAGAAAGTTATCATTTACTTTTCAAATTATCAGATTTAAATTCATTTTTTAAGCATTCAAACAATAAAATATGCTTTTTTTATTATAAATTATTACTTCTTTATTTCGCTTTTTAAATTATTTTTTTTTCTATCATTTTTAATAATTTTTAATTTTTTGTTGCCTTACCTAATTTGGTAAAGGAAGAACAAGAACAGATAATAATTTAAAAGTTATTTAAAATCCACAGCTTTTCCAACATATATCTTGTTTTTGTCCATTCTTTTAAAGTCAGAAATTTAATAACAATTTTTAAAATTGTCATATTCAAGTTTGAATTTTTAAAAAATGTGATTGACTAATACAAATACACCTTAGTTCACTTATAATAAAATAATTCACAAAACAATAAATCACTTCATTTCTTACTAAAACATCTAATAAAAAGTAGTAAAATTTAATAATTAGTATCTACTCCATCAAAGTCGTAGTACAAGTTTAAAATATTCTCACTCAAATAAAAA
>BMAV01007113.1:1525726-1548901 GCA_019973955.1 Trichonephila inaurata madagascariensis
AGTTTAAAATATTCTCACTCAAATAAAAATGTTCACACAAATAATTTATAAAACTTCTGGTTTAACTTTGTGTGTGTCAATGATATATATTACTACAAAATAAATGACTTGATAAAATTGTAATTATAAAAATAAATGCTCCTCTTTTTGCTTAGAGATTTTTAAAAACTGTAATTTTACTTCCAAAAAAAAATTGGAATTTTGTAATGGAACTAAAATTTAGTATAATAAAACCTACTTTTATAGTAACATGCATATACATTTAAATTTTCTTTTTCTTTCGTAACGTTTTCTGTATCCCATTGTTTATGAATATGGTTTGTTTTTAGAAGTAAATTTATTTTCAGAGATTTATCTTTACATATATATAGCTCATTTTATACAGATATTAAAAATTTTATTAGAAATATCCAAAAAGAGATATGAAATACTTAATAATATAAAGAAATTTTACATTCTTTTAAGGAAAAACTCAATTAGATTACTTCTGCTCAGGGACACGCACTCAGTTTTATTTAAATAATTTTATACATTATGCTTTTAATTTATTTTCTAAAAAAAATCTCAGCACATTAAAAACTGTCTTCCTTTTTATGTACTAAAAATTTAATTTCTGCAAAGTTTTAAGAAAATTACGATTTAAATTTGTAAATAAAATCGCATACGATTTTTAAATACATAAAACAT
Organism: Trichonephila inaurata madagascariensis; assembly: GCA_019973955.1. Lineage (NCBI taxonomy): Eukaryota > Metazoa > Arthropoda > Arachnida > Araneae > Nephilidae > Trichonephila > Trichonephila inaurata. Next base: position 1,526,414 of record BMAV01007113.1, read on the forward strand.
TTTCTAATTGTTGAACTGTGTTGAATATTAAATTGTTAAACATAACTTATATCATTAATTATTACCTTAAAATGAGCGTGAGGTCTTAAAATTTTCTATCACAGACCATGCTTGTATTACGTTATAAAAGTTATCATGAATTTAATTACAAAATTTTAGTAAAATTTAAACTCATTATAATCTAGCCTTCAATTTCCAATTTAAAATTGTAAAATGAATAAATAATTTTTTAGATAAAATTAAGAGAAAACAGATATTATGTATAAAAAAGAAATTACGTATAAAGCTAATTATTTTTTGGATGAAATATCCCATGTAGAATTTATAAGAACTAAAATTGAGGTTACTGACATTTTTCATAATTTCATTCATTTATTGTATTTCAAAGTCTGTAATGAAATAAAGATGTTTAACAAATTTGATTTTAAGCATTCATTTAAGTACTCTAATAAAAAAAAAATTAGAGCAAAATCAAAGCTACAGTGTAAGTCCACTTTAAAAAAATTCACTTATTATCGATTCGATAACCTGATAAATGACAGCTAATGAGAAACATAAAGTAAAAACTTTTACACAAACAGCGAGATTCAAATTCCAACTAAGATAAGTTTATTCGAAAACTAATTACGAAAATTATGTTGATTCAGAAGGATAAAAAGAAATATATCCAAAAATGTTCTTAGAATAATAAAACAGTTTACTTAAGAGGCAAACAATCTACCTATTTTTTATTATGAAAGAAATGACCTTGTATGCTGATGATATAATTTAAAGCAGTTGTTAAACCGAAACTCTTTTCATTTTGCATCAGAATGAAAAAGTGAGCTACGAGCGCCATCTATTGTCCTTTAATGACATTTCAAACTTCCAACAGCAAATACTGCTCAAAGTACTACTCTAAAAGGTTTTATTTACACCCCTTTCTTTTTAACATTATCTGTTATATTCAATCATATTTTAGTATTGTACATTATTATAATATATGAAGGGCAAAATTATTTTACATTTATATCTTTTCCCTACAAGAATTTTCCACTATTATACAAGTAAAAACTGTTTTGTGAAGCACATATGTTACAGCTTAAAAAATACAAACGAATTTCAGCTCTTGTTCTCGTTTTTTCCATCACATTACTATCTAAAGCTTTTGTATTTTTTGCTATGAAAACATGCATTGAATGGTCGAGTGAAAAAACCCCACAAAAGTATGAAAAAAAACCTTCTGCTTTCTCTTCTATAAATGAGAAATTATTACAAGAATTCATTTTCAGACATATTTATCCAAATTCTAAAGTTTTGTCAATCACTCTTTCTTACTTAGTCATTAAATAATTATCATCAGATGATTTATTGCATAACATAGTTCATGTGAACTTCATTTTTAATAAAAGTTAAGACTGTATAGAATCATACTTTCTTATTTTTTTTTAGATTATTTGTGAAAAGAGTAAAATTTTTTCCTTGCCAATTAATTTCTAAATAGCTTTGTATATGTGAAGTACGTATTTTTACAGAACCTAGCAGCCCAGTACACTTTCCCATACCAACAGATGAGCTATTGGTACCCTCAAGGATTTCCCCAAGTTCAAGGGCAGTTCATTCAAGGAATGCAGTACCCTTACGGACAGTATTATGGACAAGGTTTTGGGTAAGTCTGCTTATATAAGTTACATAAAGAATTACTCGGCATAGGCGATTCTCCCTGGCGCTTGAATCACCTATATAATTTCAATCACATCAAGAATTAGTGTAGTTTAGCTTAGAAAACTATTTTACGGCACAGCATTTGTATTAAATTCTTACCTTCTATTCTATAGTATCAGCTTTTTTAATAATATTTATCCAGTTAACAAAAATAGGGAAAAAAATCTCTAATCCATCAAACAAGATATAGAATGTTTAAAAGGAATTCACAAAGCTGCAGGCTTTAACTCCCTAAATACTGGAAGAAAAATTATCTCTTTACAGTTATTTGTTAAACTAAATCTTTCAATCCTTATGAAATATAATTTACTTGCAGAAAATTATAATAATTTCTATTCTTGATTATACAGATTGATAATCAAGAATAGAAATGCGAATTTGATGTTTGATTTCGCATCAAACATTTAAAATATGATCAGGTTTATCTTTATTAAAGAGCTTTATTCCTATTATTACAATCAGATTAAAAGTCAATTTCCTCGCGATGAACATTATTTACTTTTGATTTTCAAATATTTATCAAGATTCACCAATTGTTTTCATTAGATTATCATTGCTAAATAGCTAATGTTAATTTGAAAGATACTTTTCGATTACATAACCTACCCCGTATTGTTAATTGGTTCATACACTAGTCGATTTACGCTTTGCCAAGTTTGCTCGCTTAGAATCATTTCTAAGCGAAACAGTTTTGAATTCGATCAAAACTGAAGTTCATCACTAAAATTGGACTACCACTTGGTATGAGATCAAAAATTATCCTTTAAACATATTAGTAAAATATTATCCAGAAATCTAACTTACTCCATAAATAACAATTAAGGTTTTAATAGGAATACATCATCGCTTTTCTGTTCAATAAATTTTCCTCTACATTCTGATTTTACGTATTGCATTATCCATTGGTGAACTAGCCGAGAGAAGCGTTAATACAATTTCCAATTAGAAATTCATGACTTTAAAATCAGATGGACTATGCTGCTTTTCTCTGTTTAATTATTTATTGGCAAGTGTTAACCTATCTAGCGTAAGATTTAATCAAACTGCTAAAGTTGGTCAAAGTAATCAGAAAGAAGTTAGATATAAGCAAAAAATATTAGAAAAAATAATTTCATCAATCTTTCGGCGCCTATCCTATTGATTAATTACTTTAGACACGGAACAGTTTTCTTCTTCTAGAAATGAAGCCTAAAAACAGTACCCTTTTTTTCTATAAAAACACCTACAAGGAGCTGAAAATAAACTAAAAATTAAAAAAAAATCCTATTAAGGTTTTTTTTCCATGTTGTTTTTATAAACTTAACAAATTTGGCTCCAAAAGTTGTCTTTTGTTATAATTAAATTCTTAATATTTAAATAATTACTATTTCTAATTAATTTGCATTTCCTCTTAAAATAATGCTAAAATATAAAGGGGTGTTAACTATATTAAGTTAACTTTAAGGTTTTGACGAAGTTACAAAACCCTTAGCTTAAATAATATTCTTATGGAGTTTATGATTTTGATTAGGAAGAAAAATCAAGTTTACTTAAGTTTATTTTTTAAGAACTTGAACTAAATTTTGAAGAGTTAGTTTATTTTATATTTTAAAAAAAATTATATCATGTGAGAGCATTATATTTTTAGTATATTTTATCAAAATTTAAAATATTTTAATCCATATATAAGAGTATATAATTCTTCGTCAATGAATTTTGTAAATTAAAAAATTCTCCGGTTGAAGTTGTAAAATCAAATATCGAGGTTCAAATTTAAAAAAAAAAAAAAAAATAGAAAAACATCGAATTCGTTGTAATAAAGAAAATGTTTCAAGTTATTCTTACAAGCTTGAATAACATAAAAGCATGTCTAAAAAAATTATTAAACTTTTTTATACTTGTGGTACTTCACAAATAGTACAACAGACTCCGTAAATCTAAAATGGGAATGAGACTGTTCACAAATCCTATTTATTTAAAAAAGAAATGGCTTGCGATTTTAATAACAAAACGAGTAGATAAGATGTGTGGATAATGATTCCAAATAGGGTTAACATATATTAGGAGAATATTGTATTAAAAAAACGTGTTAGATACTTTACGTATAAGTAATATGTAATCAGTTAATCTGACATATGAATATGTATAAACGATTATATTTTTTACTATTTAAATAACCATATTGGCTTCTTATTAATAAAGCTGTCTAAATAAATTCTAAAAACACGAATAATTAATTAATTTAGCATGGATTTATACTATTAAAAAAGGAAATAGAAAATATGTATATTTACGATCGTCGAGAAAAAATTTACTTTTTAAATCCTGCTTCGAACAAAAAAATTTTTTTTTTAATTTTTCCCAATTAATTGTATTTATAACTAGTAATAGGTACTTAATCGAAAAAGATAAACATCCTTTTAATATGAATGAAAATTAAGCTCTTCGTTATTATTAATCATCGCTCCGAAAATCAAGCGACATAAAGTTAAAAAAAAGTTAAAGCCAAAATATTAATGTAACACGTCGTTTAAAAGGAGCCTTATTTTCTTTAGTCTACGAAAACAAAGTGACGTCCGTCCTCAAAAAAGTCGCCGGTTTAATGAAAAAATCCTTGAAAAAACAAAGCTTTTAATTAAAAGATGAATAAATTAGGCATCTCCGTCGATTGAATTTAGTCTTTCTGCGGTTTCATTTAAATTCCTAGACGACCACAATATAGTATTTAATTAAGAGTACTAAGTTTAAAGAAAAATAATCTCTACCTTTTTTTCTTTTTTTTTTTCATAGCAACATTATCAAAATTTCCAGAGAAGCCTGATAATTAACATTTTTTCCCCTTCCTAACACTCCGGTTTCCAATTCGATCCCTGCATGAGCAGAAAACAGAAAGATGAAAAGTATAATGAGTAGATATTTCTCCACAAACTATAATTCCCTATTACTAGTCGCACTTAATTATTAAGATCATAAATTATGCTTCTTAAGTTCTTACATGTCGTAATTAACTGTCCATTGAGTCCAACGAAAGTGTTATTATTATCTTAGTGGATATTTATTTTTCTAAACAGAGGGTTAAGAACTAAGTATATTGCGGGTAAAAAAAAATAATTGCAGATTTCCACTGAATTTCGAATGAAGACCGTTGCACCTCATTCTTTAATGGATTTTTGAATAAGAAGGTATTTTTCTCTTTTAATTCTACCCATTTTATAAATTGTAAATAGATCCTGGAATAAATTAAACTTAAGCGGGGCTTTATACTTCATACTAAATTGAAGCAATTTGCAGATTTTGATACGTATTTTTCTTTGCAATATCCGTAAATTTACATAACAAAGATTTTTTGTGTAATATCTCTTCCCATTTTAACTGTATAAAAAATGTTTGCTTTAAGGATTACTGCTCTTGTCGCTTGTATCTCTATATCAAGAAATTCAATTTTGTTATATATGGGGCTCCTTTTCCTAAACTGCTTTATTTAGCGACTGTTTTGAAGGAATTTATTAACTTAGGCTGTATGTAAATTTATATTGTCAAAATGCTTTATTAAGCTGTCCCTACTACCAGTTTATCTAGCTTTGAAAATTTATAAATTCTATTCCCTCTTCTTGTTTAAATTGGCTTTTTTTAAAACATGTAAATATATTTAGCATATTTTCGTTACTGAATAAATATTTGTTTGAGAAATCCTTGCTTATCCCTTCTAAAGCATTTTACACCCACCATTTCATCCTTACCGTATGAGAAGCTTTTCAAACAATGCCTTAAACTGAAGAACACTTTTAAAAAAATTCAGCTGTTTATTCAGAGGTATTTGACGCTTTATTCAATAACAGGACAAAAAATTATCATATTTACTAGATAACAAGAAATTAATCTTAAATTTCAAAGGGGAAAAAAGCTAAAGCGCTACAACGAAATTGATTTGTCAGGGTTAAATGTGTGTTTTCGTACGTTTAGAAAATATTTGGGGTAATATATATACATCTCTTAGTAATCTGTATCCATGTAGAGAGTTTAAAATAGTAGGCGGTACAGTTTTTTGCATCTGGTTGAAAAACCAATAGAATTTTGACTGATAATTTTTTGAAGAAGAACTTAGTTCAATGATTCGCTAACGCATAGTTGAAAGCCCCTCCCTCTTGAAAATCCAGAATTAAACCCCGGAATTTAAGACTTAAAAATACGTATTCCCATTTGCGTTGCTAAATAAGAACTTCTTAATATTTTGTTCCTCTGATTAGTAGCTTAAATTATTGATGCATATTCAATTACTTCGTTTAATTTGATAATAAATAACTGATGATTTGTTTTCATTTTCTAAGAGAAAATAGCTTTTCTTTGAGAAATTCATTAAAACATTATGCTTCGAAAATAAATATAACTTGCATTAAGTTTCAAGTTTTAAAAAATAAATAATTATTATTTCGTGGAATGAATTAATTACAAGTATATTTTATGATAATTGAAATATTGTATTGTATCGGGAAAATTGTATAACTTTGATAAATTCGTTTATAAAAATATTTACATTAATTATAAATCCTCTCATACCAGAAAAAAATTTAACTGGGAAACGGAAAACTTTCAAATGCCAAGTGAGATAAATCAATTTATTATAACATAAGATGAAAAGTCCATTCAGAAAACATACAATCTTCTTGAAACATACAATGATAAAAATGTTTCAGAGTCTACAATTTTCTATATCATAAAATAAAAAATAATACTGTAGGTTCAATGCTCAAGATTTTATATTAAATAAAATCAGATTCGTACATTTTGTGTAAAGAAACGGTAAAAAAATTCTATAAAAGAAACTATTAAATGAAAATTTTTAAAAACTTACCTAGCTACTAAATTGCAAATAAATCGCTAAGGTAATTAACGAAAATCATTTTTTAAATTTAATTTATGAAACAAATTGTTATTTTCCTTTTTATTTGATGAAGTAAGTTTTCTAAATTATTTAAGGGCTATTTATTATGTATATTTATAAACTTTTCTTATAGATCCAGAAAGCCAAACATTTAAAATATTCTTTAACATCTGAATTATGTGACAAAATATTTAACAGAAGAAATACTTCATAAATTTACCATTAACATAAAGATATTGTTAAATCAGATCCACACTATTTAGAAAATACAAAAATTACTGTAATTAATTTTAATGCAAATATAACTGCTAGTTTAATGTCTTATAATACATCCCTTAGAAGAAAATACGTAACCAAAATATTTAAAATATGACTTGAAGCATTCATTTATTAAGAAGTTATGAATATTCCAATGATTGCCTTGAGGAACATTTTTTCCTCTTCATTTATGATGCGTGTTTCTTTTGCATCAAGAGGATAGCTAATTATTTTATATAAAGCAAATGAGACTAATTATTAGTTTTAATTGTATGTTTTTTGTCACGAACCGATAAAAAAGAATGTTCTCCTATGCGTTTAACATTTTTTTCCATGTTGTGCTGTGGGGTATTTTTTTCGTTCTTCAAGAGTTGATTATAAAAAAAAAGGCAACCCACTATCGTTTAATCGCTTAATTGCTTTCTTAGGCGCCTGTTAAATTTGTTCCGCTGCATCTTTTTAAGCATTTAATTAACAATAAGATGAAATATCACAGACTTAACCACAAGCCAAATTATCTCCATGGTTTTATGATAACGAATGTATTTCGGAATAAAAGACATAAAACTTCTGAAGACATATCAACATTCTCCAACGCAAGCAGCAAGAAGGGAAAAGAAAAAAAGGCATTTTTTCCAAGTACCCAAGTTTTTAAGAAAAAGTGACGCAGTTACGGCCAAGCTTCTTAAAATGAATCAATTCTTCAAAATATGAAGTTTCATTTAAAATTAAAATATCGAGTTCCTTTTTTTTTATTCACTAAAAATGTCTTTTTTAATGAATTTTTTAATAGAAACCATTTGAAAAATAAAGACATCTTTTCCATCATTCATGTTTCTCAGAGCTCTAAGAAATTTCAAACGAATAATATATCAATTACACTTAACGGAAACGGGAACTCTCGGGTAAAAAAAATGTATAAACTCGTTTATCTTCCGACTTTAAAAAAACAACTGCATGCGTTCTGTGTCATGTACCAGCCATCGATGCAACCGGATGTATAATTTATCAGTTCGCGGAGCTTTTTTTCAATATTAAAAACTCAATAGAGAAGACGACTAGCTTTAATTCACTATTAAGCATTATATTTCATGCTTGCGTAATCATCCAAAAATCAATCATCCAACGTTCATTTGACGCGAAATTTCTACCCAGTGCTGTTTTATTTCCATCCAATATCCTGTCTTTATATATTGTAGTATTATCAAGCAACAAGTCTTTACTCACAAAAAAGTGAGTAAGAGCATTAAAGAAATTGTGTTCCTATCCAGCTTCTAAACACTGTTCTGAGTAGACCAATTCGGGGGATCGTACGTGCTAGCACGTTTACTTCATAACAAGCATTGATGCGCAGTACGTAGTACTATCATCAAAGAACCCAGTTTGGCTTGGAATCTCACATACTTTGCGCCACGCCCAAAAATCTCTGCCAGTATTCCTACGGGAATTCTAAAGGACGCTGACTAGAAAGTTCGAAGTCCATTGAAAGCACAGGGGTAATATTGAAATGCACGCGTCTTTGCTGAAGCGTAGCCAATTGCGATAACTTCGGCTTGTCTCATACCGTTAATCACTATACGTTTTCGACGTCGTCGGTGCTAATGATAGTGCCAAGTAATTATCAATAATAGGTTTTTGTTGCTGATGCATAAAATGGAACTTTTGAAGGATCTCAAAGTAGGATCTCCAGCCTTTATGATGCTTGTCCGTAAATTTAATTCAGAAGGAGTCAAATAGAAACGAGTGAGGGGAATTTTTCGACTTCTATAGAGAGATTGGACATTACTCTAAATGAAATGTGATTGATGAAGGCTTTCTCTTTTTATGGATATTTTCGGCGCAATTTTGGATGTGTTTCTTAATGAAGCTTTTGGATTTTTTTGCAGATGTTGAATATAAGTTTCGAATGGATTGGTACTTTTTATTAACTTTTAGCGAACAAGAATAAATTCTATTATCTTAATATACTCAGATTTTAATACTTATTGTTCTTAAAATATACTGGACCATTAGCTGGGCATTAATAACTCAAATGAGTTATTAAGTACGGATGTCTTATTCAGCCAATATGATTTGAGTGCGCGCCTTGTGAAGTACATTGCTCAGAATTATACAATTTGAAATGAAATCACGGATGAAGAAAAAGTTGAAAAAGTTTCATCGTGAATTTTAGGGCATCTATTTAATTATTCCGTTAATGATGCTAGTTCAAAGCATATTTCGTATACTTTGACATCTCAACGGTTCGTTGAATACTATGTATAAAAATTATACAGGATAAATATATTTATGAATAACGTTTATAAATTCAGCTGTTCTCAGATAGTAAATGATCATTTATATGCATTAAGCATAATAATAAAATGGGAACTTCCAATAGTTGTTTGTAAAACAATTTTTCACTCTGGAATAATAATATGATTTTTTTCAATATTGCTAAAAAGCTTTCTAATGGAATAAGTAACTTTCTAGAAATAAATTAATAAGACCAGTAAATCTTTTTAAAAAAAATATTTAACGTTTTAAAACTAAGGCATTTCCTAGATTTTTAAATTTAAGAAAAGAGAACAAGCATTTTTTTTTTCATTATAATTTTTCACAATCGTTAAGTAAAAGACTGTTTATGTTTTATAATTTAAAACAGATAAAAATTAAGGTTTGTGATTTTTATATTTTGAGATAGATTTTTAACTTATTATTTTCTATTAATAAGTTAAAATAGATTGTTTTTAAACAGTCATAATTATAACTCGATATTGAATCCTTTCTTTTGTATATCAAACGGGTTAATTGCATTTTTTTTTAAAATATGTTTCAACGTAAATGTATTTTTCTATTCCAATGAAATCAAAGTTTATTTTTCAATTTTTTACACAACTCTTTTCTTTCTACTTGTTTCAGAATGACTGGCATGCAGATGGCCTGGCAAGGCATTCCTGGTCAACCCCAGATCGCTGCAGCTGCAGCTGCAGCAGCAGCCGCCCAGAGTCCTCTGGCGCAAGGATTGCAGCAACCAGGAATGATCGGTGCCTACCCCATGCAGCAGTACCAGGCTCAGTAGTACCCTTAACAGCCGCCGTATGTAAGTGCGTCTGAGTGTGTGGCGGGCAAGTATCCCTTCTAGTCACCCGTATCCCCCCTCGTTGTATTCAAGTAAAGTCAAGCGCCCTCTACCGCACAATCGGGACTGATAATAAAAAACTTTCAAATGAAGGACAGTGTGTGCCTGTTTCAGGTTTCTGATTACGAAAGGAAAAGATCTCCATCTTCACTGAATGAAAATCTTTAAGAATGGAAAGAAAAGACATCAAAAGGTAGGGAAGGCAAACCCAGGAGATTGGTTATGGCTTCTGTAAATGGAGTGGAACTTTGCAGAGAAGGATTGGTGGTCCTCCTTTTGAGGAGGTCACACTTGGTGACTTGTCTTTCTAGTGGTTATCGTGATGAAAATGTCATTCATGCGAGGGAATTAATGTCACCCTCGAGGATCCATTCTAACTGTTATTTAGTTCTGCAGTCCATAAGACTTTGCAGTTTCGCATCATTCTTTTTCATATGAAAATAGAAAGAAACTGTTTTTTTAAACAGGGATTTTTTTAAGAAACTTAGAAATTTTTTATTCTGACGTTAGGATTTCATTTTTACTAAAACAAAAAAAAAATATTTTAAAATTTGTAAAATGCGTAGGGAAGTATTTAGTTTTCACATGAAACCCGCTCAATTTTTTAAATTACTTATTCTCTTTTCTTATCTAATTGTGCATTTAAAATAACTCATCTTAACCTAATTGTAATCATCATTAAGTTATATGAATCAAGAATTAATTCATTTTTTACTGTAGTAAGATACCGAGCGTAATAAGAATGAAAATAGTAAGACTTTTTTTGACGTAGCTGAGGCTTACCTTTTGGTACTAGTCACGTGACAAATTATTTAGTTATTTGTATTGAAACTACGAGTATATTAGTAACAGGATAAACCCGTTGGTTAGGAAGACATTTTCGTAAAAACAAAGCTAAATAACGAGAAATGAACATATTTTTTTCATGTGATTTTCGAATACAATTTCCCATCCAAATGAAGCGTCTTTTTCCAAAATTTGATAACGTATTTGATGTACTCATCACGAAAATCACAACTATTCTCAAAGGGAAAACTACCAAAGATTGTCATGAAGTGTTAAAAGACTGTATGCTAAAGACTCTGTGAATGACTGTGTATCCAAATACACTGAATGACAGTAAAATGTACTTTAAGAGTTGGTTTCATTGTTATATGAAGTGTGATGGTTCCCGGTGGGGGGGACTTGGGTGACTTCGTATTTCGGCATTGAAGACCGAAATACCATAACCTATGCTACACAGTCACCACCTGCACTATATATACCCTTTAATTATTGTGTTTGTTCGTTTCAAAAGAAGACAAAAAAAGGAAAACTTAGATTTTAAATGTCATCACGTGTTGAGTGAGCAAGACAAATCATCTAGTATACTGTTCGTCCTAGAATTGCCAGTTAGTCATCTCAGTTATCTCCCCAGGTGGCACTGTGAGCGGATTAAAAAATTGAGATAACAAAAATCCCCTGGAACGCGTTGTATGTTCCACAGGTGCTGTGTTAGAAGCACTGTTTTATTTATTCACATAAAAACATAGGAAGATTAGTTGTTAGTAGTTGAGTATAAGATAGTAACACAGAATGTTTGTGAGTATGTATGTATGTTTTGAAAAACGGAGGAACTTTTGGATTACATCAGTGTATGTACACTTTCGGAAGTACGACGAAGATCTATTTTTATTTTCCCCTTTTTTCGAATAGTGAGCTGCATTCATATATACTTGCAAAGCCAGGCTTCCACCCGATGAATCAGTATGCAGTTTCATTTTTTCTAAGAAGCTCTAAGGATCGAGCTGCACTGGGAATCCCACGGCACGTAGCATTCCCTTTGTGCTCGATCACAAAGAGCTAGCATTTTTCACAGAACATTAGCTGAATGCCGTTTTAGTAGCAATTTTTCTACGGGCTTATCAAAATACAAAAAAAAAAAAAGATAAAAAAGCATTTACCGGACGGGATTAAATTCCTCACGTCCTTAATTTAGACGTTGGTTATTGCCAGTGGTTATCAAAACGGTGTTGCCTGAATTATAATAAATCACCAAAACAAAAAACAATCCGCACACATTGAAGAGAATTTTTAAGTCAAAGAAAGGATTCGCCAGTGAGTTAGTTTTTCAGCTCGGGAAATAACATTCTTCATACGTGCCAATATCTTATCTAGTCAGTGGCTAATGCAATGTTTTGTGTTTTTCTGTCTTATTGACCACAATCCTGACCTTACTATGCCCAACACTCTGAATGTTGACCTTTGCGCGCATCCTCTTTTTCAATATTCGTGATAAATATGTACGTGTTGTTGTGTTTGGCTCTCCTACACGCGAATATTCTACATGTCTAGCTCTTTGCTATCACGATTAGCATTTTCAAACAAGTGCATCGTCTCTGGAGCCTTGTAAGTGCTTTTTGGAGCAAAGAGTTTTCTGTGGCGCGGCGAATAATCTGAGAACAGCAACGGTGGAGTAAGGAGAACTGATAAGCTTTCAAAGTAAATACCGAGCGACAATCGCCAATGCTTGCACAAAGTAAAATATTCAGATCAGAATTGAAGAATTACATCCGCAACAAATTTCCAATCCTACGTACAATGATCATTGAACCAACATGCCAAAGCCATTATTAACACATGCATTTCACCAATTTAGACATTTTAAACTCTTTTTGATGGAGATATTATTTCTAGAGGACTCATTTTTCGAGTAAGATCCATCAAGACATGAATACATTATAGTTTTCATAAGATAGGCCTTGTTGCCAAGCTAAATTAAGAAATCTGATACTTTTATAAATATATTAGACACATTCCGGAACTCAAAAGCTTTATCTTATACCAATGCGACATTAATCTGTATAAATTATTAATTACATAGCTGTAGAGATGATGCTTCAATTTTAAACAGGCCCATCACGGCGCTGAGGCAGGTAAATTATAATTTATTCACCATCTAATCACGGCAACGAGGCTCGAGTTTTGAACGAATAAGATTTTGAAGCATGCATGTAATAATGTATTAATTTCTACAACGCTTAAGTATTCTGCAACTCGAGGGCGAGTCGGAGAGATGCCGTTAAAATCAGTGAGATGAGCACTGTATTTTGCGAACCACTGGCCGTCCGAATTAATTGAAGCAGTACGGTTGTGCAGGTTGATAGTCGCTTGCTTTAAACACTAAACCAGCTCTCTTAACTTTTTATGCTCCTCTCTTAAACAAATGAGTATTTTTGGAGAAACAAAATAAGGGATAAAGAAACGGAACATTTTTTGTTATGACCTGTTTATTTTGTCAAAGCTAAGGTGGGGATCAGCCACTTCTTAAGAACCCCCCTTTTCGAGAGAAATGATTGTATTTTCATACTATCTTTAAAACTGTGCATTTTGTTCGCTGATGGCATAAATAGAATTTTGAGGCTGTGTGGCATACGAAAGACATAAACACATTACTTTATTACACAGAATGAGCTGATACAACGTTGTATGCACAATGTACAAACCCAGAGAAAAACTATCATACAGCTGATTCGATTAACGTTCGTTGGTTGTGCTTGCACCTTGACGTGCAGTGCATGTAGCAATTAGAAATGCATTCAAACTCCTTGTACTAGTCAAAGTGACCAAATTCTTCAATCGAATTATAGACAGTTTTAACAGACTACCTGGAGCACAAATGCAGTAAAAAGGATAAGCAGTAAGAAGCAAATCAAAATTGAATCAAAATTTGTTTAGCCTCACACCACTTTTATTTACATACATGAAACTGATACTAGAATTCAAACAAAAATAGTTATTTTGTTTTTTTATCAAACCAATACCACACACACAAGGATATTCTAATAATTGTCAGCCTCGGTATTAAAACATTTTTAAGCGAAAACGGATTAAAAGATCTTAATTCGATCTTTGGCTAGTGCAAATTGTTTCACCATACCGAACATACCCTTATTACCATTCGAAGTAACATGCAATCTCTCTACAGCGTTGTATGCACAATGTACAAACCAAACCAAATACAAACAACATTATACAGTGAGCAACGTTGCTGCAAGGGTACTGTGTTGTACTGTGTGTGCAGTAGATAGTTCTATACTAAGGATTTCCAAGCAAAAAAAAATGAGAAAAAAATTAGGGAAAAAAAAAACTGGCGCGCGAAATGCCGCTCGGTCGCGAACTGTAACTTTCATAACCAAACATAGTAGTTTGTAGGAGCTTTGATAGTCTAGAACTGATTGTAGTCAGCCACGCGACATGTAGGTTGTTTCGCTACGTAGCACCCAAAGATTTGTACACTTAGTCTAAACGAGTCTCGGTAGTATTGTGCGTGTATTGAACGTATGTTTGTGTATTTGTAGCCCGTATGCCAGACCAAGCGTTCGTAGTTTTACGTGCGTTTGACCATTTATGTAACGTGCGAATGTTAAGTATATGTCCTTGTCTCTAAGTCCATTGTTCCTAGATGACCTTTGTTGTAAACGATAAACATGATGTTTCAAAACCAAACCAGTGGGAAAATATACAAATATATAAGTCAGAGAAAGTCGTTAGTTTTTCAAGTTGATGTTCAAAGAGAAGTTGGATTCCGAGTTTAATCTGGAAAAAAAAATTTGGCAGTACAAAACTGCATAAAAAAAACTAATCTTGCTGTTGACAATTCGTTTTTTTACTTTCGGAGGTTTATAGTCTATGAATAAACTATACGCTGCCACGAATAGATGATTTTATCTAACTATAAGTTAATAAATATACAAATATTATAATATATATATATATATAAAGAGATCGTGTCTATGGATGTATATATCTTTTGGACTTCTTGTGGCCGCATATATTGTTGGTATATTTCCCCTCATCTAGGTATCTTGATTTTTTAAAAAACTTTTTTGCTGAAAAGGCATTGGGCACGTTGTGCGCTAAATAGAAAGGTCTAAAATTTAAAAAAAAAAGCATGTTTTTGGAAAACAAAAAAAAATTCTCTTTTACAGTTAGTACGTCGTGGCATGTTCGCAACAGCGAAGGCATGAAACTTATTTTTTACATGTTTTGATATTATAACTGATGGGAAGGTTTTCAGTCGCGATGAAATGAATTATTAAAAAATAAAACAGAAAACGGTGGCATTCAAGAAGAAAAGAGAATTTATTACAAACAAAAAAAAGTCAAAGAAAAAAATACAAATCTTGTTAGTTAACAGTGGACTGCTGTTTTTGCTGTTTGAAATATCAAGCTTGCTTGCTTATATGTACGTATGTTTATTGTGCTGAAGTTAAAAAAATTCCACTGTGGAATTTGATAACATCCCAGAAAGAGCCCCCCAAAAGGCTAAAACTGTATTTTCTGGGATGTATTTATGGGGTTTCGGAAAATTCCAGAAGTATTCATATTCGTGTATGGATATTAATATATACATATATATACATATAATCCTAAGAACCCTGGTCTCTTTCCCTTGTTGCAAAGCATCCTTTGTCGTATGAAATGTAAGACCCTAAATCCCGTGATAATTGCGTAGCTGCACAAATGTCTGAGTTGTGTGTTATGTTATTGACCAATTGCGTAGCTTTAGTTATTTGTTCTGTATTGCCTGTAATCTTGCAGCCGAAACCCCAAAAGAGGTGTATTTATGCTAAGCTCAAACATTCCATCACTGAATTAAAAGGTAAAAAATACCATACCAAAAGTGAAAAAAAAAAAGTTTTGTGATTTGGAATTATGATTGTAGCGCCAGAAAGAAAAATGGAAGAAAATAAAAGTGATAAATTTGTATACATTGTTCTGTGTCTTTTCTTTTTAGTATATTACATTCACAATACTATAACAAGAACATACAATATATATACAATCAGACAACTATTTAACGAAGTCTCTAAATCCCAAAAAAAGTTCGTTATATGGAAAATTCGTTAAATAGAGGTTCATCTTTTAATAAACTTTAAAAATCACATAAGACAAATTTTAAATTCATAAAGACTATATATATTATTTTTAAAAAAAAGTAATTATTCACACTTTTTTTTTGAAAATTAATATCTATTCAATTTATATATCTTACCCATCAAAACGAAATCTGCAAGGAAAACAAGAAAATAAAAAAAAAGACATTGCCCAAGAATACACTGTACTTTCAACTTTAAAAAATAATTCTATATTAAAGCTTATTAATTTTTAACGACATTTTCTAATTTTAAGCCTACGAGTAATTTTAAACGTACGTACATTATTATATAACCAGTAATTTTAAGCATACTCTATCACATGCATTCTTAAATTTAATTACTGATAAAATCTGTTAGTTTTATTTGAGTTTCTTGTTTGAAAATTATGGCCATTTCATTTCTCTAGTTGAGTTATGCTCCTGGTAATACCAGTTCAAGGTCATTGATCACCATAAAATGTGTGCTAAAAGAGAAAATAATTTGAAAATGTCTTGAAATATTTTGAAATTAGAGATAAAATAAATAGAATTACATGAGAAATAGTTTGTTATATAAAAAAATGCACTTCGCAATGTGGAGATTATTTTATAAAAAAAATCATAAAAAGTTCTTGCTTCCAGGGAAAAGTTTGCAAAATAGAGATATTTGTAAAATAGAGGCTCGTTATATAGAGGTATATATCGTATTATTTATTCAAATGCAAGCCACACAGCAAATTCTCACCACGTTTTAGTGAAAAAATAAATGTAGTGTCTAAAATTGTTTATCAATATATCCAATATTTACAAAGCTCAAGAAAATTTAAAATGAGGAGTGAATAATTTATTTATTTTACCAGTAATTAAAAAGTTTTAAATGCATAAGTGAATCTGTAATTGCTCTAATCGTCAGTTTTTTGTTCAATTTTTCCCCCATCCAATGAATTTTTCCGCCTTCTATTCTAAGTCACACCCGCTTTTGCATAGCATTAACGCTGGAAAAAGTGCAGCTTAGATTCAAATAAATACGGTATACATATAGATGGAGAAATAATACATTGAGAGTTCATAATAAACAAAAAACAATAGAATATATTTTATATTTTGGGATGACAATTTTTAATTGAAAAGAACACGCTCTTCACTTCATATTAGCACTTTTTAATTAATAAGAAAATAATGATTTATCTAATAGTATAAGCCAGTTTTAATCAAATAACTTGTAACTGCTATTTAATCATTTCATGCTTAGAATTTCATATAATTATTTTATAAAGTGCTTTTAAATAAAAAAATTATTAATTTATTTTTGGCATTTGTAGGGAATTTTGTTATTTATGTGTCATTAGAACAGTTTTCAATTTAAAACACACACACACACACATATGCATATATATGTATAACAAATAACAATATACTAATTTGCCACAAATCTAAGAAAGCAAAGCAATAAATAGAAATATAATAAGATATATATAGTAATACTGTAGAGGAGAGATACTAAAGATTAAAAAATGTATAACTTAAAATGTTGGATTTGGAAGGTAATTGTTGTAGTACCTATAAGCATAGAAGCCTGAGGTCTGCTTTGTCAGTTTAGAAACAGTTTTGTGGCCAACCAATCTACCAACCTTTTATTTATAAAACTGAGTGAAATCCTAAAATACAATGGATAGATGTTTTGAAAATCAATTATTGATAGAAAGAAGATAACACAATAAGAATTGGTAAATGTTTAGATTAATGTACTATTCACAGAAGAATAAACCAGATTAGAAAGGGTTAGGTAAGGGGACTATTGGCAAATTAAAAAAGAAAGTGTTATCTAAATACAAGTTCAAAGCTTTAAAAATAAATGTCTATTTGTAGCAAATTTATTAATTCTAAAAGATTAATAAGGCAATTATAGACTAATATTAAGTAAACTTAAATTTGTATTAAGAATATATATGAGGAGTATTTTCATAATTTTCTATGAAGTAATAAAAATAAATTGTTGACATACAAATATATATATATATAACATATAAACATACAAAATTTATCATACGAACTTAAAAGGTAAGCTAAAATGGAATGTGTAACAGTAAAAATTGCTTAGACCAATCCCAAGAAAATACAGCCTTAAAGAAATCATCCAAGTATCAAACACAGTAAATGGTTTTTTTTTTTTTAAATTTTTACTTGTGAATCGGACAACTCAATGGCTAAGTTTCAAATATTTTACTTTAAAAAGTAATTTAAAATCTTATTATTGGAACTCTTAAGAAATAATGTCCTCTACAAAAGAATGCTGAAAGAAGAAATAATCAGTTTTAAAATTTCAAGAATGTATGTGTTTATAATACATGCAGTACTCTATAAATATTTAAAAACAGTTTAAAAGTAGCATTTATAAAAACAACTCTACAAAATTTTTCTAGCCTTTAAAGTATGATGAAAATACTAACAAAAGATTTTGCATTCATCGTAAGATCGAATAAAAAGGGCGAAAATTCCGAATCGAACTTGAATAAAAAGCATTTTTAACTGTAAAGGTTTTTAAGCTCTTACCAATTTATTTTCACCAATGTTATACTAAAAAAAATAAATTGCTCTTTTTTCTTTCACTTATTTGGTACACCTGTTGCTTTTCAAAAAAGCAAACGTTTCTAAATATGTGACATTGAAGCTTTAAATATGAATTTGTTGGTTAGAAAATGTAAAGAAAATTCATCCTGAAAGTAATTGGTTAGAATTCAAAGTATTCATTTTTCTTGGGTGCTGATTGGCCATTAAATTTATTTTTTGGACTGCTTGCTTTATCTATTATACTATGATTTGTTCCGTACCTTAAAAATCATTTTAGGGTAAAAATGTTTTTAATACTAGAAAAATATAATTTCGCGAAGGAAAATAAAAAAAATTATTGAAAACCTTTCATAATGCATTATAATCAATAAATCAATTTATACTACAGGTAAAGCCTAATTTAAATTTTATATTCTTTTTGTAGCATTTAAAAATAGAAGCTAAAGTATTAATTCTAAATTTTCGCATAAATTAAAAATATATGCAAAACTCCAGAAATATTAATTAACTTTGAAGTATAGGATAATAAAAAAAAATTATAAAAAGATTCTTCAAGTGATAGATCTGAATTTGTTGAACTGAATTGATGCAGTTATTTAGATTTCAAATACTAAATAAGAACTATCTTAATTAGTTATTTTATTACTTCTAAATATCGTGTTATCAATTTGCTTTAAAAAACTTTAAAAAAGATATCATTACTTACAGACATGATTATTAAGATAAGCAAATAAATAATTATTATTCAGGTACTATACAGTAACTATTTTACTGAAGCAAAAGGACATCATAATTTTTATTTATAATATAAAATGATTGATTAATATATTAAGTTGGCCTTTTTTAGTCTAATAACTTTCACACCTCAAAATGTTAAAAGTTATCAACGTCGTTGTTTGATCACAAATAAAACTTTATAAATTTTAATAGTTAATTTCTCAATTAAATATATTGCGTAAATAATTTTTATATGATTAAGATTTTGTTAGATATAACTAATTCTAAAAATATGAGATATTACTTTTGTTTCGTTTAAGGTTTCATAGATATTATCATAGTTCAAAAAATTTTCATCCTTTAAAATCATGTAAGTTAATTATTAATATTCTAAGTAATTATTTTGTCGTAAAGTATTACACTAATTACATAACATTACATAGCATGATCATTGTAAGCATTTCTAAAATCAAATTAAATTAAATATTATTATATTGCAATATATAACGTTGGAAATTGTTTCATTATTATTAAAAATTCAAGCATGACAATGCAATTCAGTTTGGCGGTTCCTGGAACACACATTCAATATACCACATCACATTAAAGAAAATAATTGACTTCTCTACAAAATTTCAGTATAGCGATAGGGAGCTAAATTTTTTAAAAGTCCTTTAAGGGCGATAGCATTCAGAAATATCGTAATTACAACTCTGTATATTAATATTAGTCGAAGCAACTTTAAGTTTCGAGTTTTAGAAAGTCTTTAAAAATTATTTCACATGTACACCGAGTTATACTTATAGTTGTACTTCTACTTAAATACAGTCGGACTTCTCTCACTGCATCCCGAGAGAAAATTCATTATATGTAAAGTTCATTAAATAGAGATTCATCTTTCAATATTTTTTTGTTCTTGGTTTTAGAAAAAATTTCGCAAAATAGAGATATTTGTAAAATAGAGGTTCGTAAAAGGGAGGCTCGACTGTATGTATATATATAAATATATATATAGTATAATAAAATAAAAGTGAAAAAGTTCTAAGACCTACAAATCCAAAGAAGAAAGAAATTAGAGTTCGTGAGACACAACAAATGTAGATACAAAAAAGTCTTTGTACTAAACTGGAGACCTATTTGATTTCTAAAAACTGTCGCTGAATTAGGCCAGCGTTTTAGGATTAAGCAATGCTTTATGGATCCACCTTCTCCGTACAGCAGAAATGTTCTACATGATAGAAAAAAAGAAAAATAGAGTCATGTTGAAAAGTTTTGCTAGAACAATAACTTTTGCAGGAACTAGTCTTGCACAATTTTTTTTGAATTCTATTTATTCTGAATATAAAAGAATTATGTAAGCTGTTTTTTTAATCAAAATTGGAGTAAAAATTCACAAAAAGTTTGAAATGGTTGATTGTTTAATTAACGTTGCACTTCAAAGCAACATGAAGGCTATTAACGAAGAACATCGCAATTTTGACCCTTGGTCAAGTGAAAAGGATCGCACCTGAGCGGACACTTTACTCTCCCAACTTCAAGATCAGAACAATGTGAGAACTTTTGAGTGTACTTAACGTGCATCAGTTCTCCACACGACAAATATTTATTATCCAAAGGAATCGAACCTATGTTTCGAGACAAACAGTGCCATTCATGAATTCAAGACTTGGACTACTCGGCACTGCGGCTATGCTTTAAATGAGAACTTATAAATAAAAAAAAGTTATCATAAATAAACAGAATAGTAACATAAGTTCACTTATTTTAGTAACATTACAAATTCAAATGAAGTATCAAAACATTCTCAAAACCTTGTTTGCTATTAAAAACACAGATTTTAAAAAGAATTGAAAAAAACCTGAAATATAAAACATTAGTAGGCAATTGATTCAATAATAAGATAAAAACAATGTGTATCTTATTTGAATTTCTTATAAATCCAAACATTATAAGAATAAAAAGGAAAAGAACCATAAAAAAACTTTCTACAACTCAACTGAATGCCAACTATTTAAAGATCAAAGCCACCAAACCTTTTGACAGTGAGAAATAGATTATATACAATAGTATCACTTTGGGTAATATAAAGAACTGTCTGCTTAATTATCAAGTTCTTTATTTTCATATAAGAAAATGTTTTTAAATATAAGTTTAAAATTATTTCGCAATGTCTTCTGAAGTGAAATATTAAAAAAGGAACATTTCATAATTCTTTTTCTAAAATTTCAAATTCTTTCACTAAAAACGATAACAAGAAATTATTTGCAATATCGAACATTATATAAAGTCTTTAATAGTTATAAATTAATAATCACACAAAAAATGAAAAATATACAATTAGTTCAAATTGTGCATTCAGATATAATTCACTATGGTTACCTTTAATGAAAAAGGCAAGAAAATTATCTATGACATTGTGAAATAGTCAGAGTAACACAAATACAAATTCTTAGCATGAGGAAAGACATACAGGAGCAAAAAATGTTTCTAGGCACCAACCTTTCTCCGTATATCCCAATATTACTGAACACGAATAAAATGTACGAGAAAAAGCACAGTTATATATATATATATAAATAAAGAAAGTTTTAATAAATATAAAATTACTAAAATTAGTTAAAATCTAAAATCGCAAATTCTAAAAGTATCACATTAGTAATCTACTTACCCTGTTAAGTAACAATCATGAATAGAAATCATAATAGAGACTACGCAAAAAAAAGTAATTATAAAAGAATGAGCAATTTATTATCCATAGAAATTTTTAAAAAAACAACAATATTAAGGAAATCCACCATTGAAAATGTTGAAATCTTTAAGATTCATCTTATTAATTTAGAAATGAGCAATTATGATAGTTCCATAATTTATTTTAATAAAAATTTATAAAGACTTTTATAAAAAAAATTACTAAAAATAGGAATTCATTGAGAAATGAACGATTTTCTTTCCATTGTATATTATTCTGCAACTTTTAGTATTCCTTTATTTTCTGTTTACCAGTTTCAAAGTTACATGGGATCTTTCAAATTATCACTACTGACTGAATGTCAACAAAGAGATTTAAAAAAAAAAGATCAATTTGACTTATTTTAAATATTAATTTTTTTCCTTTATCATGTATTACGTATAAAATAATTTTATAAAACAAAATAAATAGATCAAACAAATAACAAAGAATTGATTTTATATGGAAGAGCTATTGTGCAAAAACAAATTTTCATATTTAAATTAAATGTAAATTAACAACTCCTATATACATGACTTAAAAAAAAAGACAATTTTAAAAATCTCAATTAATTTCTTTTTCTAAAAAAACATATACTGTATACTGAATATTCTTAACTTTATTCTTTT
>BMAV01007113.1:1549301-1593263 GCA_019973955.1 Trichonephila inaurata madagascariensis
AGAGAGGAGGCTAACTTAGCTTTAAAATACCCTCAGAATAGCATTTGACACGAGTCAAATTTGCTTGACTAAGCCACGTTCACCCTCCACCGCAACAAACTGCACATAAGAAAATCTAATCTCTTATTATTTGGTATTGAAATTTGGTAACATCGCAGTGTAAGTAAAAAGTCAGCAAATTTGGTTCAGGGTGTTTTTTTTTCTATTTTAGGAAAGAAGTTTTACTAAAACAATGGCAAAGTGCATGGGGGGGAGCAAACTGTTATTTCTCTTAAAATTAAAAAGGAGTTTCTTAAGACTGTTGATCAAGAAACAGAAGATTAAAGTGAAAATCTGTTAAGATTTGGTGTTGCTAAATTTTGTTTCAAATTTTATTAAGTTCTCGTGAATGTTTTTGTTTCATTGATTTTCGCTGAATACCTGCATATATACATATCTATGTAAATTAAATGTGTTCTAATGAACTTAATTTTGTTAAATATATATACATATGTTGCAGTATCCTTTAACGCAAAATTCTTTTAACACGAAAAAATTATTTTAGTCCCTTCAGTTTTGTGTTAAATGATATACACTGTACATGCGTATTAATGTCAGCACATTCAAATTTGCTTCATGCAAATTGTGCTATTCTCTGTCAAATTCTGACTGATGTTTTTTTTTTTTTTTTTTTTTTTTTTTATCAAATAAAACACAAAAGAATCTGGGAACTAATTTAATATCGGAGTGCTACACGCCAAGTGCCAATAGCCCTCATGTTGCTTTATATTGCGACTTAAATAAACTGTGTTGTTCTAAACAGAGGAGCAGATTTTAGTTTTTAAAGCATATATTAAAAATATTATTGCTCATATTGTCAAAACACAAAATATATTTTTTTTAAATAAAAATGTTTGTTCTTATTTTTATTATTTATTAAATTAATCTTATTATTTGTATTCTGTTTTATTTAGACATAAAAGCCACAATCATTTATCCAGCTACATCTAAACATGTAGAAAAGTACAAATATCAGCCATCTTTTATTGTCAATGAAACTCCTGAACTTTACCAAAACATAGTTCTGCCTCATCTGGAATCTCAAAAATTCTCTCTACAAGTAAGCACTTTTTCTACAGTTAGATTCTAGTTGTAATTTCTCCACCTTTGCCCAATCAATTTCTCAGTATTTCAAAGTAATTTAAAAATAAATGGTACTTTTCCATTTTGCTGGTGATAAAGTCACCAAAAATGATGCAACCGATGCCAAATGCAATATTCCGGTCAATAACCATTTGGAAAAATTTTAAACCATATTAAAAAGTATATGCCTTTGAAGTAAAAAAATCCTTAGAGCTAACATTTTTGTTTAATATATATGTTGTCGCCAATACAGTCTGTTTGGCCAGATTTGCACTGACAAAATGGAATGTATGTGTCTCCCTATGTTATTCTAAATAACATAGGGAGAGGTGGAAAGCAAAACTGAATTTGACCAATACCGTTATGTAATGTAGACTACTTTGTATTAAGTATACTAATCTTCATATGTTAGTGGTATGGCACTTAGAATTAAACCGTAATTTAGATGTATTCTTCTCTTGACATATGTTCCAAGATAAAATCAATCTCTTGTATGGTGTTAATTTAACCCCTTCTTAGTCAGATTTTTTTTTAAAAATTTCTGACCCCAAAAAAGCATTTTTTACTGCTTAAAATTAATACAATGCTCTATTCTAAATTCCAAAATATTTCTATCAGATACCAGGTTTTTGCTTCACCTACAAGTGGTCAAATTTGGGATGTTTTGTCCATTAATCTCCAATCTTCCCTAAGTTTTAAATACACCTAAGTTTTATAATACCATATATATAAGCACTACTGCTTTGAGAAATGTAAAATAAATACCTACAGAACACTAATTAAAATTGCACAAAAAAATATTTTGAAAAAAGGTTTACAAACCTTTTTATTAAAACTGCTTTTCAATCTGCCTTGAACATCAGAGTGAAAACTATCTTTGAATAATTTATTGCACGTTATTTTTTTAAATACAGTAATACCCTGAACTTATGCAACGTATGGGACCGAGTGATAAATGCTTAAGGCTGGGTATAATTTCTTATGCAAATATATATAAATTATTTTTAGTTGGGGCCATAGACAAAAGAAAATAATAATTTAGAAAAAAAAGGCTCAGTAAAATCTTAACAAGTAGTCTGCCGTCTAAAAGTTTTTTTTTTTCTTTCCGTAAAATTTCATCCAAACATTCTACTCATTTTTTTAATCCTTGTTTTGTTGAAAAAAGGCTCTCTTTGTGGGAGTCTGTATTTTCTAAAATTTGTTACCTGTTTTCAGTTAAACTGTGGACTTCTGTCAGATTCCCAACTGTCATTCAATACTCTGATTGAACTGGGTCTAAAGACTCAAGTTCTTCAATATCTCGCTTTTGCTCATGCATTTTTATAAGCTCATCAATTGTGAGCTCCTGATTGTGGGAATACAGCAATTCTCGAATGTCGTCACTACTTCTAAATTATTTTCCTGCCAAAATAGACAACAACTTCAAACAAAATACCAATTTCATCAAGCTCTGGCACTGATTCCTCCTGAGATTAAGTGGTGGGGGAAAGGAAAAGGGGGGACAAATCAAAACAAGATTTGAAAACCGCCTAACTCCGAATTCGTGTAATTTGAGATATTACTGTACTTTGTCAAACAAAATGTTGGCTATGAATATCAAATTACCTTGAATGGTTTATTTAGTTGAAATTCTAACAGATATGCTTGCTTGTGAAAAATTTTGAAACTGGGAACAATGCAAAGTCTTATCCTTTAACCTTTACTGTCTCATTTACTGCAACTGATGGCACATTGTCATTAAACCAATTATTGGTATAATGCAATACTTTTGGTAAATAAAATTGTTGCTACTAGAATTTACCAATATTTCAGGAAACAAGGAGCAAGACACGCTTTTTTCCCTCTTCCAATTGAATTATATATCACTTGATAAATCAGAACTTGCATCATCTGACTGAGCTGTGTCACTGCCTTGAAATCATTCTCTGAATCCATTATAAAATTTTAATATACACTAATAAAAGTGAAATTACAGAAAGTACAAAAGGATTTAGATTTCAATTCAAGATTTGAATTCTCACTACAAAAATTGTGAAGAAGTGGAATTACTTGCACCATCTTGTAGAAGTAACTAGAAATATAAAAAAATCACAGAATTTAAACAGATGCGTAAGAAATGATGAATTCAGTTTCAATGATTAAATTTTTCAGTTTGTTACATGGCATGCATTGCTGATTGTATGGGCATAAAAACACCGAATGTGCAAGATGCAACACTGACCAAGAAGGGATTAAAAAATCAAACCTATGCGAGATAGGAATGTTTATCATGTATTATCAGCAAGAAACTTGTGCTTGAATATTTTTATATATTAGTTTGTGAATGAATTTCATTTGTAAAAATAGTTAATGAAATTTAAAAGTCCTTTTCTCCCATCTTTCAAGAGTTGTAAATTCAAGCTTTCCATGTGCATATTTTTATTGTCATATATGTATATCAGTTATAAAGATATTAAGAAGTGAAAAAAATATTTTTTTTAAACTAATTAGAACATTTTTTTTCCTTTAAATATTCTAATGGGCATTACTGCAATAAATGTAATACTTATATAATACAGAATTGAAAATAAGAAGTTTTTGAATGTGAAATCTGTTTCATATAATTTCAGATTGATTTAGAATTCTGAATTTACATGTCGTTATACTAAGGAAAATCAAAGTATACTAATAATATATAAATATTAATAAATTGATATCACTACTTGAGTTTTGATGTCTCTTTCTGTTGAGGATGCATATGTTACCACAATTTAAAAACATAATCTTATTGAATTTGTAACAAAACTTAGATCGAGAAAAATTTCATTTTTGAAATGGTAATTTTTCTCTTGAGGGATCAGCATCTCTTGAAAGTGCAGAAAAAATGTAACAAACACCATCCTAAACTTATTTTGACATACAAGCTTT
The DNA here is from genome assembly GCA_019973955.1 of Trichonephila inaurata madagascariensis. NCBI lineage: Eukaryota > Metazoa > Arthropoda > Arachnida > Araneae > Nephilidae > Trichonephila > Trichonephila inaurata. The sequence goes on from BMAV01007113.1 coordinate 1,553,331, forward strand.
CTTTGACATTACATATTAAACCCATGCCATTAGGGACCTTTAGCAAATTTCATACTTTGTCAAATATTTAATAATGCATCACTGGTGGGGGGTAAATATGTAAGTATTTTTTTTTTTTGAAGATGGATCTTTTCTCTATATATTTTGTCACTACTATTATAAGCTCATTACCACAAGCTCATCTTCCTTTATGATATGTTTTAAGAAACTATCTTGGCCATGCCGTAGCCAATAAATCTTCACATCAAATTTTCTCATTTTTAGATTTCAGTCTTTGTTACCCTAAGCATGACTAAAGTTAAAAATCTATCAGCTTTTACTAAAGAATAACATTTTCCTCATTCCTTGAAGTTAAAGGTGAACCAAAGTTAGAGTGTATCCTTCAAAATTTTCATCTCTGCAATGTTAAGCAATTGTATTTTTTCATGCATATGTGGCTGCAGTAGCTTAGAGGTCAAGGTAACAGACTCATGGCTAGTGTGTCAAGAGTTTGAGCCTAGTACCGCTGAAGACCCATAGTGTTGGGGGTGAAGCACATTAAATTTGTTAAGCTCAAATGTCCTTCCTTTGGTGTAAAGGGGGGGTGCCAATTTGAATGTCATCCTCGTTACTTGACCGTGGTTCAAAATTACGAGGTCTGCACCAAAAGCCGTCAAGTATCTAAATAGTGTGACATTAATGCTAACTCACTCACTCACTTATTCATACATGGGATAATGATTTATCGCCATGTACTGCACGAATTATCAGTAAAATCCTAGGAGAGCCCCCACCATTGGCGACAAACCGAAATAAGCGCCAAGCCAGAACGAGATGGCGGCAAGTGAATATAACAGGATAAGGTGGATACGTAATGAAAATATATGTAAACAATACTGAAATTAAACATTTGAGATAAATAATATAAAAACAGCACGCTTTCTTACTAGAGATCTTTTCCAAGTGGAGGGTACAGCATAATAACAGATTTTAAAAAAGTCCTTAAGGTCTCATCGCTAAGCGAATGATCGTGTGAGCGCCGCCATATATATTCTCCATTCAAATCCATCCAAAACTGCACTCTTTCGTTTGTATAATCCCATTCACTCATTACATTTAGGACATTCATAACTCAAAGCAATCAATCCTTCCTTCATACACCATTCTATCAATTCTTTCTTACCTTTCACATTCAACAAAGTAAAAAATTCTAAGGTATATTCACTCACACACGCAGCCATACTTCCAGCCCGGTGCCCAATAACAAAATGAAATTTGAAATGCCTGCCGACAAAATACGAAAATTCCAGAAATAGTTAGGTTTACCTTATCTAGTGTATCAAAGTAGGGTTACCAAGATGGGGCGCAATTATCGCCAACCAAAATAATTCCCGCCAAGGGTGTGGGCTCTCCTAGGACCAAACCGAATTATCTTTGGCATTGTAGTAGCAGATTTACCTAATTTATAAATAAATCTAATATTATGAAGTTGTTCAATCCTGATTCAAATTTTTATAAATTCTTTCATTGTAATTGAAAATGACTTGTAAGTCATTGGTTCGAGTTCTGTTGCCGCTGAAGATCCACCATGTAGAGGGGCTGATGCATGTTAAACCTGTCTTGGCTCAATGTCTTCCCATTGGTATGGTGTGATATTTTTGAGAGAGGATGCCAGCTCGTGTGCCATCCTCATCACTTGATCAAGGTTCTGAATTACGATGTCCATTGCAGTAACCCTAGTATTGCTTTATGAAGCAACATTAATAAACTGCCACTTTCTGAAAACGATTTTGGCTCTTTGATATGCAAAATAATTTAAAGTAGCTTTAGTGAGAAGTGGAAATTTCTCTTGTTTCTAGCCATTTATTATTTCACTTTTTATTGTTAGGTCCTTTAATTTGTCCAGTTACTTTATGGTCTTGTCCTTTATTATGCACCATTGGGTATTAAATTAAGGTATTATTATGTTTCAAGGGGGACTGCCAAATGTACTAAAATGGTTAGGGTACTTTAGTACAAGGAAATCAACATTATTCAGGCGTAAAACTTTTGCTGAGAACGTAAATTACTCATATAAATCTGCCTTAAAATGTAGAAATGTCAGAAATAGTCTAGAAAATTTTTAAATTACAAAAAATACATATATCCTTGCTTCCAGAATTTTTTGACGCCATATTTGGCAAGCTTTATTACAAAGTCTGCAGATGGCGCGCCACGTGTACATGCAATCTACGTATAAAAGTTTTAAAAAGTTACTTTAGAATAAAATTACTGGATAAACTGCATAAATACACAAAAAGATGTACTAAATGTACCAACTAGATGTACCAAAAATAAAGTAAATTCAAAATGCTATGAAGGCGATATGTTTCCTTAAAAAAATCAAAAACTTATATTTTTACAAATAAAATTTTATCACTTTAAAGCATTTTAGCTGCTCTACAAATGAACACTTATACTACAAATAAAAACTAAATTTTCTTTAGTATGCTGTTTAAAACATTTTAGTTACTTTTACAAATGTGAACACTTATATTACATCTAAAAACTACTCTAATTTTTTTTTAGAATGCTGATTAAACGCGGAAAGCTGTTCTGATGAAATTACTTAAGAATGTATTTATATGTACAAGATAAGTTATCATAATACATCACGGCTAACAGACTGCTAAAATGTTTGCTGTGAAAAAGGACTTCCAGATCGTTTCCAATAGCATCATTAAGTACATTGTTAAAGAAGAGTATTTCTATAATATTTATCATTTAGTATATCTAATGCAGAAATGCATTAAAGTTTAAGTTAAATAGCGTCTTTGACTTATATATTAAAAAAAGGGATAAAGTTAAGAAAGTAGATATATAAGCTTTTTGTTTTGTTTAAACTAAGATATTTCTTGTCAAAGTATCATGTGACGAGGATCTATGAAACAAAATCATTCCTTTAAGCAATTAATTAAATGAAACTTATGCTATTTATATAAATATTTGATACTTGAAAGGAAAAAAACCATTTCATAATACTAATGTTTGAATATGTTTTTAATTAATCTCTGATGCATGCATGAGATATTTCATTACAGTAGCATTTTTCCGATTATTCATCAATATAATGCATACAAAAGTTCAACAATAAACAAATCCCTAGAAAAAATAAAGCATACTATATACTACATATGTCATTATTCATTAATAATTCAAATCATTTTATAATCATTGCCTTCCTTTGCACTGCACATGGCGCATCAGAATTTTTTCTATACATGTATTTCAAAATAAAATAAATCCTTTTCAAAATAATTCTTTGGAGATATGTCTGGAAAAATGTATCAGCAAAAAATAAAGGCATGTATACTAAAAGTAAATCATATTTTTGTTTAAAAAATTACTTCGTGCTTCTTACTTTACGAACTATACATACAAAATCTGCAATGTACATTTAAAGTTAATGCAACTGATATAAAATATTGAGTATACATTCTGTTAACGCAATGCATACGTTGTCTTAAGCGTACGTTACAGCTAATAAAAAAACCTTCATGGTGAATTTAATAAGAAACGAGGAATGAGAAGTTAATAAACAAGGTTATATTATTTCCCCTTTTTTTTTAATAACCACAAGTAGGATTCTAAAAACAACAAAAGAAAAGGCAAAACTCGCTGACATAGGGATTTAATATAAACTTTAAAATGCGAATCTTCAATATGTTAAAGATTTAAATATTTACCAACCCCACGAAAAACAGAACAGTTATGCGCTTTCCCTTGAATAAAATATGTGTCTGAGAATGAAACAAAATATTTCCTATTGTTTGGAATCCCAAATTACTTAAATTTGTAAGAAAAAGCAATACATTTCATGCAATGCATAAATCTTTCTTAAAAGAACCTATTTATGAACGATGAATTATAAATTTCTGTTCTACATCACACAAATAACAATTTTCATCTTGTCTTAATGTGAACAGCTTGAAAGAAAAAATATATATACTACATTTCTTCTTTCATAAACGTATGTTTTGAAAGCACACAACCCAGCTAATCTTGAAATTGAAGAAAAAATAAATACAAATCCGAGAGGCAATATCATTCATTTTTATAGCGATAATATATTGCTCATGAATAAAGACAAACAAAAGTAAAAAAAAAGCTTTTATGATTCCCTGGAAATTGGCGCGTGCAAAAGACACTTCTTTTATTCGTTTTACGTATAATTCCTATTATTTATCCATTATGAGTGAAAAAAGAGGCTTTGAACATTTTTCCTTGTTATACGTTATTCTACATTAAGGCCAATCCCTATCTAGTGAAAAGATAAAAAGAGAAAACATGGCGGCTATTATGGATAGTTGTGGTGTAAGTCATATTTCCTTAATTTAAAGGGGAATTTTCTAAAAATACAGATTGCATTTTCATGGGTTAGACTTAACTAGCAATTAAACATTTTCAGATTTTTAGATTTAATAATAATAAAAGCGAAATACTTTTCTAGTTCACATACAATAATACTTTTCGTTTGTACAAAAAGTCTTTTGAAATTATTAGTGTCCAGTATTAGATTTCACTGGCTTAAAATAAAGAGATGTGGCAATAGCATATACATAAGGAAAAACTGGTTCATAAGTAAAATATCTAAGATTTTACAAAAAAAAAAAACCTTTTTTCCCTGTATTAATAAAAGTCAATTAAGGTATCCGACTACGTGTTCGGAACCGTGATTTGGCAAAAGCGTATAAATGGATAATATTTATGATATTTAGTGTCACTTAGATTAGAAAACGTATATAAAATTGTTTTAAGAATATTATTCCAATAAAAAATTATTTAAGTACACTATTTTGACAAAAAATGAACACAGAATGACCGATTTTCAAAATATTCTTTTGTGAAAAATGCTTCTATTATAATAATATTTTGCCTGTATATAGCTCAGACCGCTCTACAGAGGCTCAACTAGAATTTTTGAAATATATAACTTAGAAGTGGGTTTATCCATATTTTACGACAACAAAGGGGAGCAATTTTAAGATAAAAACGCCGATAATTATTTCAATGGGTGGTAACTCTGAAAAAATGTGGATTTTTCAAAAATCCTAGTTCAGACTCTCTGGAGAAGTCTTTACATTATATAAGCGAGATGTTATTATTTTAGAAGCATTTCTCATATATAAAAGGAGAGCATTTTGAAAAAAGATTATTCTAAGTCAATTGTTTGCCAAAATATTGTATTTAAACAAGTTTTTTTTTGTCAAATGTTCTTAAAACAATTTTATACATGTATTCTAATCTAAGTGACACTAAATATCATGAAAATTATTCACTTATGCGCTTTTTTAAAATCACGGTTCCGAACGTAGTCGGATACCTTAAAGGAATCTGAATACTTCGGATCGTGATTTTGAATAAGCGTATAAATTAATTTCTGTTTTGATATTTAGTGTCCCTTGAATTAGAATATACTTATAAAATTGTTTTAAGTATATTATTACAGCAAAAAAATTATTTAAAAATAATTTTTGGGGAAAAAAAGAAGAAATAACATTTTCAGAACATTCTCCTTTTATGGAAAATGCTTCCACAATAATAATATTTTGCATATATATATATAGCTATTCTTCTGTACAGAGACTGTACCACGATTTTTGAAATATTTATCATGGAAATGGATTTATTCCTATCTTGATACATCAGAGTAGATAATTTTTATAACAAAACCTTGGTTATTATTTCAGAGTTACTATTATAATTGAAAGAAGCACCAAAAATTATGTGAATTTTTCAAAAATCCTAGTTCAAACTCTGTAGGAAAGCCTTAACTTAGAAAAGTCTTTTCTTAGTAGCATAGGGAAAATATTATTATTACAGAAGCATTTTCCACAAAAGGAGAATGTTTTGAAAATATGTCATTTTTTACCAAAAAATTGCATTTAAATATCTTTTTACTGTAATAATATTTTAAAATCAATTTTATATGTATATTCTGATTTAAGTGATATTAAATATCAAGAAAATTATTCATTCATACGCTTTTACAAAATCACGCTTCTGAACATAGTCAGTAAAAGTAATTTTATTGTCATTTACTGTCTTATTTCATTAGTTTAAAATTAAGAAAGGTGTAGCCAGTAGCCAATGATATAGCTTAAAACTGACATTAATTCAAAACAGTAACAAAATGTAATTCTCTAATTCATATAAAAAAGAAGTTGAAAATAAACATTATAGTCATAAAAATTTATTCCCATTTTATATTATTAAAATATAACAAATTAACTTTTCTCAGACATTTATTAATAACTCATAGTTTTCAGCTATTTCTTGATACTTTTTGGAGGTCTTTAACTTTTATTCAATGATGTGAAAAAAAATTATTTTTAATCTTAATTAGATAGGCCCAATACTCTTACGTTTATTTAAATCTGAATACGAAGATAAAAATAAAACAATTAACTTATTTATCAGGTATCACAAACACATCAGTTTATTAAATATCTTGAATAAAATATTAATTCTCATGATCTCCTATTAAAATTGTTGAATTTAGGAATACATGAATCCTTCTTATAAATTAAATTATAATTGTATTTATTAGTTATCTTTCAATCAGAATAATTTTTACAATATAATTTTCAAATGAAATATATAAAATTTATTAAGAATCGCATATATAACCATAGTATAAATAGAGAACAATAAATTAAAGAATTTCTGAAACATTCACTAAAGTAAAATTTCCTTAGAAGAATGCAACAACTAATAAACTGAAGAATACGTATCACATTAAATAAATAATAAGTTAAATATGGGCATAATTACAGTTATAATAACGATAAATCAAAAGTAAATATAATCAAGTGCATAATGATAATAAATTGAAGCATACATAAACATGATAAATATATGAACATATTCAACAAACAAAACATTTCTTTACGATAAATTCATCGATAGGAAAATCAACTGAAATAAAATAAATACATTTCTTTGTTACAGTAATTATTTATTCACATATTATAATATAATTACATTATTTATTCATCTAAAGTTCATTTTAATTATTCATCCTACAAGCATATTTTCACGAATAAACTTTCCTGTTTGTTTGTATTTGCTATGAAAATCATCATCCAGAAATTCACAAATATTTACTTTTAATCTGTTTTCTGAAGAATGTAATAAATTGTAAATGTAAGAGAAGCTGCAAATATGAGATGTTTAATAAATAATAGATCTCAAAATGAAACGCATTGAACACAAAGCCAGACACATATACTAGAAGAAAACCAACAAATTAGCTATGAAATAGCATAAGACTACTGCTAGAGTCAAGTAATTATTCCTGTGCAACATTCTACCTCAGGAAAAATGCATTTTAATTCCTCAGAGCTTTTATAAATAAAAACGTATCGAGAGTGAATAAAAAATGATGCAATTAAAATTTAATGAATTGTCTCAAAGACATTTCTACGAAAATATAGAATTATGAATTCTTAAATTAAATAGCTAAAAAATTATAAACTGTTTTCCTCTCTATGATTTATTTACCTAGTATTCTTCGAAACTCGCTTATTTGCTTAAATTGATGAGATAGTGGGAAGTTTTTAAAATTAGTATAGCAATGCGAAAAAAATAATTAATTAAAACACCATCTCAATTTAAAATAATTCTTTAAATGAGTATACTTATTAGAATTTTTAAAAACAATTCACTAAATTTAAACTTAAATTTCAAGAAAAAATGATGGACTGATTTTTTATAAATGTCGTATTTCAAAGCTGCACGGGGGACATCAGAATTTTGAATCACAAACAAATGTGAATGACGACACCTGACAATCAAAGGCAAAATGTGTTGAATTGCAGGCCTCTACTAGGCGTAGGCATAGGATTCTAAGCATAAGGATAATCAAAGACGACACGTATTGAGTCGTAGATTTCTACATGGCACTCCGATTTCAAAAGTATTTAACCCTGTAAGCGGTCAATTTTTTTGCCCAAATGTGCTTTAGATTTAATAATACAAAATTCCGAAAATGTGCTTTTTCTTGCATAATTATATGCAAGAAAAGCACATTTTTTCTTGCATATAACTAAGCATATTACTTAATAGAATGCTAAAACACTAAAAATTTTATTTTAATTTTTCACACTATTTTTTATTTTATAATTGTGGGACACAAAAACACCTAAATGTTTGCTTTTTATAAGTACACTCTACATGCTATGAAGAATGTTTCACATACCTTAAAATAATCTCTCTCATACTTATACAAAAATTTCATGTTCGTACCTCTTTTTCAAATAGTTGACGATTCTGTGTGTCTGTGCAAATATATGAGTAAATGCACACACGCCATTTGTGAAGTATGGTGTAATACTAAGTCTTACATTTCAATGGGTCCATAGATAATATGGGCTTGTTTGGAATATCTTTCCATTTTCATTTCTTCTCAAGAAACGAATTGCACATTGCCTTGCCAATTCCTGTTCTTTATTGAATACTTTCAAGAATCTAAATTCATACCTTCAATGAAAATTTCTCGCCTTCACCACAAACAAAATCCCTGGTGAGAAGTATTTCAGTGCCATGGACTAACTACATCTCTTAAAAATACTAGCACTAACAATCTCCCAATAGGAATTAAAAATAAGTGCAAACAAAGATAGAAAGAAGAATTATATTATATATATACTGATCTTTCTTTTAAATTAAGAACATTTTAATGCTTAAAATTAAGCAAGTTTCTTCACTTTTTTTTTTCGATTATGTAAGAAAATTCTCGATATATATATTAATGCTTCTATGATAGTTCTCTTAAACTTCTCAAAACTTTTCTTTGGTCCCCTTCACATAACTGAGCTGTCCACTTAAAGCATTGAAATATAGGTACAAACACATTTCCTTCAACTTGAAATTACAAAACTTATCAAAGGCCATTAAGTCAACTTATTGAGACTTCCATAAGACGTGAATAAATTCCATGAATAATAGCTCTTATTCAACACTAAATGTGCATTACCGTAGAGCATCCATATTTATTTCTCATTTAACAAAATATAGTTTTTCGAAACTTCTCTCTTTCAGAAACTATTGAGAAACACATCTGGATTTTTCTTTTAACAAGAATTTAAAGATTTACAAGTTGGGATCAGAAAAATTTGTGAGATGAAATTTGAATTTAAGTTAAATTTATGAATCCTGCAATCTTTTTCCTCTAAGCCTAACTTCTGAGAAATATAGAAAGCTTACACGCTAAATTAGTTCCAATGCTTCCTAAGCCAAAAATCTAATTATTCAACAACGCCAAATGCACAGCACGAAGGAAAAGTTAAAATATCGTAAGACTTGCTCAAAGTTCTTAATTATAGGAAAGCCTCTACTACCTATCCATAATTTTGAGACTTTTTAATAAACCTTTGTCCTTATTGAACAAATGCGAAGAATTTTAATCATCTTTCATCGTATATTCAGCATTATTTCTACCTAATACTTAATCATTGTAAATGCCACCTGCAAAGAGCTGCAAATTATTCTTTCGTTTTGGAAATTTTTGCAAAATGCATTTTCTTGTTAAGGTGTAAATGTATTACAAGAGACGATTGATGTCAAGATTTAATAAAGTTTCTGATTGTGGAGTACTTTTTAATAACAGTATGTAATTGAAATGTCTAAATTTTAGCTTTTGGTTTGAATAAATTATATTTGACATCTATACTCACCTGATTTTAGAACACTACTTTCCAAAATTAAACTAGAATCCACTACAAAATAATCTCTACTGTAACGTATCCTACTCAAATAAGAACAAAAGACTTTTTTTAATAGTCCTAAGGACTTTTGTAATAGAAAGGAGATTTTTCTTTAAGTGTATATTTTAACAGCCGTATAAAAAGTTTCAACTAATTATCTAGAAAGGTAGTTTAAAGGTACCAACACATGCTAGAAACGAGAAAAATATCTAAGTTTAGACTCCTTGTTTTTGTAATATATATACTTTAATATTTTTAACAGAGTTTATAGATTTTTTGTATAGTTATAATAATTTTTTGTTTTAGTTATTCACTAAAACTGCATTATCAATAATTTTTCAGTTCAAATTTTTTTTAGTTGAACATGGATAAAATTTTCAATCTCGTAATGTATATTTTTATTTAGGAACCATTTTTTAAAGTGCTCTTTAAATACATAAAATATTTTACACGCTTATATAAAACAATGAGCTCAAAATCGTGAATCAACTTTTTTTAGTAAAATTTTAATAAGATTTCTTTGAAAAAATTATAAAGTATTGGAACTTTGAAAACTTTCATTTTTCTTCTTTTTTTATGTGTAAAACAATTTTTAAAAAATTAAGCATTATTTAGAAAAAAACTTATTTTTATTTCACGATAAGCACATGTATTCTATATAAAAGCATAAAACATTTCTGGAAGCACATAGCACAATAGTTTCTTTTAAAGTGTTTACCTAAATACAAAAAATTATACTTCCGAGAAAAAGTAAAAACACTAATAAAACCAATGTTTTCTTACATTTTACATTACATTTTTTTTTTCAATTTTATTTTGAACAGTTTGGAATTATTTTATCAACGAACATATAAGTGTTATATACTTTTTGGGATTATAAAAATATAAATTATTTTTTAAAACTAAAAATGAAAACATGAAATATCATTTTATATACGGATCAAATCATAACAACAGCTTTAGAATGCTTTTATATATCTTGGGACTAGATATCCCATTATATTTTAAATATAATTTTTCAGCTTGATAAAATGATCCATCATTAAAGAAGGATGCTGTGCAATAATCAAAATAAAAAAAAAAGAAGTTTATTGAATTTTTATTTCAGAAATTTCTGCCACAGAAATAATTTTAATAAACAAATAAAATGTGTTATTATTAAAGGAAGAAGTAATACTTATAGATAAATGTGCGAAAAATATATAGCAATAAATCATGTTTTATTATCAAAAATATGTGGTGTATGAAAATTCTGGAATCTTCCCATGATCTATTCCAAGCAATAAATAACATAAAGCAGATACGCACTCAGTTTTATTTTGAAACTTAATCTAACATTACTCAATAAAAAATTGCAACATAATTTTTTTAACTTATTACAGCTAAAAACTAAAAATATTATTTCATGAAAATTATGAGTATTTAAATTTCATACAGTGAGTTATGAAATTCAGTTTTTATAAATTTATCACATTTTAACTAAGAAATTCCTAAATTTCGTGGTGTTTCTCCTTTTTTTTCTAAAACTGCATGGATAAGTATTGTAGTGTAATAATATATAAAAAACATTTTAAGTCAAATCCTTTGAATGGATAAATAGAAAGTATTTTATTAACGTTTGAAAATTGGAATAGGATATATATATGTAAAGAAATATATATATGGGGAGAAAGTGAACTAATAGTAGGAATTGAAAAAAGAGCAAGATTTGTCTGCATTATTGTAACAATGCACACCCGGTTTGGGTGAAAAACAGGTTTTCGACGCCAACTTTTGTCCATTTTTTAACAGTTACATGGTTACAACGATAGAGATGAATCTAAGTTGGCTTCAAAAACCAATAATTAATTTAATAAAATTTAATTCATTAATTAATATTTGAGAAAACTGTATTAGCATCAAGTGTCATCCACTACAAGTTTAAAAAAATTTATTTGAACTTGATTGGATAATAGAAAGTATTTTATTAACGACTGAAAATTTGAGCAAGATAAATATATAAATAAATAAATATATAGAGAAAGTAAGCTAATAGTAGGAATTGAAAAATAGAAAAATAAAAGACAAAATACACATTCGCAGATAACCAAATTTTTGCGTTACTTACATTAAATTTCATACAATGATTTACAGTCTCAAACTACATTTCAAGCACAACTCTGGTTTATACAAGTTATCACCTAATTTTAATAAATTTTTTCATCTTTTAAAACATTCCTATACTTTTCTGATGCATTAAAATATGTTAAATCAACACTCATTGCCAAGAAAAAATCCTAATAATCGATTAAAATTTTTAATGTCGACATATAGCTACTTTGCTTCCATGTTTGAAAAACTCCCAGTTTTTTTAAAGGTTCTTGATTTTATTTATATAATAGAAGCAAGCAAAACACACCAATTTAAATACCAATACTAGGTATTGTTATTAGTTGGGTTTAATGACGATATAACTTTCCCCTCTCCAGTCAAAAAATTATATTGCTGACAAAAAGCTAAGTTTTATAACAGGTGAGGTATTTGTCGTTTTAAAAAGAATTTCCATTTCTCAGGGTATCTTCAAGAAGGAAAAAAAATAGGAAACTCCCACAAAATTTTCTTTACATGAAAAAACGCATACGGTGAAAAATCGAAAGTTAAAGTCATAATTTATTATTATCAGTTAGCTTTGGTTTCATTCCTGTTGAAACCTTGGGGCCTTAATACAACAGACAATTGAAAGTATGCTTGTCGAAACACAACAGATATTTAACCAATACTTGTTCCGACAGAACATTTTAATTTTTATGTCAATTTATAATTTCTCTTTAATTAATATTTTTTACTCAAAATTATCATAGTAATCTAAATTCTGTCTTTAATTAGATTGTCAAAGGCAAATCCAATACTTCTAGCATCCAGCACAAACTTTCTTTAAGCAAAATCAAGTTTAATTCTTTATTTTCTTTTTTTGTTATCTTTAATTTCATCTCTACTATTGTCTTGAACTACTGTCAAAATCTATATTTTTTAAGCACATTTCATGATATAATTGTTAAAATAACATATTAAAACAACACACATAGGTCCTAATTATGAGATTTCATAGATCTCAGTTTTTAATCATTTTTCCTCGAAATTTCTTAAAACATCCTAAACTGTGCTTGTAAAATTGGAAAACGCAACATCGATATCTCCAGATAGTAAGTGAGATCTTTTAATCCCGTAAATTCTCAGGAAAAATATATTTTTTAAATTTCTGAAAACAATGCTATGTATATTTACAGAAGCTATAAGAGTACTTACTAGCATCCATACATCAAATCAATGCTAAGTCACTCTATCCCATTAATTTTAATTCGATAATGACCAGGTATCCAAAAGGGAAATAGACCACACCACTATCACTCGCACACTATATCTTAACGTGAACACAAAACCTCTTCTATGATCTATGAAAATGACTAATTAAAGCATTGTGTTGAATAATAAGAGAGATAGATTAAATTAAGGACAGAGTCTGCACATTCTTATGCCGGACACGTTTTTAATTTTCAGCGATGATAGTGCCCAGTAGCTGCATATTATGAGCTGATTCATTTTAATGTAAATCTGAGACCTCGCACTGGATCGCGGAAGGGAAATAAAGAAGGAAGTAAATCACGATACCAAATGTTTGTTCCTGCTTGTACCAGGTCCTTTAGGAAGCTCCATCCAAAGAAAATATCCATAATGTGTTCATTTCGTAGGAAGTTTTATGTGAATTCCCCGGCTCTATTTGCACGGGGAGAATTTAAGCACAAAGAAAACGAACTACTTGTGCGGTGTTAATAAAAATAAATAACACTGTTATGTAAATAATGACGTTTTCAGACAACCTTTTCTCACGAGAAATGGGGAGGTACGTATTTAAATAACAATAAACCATTAGTTATAAAAGTCTTTGTGTTTTTAGTAGGCTCTTGTCTCTTCCTACGGAATTCGAGAATTATAACGTACAATAGAAAATATTTATACGGGCATAACTGCAGCGCCATGTCATGAATTCTCACAAATATTTTCCGTTCAAGTCTTAACTACAACAATGCAACAAGTCGGACGATAATTTTCAAAATAATTAATTTATAACGTCTACAGCATCCTCTAAAAGTTTTCGAGTTGGCAGACTCTGCTGTTTGTAATTTTTCTTCTCAATTCGTTAATATTTCAGGGCGGCTGAATTATGAAAGTCTATTACGAAGCGTACCTTGATGCGAGCTTTAACAAGGAAAATATATTTTAGATAATAATGTGATATAGTATCTCTCCAGTATTTTACAATTATACTTTTCGCAAAAGGTTATGACATCAGAAAGGTTTATATCACCAATTAGCTGAATAGTTTTTTATATATGATCATCTTTCTGCAAAATATTTTTTGTCTGGTTTCCATAAAAGTATTTCAAATATAAATAGTTCATAATGTATTTAACATTCATTGGATATCAAAACTGATGAAATAGTTCTAAATATCTAACATTTTTTCGAAATTCATTTCTAAAGTAATAGATAAAGCTTATTTTTTAATACGTAACTGCGTTTGATGTACACAAAATAACTGGTGTAAAACTTCTTACAATAAACAGTGCATCGTAAAAGTTCATTCCACAACTTATATTGTATACAACTTACTTTATCAAAAGACTTAAAAATAAATAAATATATGGCTTAGGTTTACTTCGGAAATCGCACTCACAAACGTTGCTCTATCTTAAGTTCTATTTAATAATTGATTTTGAAAATTCTAAAATTGAGCAGCAGGACTTTTTCTACCTTAATCGTGTAAAATACATTAAACTTGTTTATAGTATCTCTTTGTGTTATATAAAAAAAAATATCTAAAATCTCTATCTGTATGCTTCTCTCTTTTTCTATCTCTTTTTTTCTCTCTATATATCTCTCTGCCTCTCTCTCTCTCTCTATATATATATATACGTCTTTCTATCTCTCTCTATGTCTCTTTCTCTGCCTCTCTCTCTATATATATACTTCTCTCTACCTCTCTCTATGTCTCTCTTTCTCTCTCTTGCCTTTCTCTCTCTCTCTTTCTGTCTCTTGCCTTTCTCTCTCTCTCTGTCTACTTATCTCTGTCTCTCTATCTCTCTCTATGTCTTTCACTTTATGTCTCTCTGGGTTTCTCTATCTCTATACCACTCCCTTTCTCCATGTCTCTGTCTCTATGTTTCTCCCTTTCTCTCCATATCTCTGTCTCTATGTCTCTCCCTCTCTCCATGTCTCTATCTTTATGTCTCTCCCTCTCTCCATGTCTCTGTCTCTATTTCTCTTCCTTTATCCATGTCTCTGTCTCTACGTCTCTCCTTTTCATATCTATGTCTCTCTCTCCCTCTCTCTTTCATACACATATAAAAAAATTTCATAAAATACTGAAGTAACTGAGGATTTAATTATTATATTTAACTCTTAAAATAATTTATTTTGACAAATTTTAGTTATCTATAGAACATATATCAAAAGATTTCTTAAATCACTGAACCCATATAAAGCTTCCTCCATCCAACTGTTCAAGGAATTTTAATAAATTTTAGCTATTTTTGAATTTAAAAACGATGAGACTCTTCAGAAAAATAGAATAAAAACTTCAGGAAACTTCCTTTTTGTTCAAGAAAAAAAATTATTTTAATCACTTTTTTTTCATTTTTATTTTGCAATGAAGCCTCCTACATCAAACTAAATCCTTTTCAAAATGGTATAAATAACACATGATAAACATTGCACTAATGGAAATTTTCTTCTTTTTAATGATATTTTACTTAAAAATTTATAAAAAAAAATTTAAGATAACCAGCTACATTGAAAAAATGTTAGTTCTACTATGAAATTACACAGAGGATTTAAACTTAAAAGTAAAAATTTTCAAGAAAACTACAGTCGGAAGGCGCGATCAAAGCAGCTGTCTTTGAGTTATGAGATTAAGTAGAATTTACAACTCTAAAAAAGATAAGACTGTATTCCTTCTCTTTCTTACATGAGAAAATCCTGAAAACACCAACTTGGAAATTTCGAAAATAGGGAGGTTTTGAAAAAAATCATAATGTTTTCCGAGCTCAAAGAAGGAATCAGAAGAAAAGCAGTATTTTTTTCTTTCTCTGCTTATAAAACTTATTAAAAAATTTCTTTTGCCAACTCTTATGAAACTCTGATATGAATACAGTAAATACATTTTTAACGTGGAAGTTTTTAAAGGTTAAAGGAACAGTTCTATGTCTCAGAATTTTCTATCGAAAAATATAAAACAAATTGTACCCAATATAACACTAGAGTATGATTAGTTAAAATTGGAACCAACTGATTTAAAAGAAAATAAAGATAATTGAAAATTTTGATACTATAATCTACTAAAACATGTAACCTTAAATAACAATAAAAAAATGAAAACTACTTACTAAAACATTTAATCTTTAAAAACAATTAAGAATTCGACTCTGTGGCTGTGAGGTAATGTGCCTAAGATTGTGGGTTCGATCCCAGCTGGAGTCAAAATTGCAGGCATGCATATCATATGATTATGTGGCATGTAAAAGATGCTTTGAGAATCAATTTGGCTCTGGTACTCTTGGCAAAATTAAATCATGGCAATATTCATTGTGAATTGAATAAAATTCAAACGTCAAAATTTGGTAGCCGAAGCCGCCACTAGATGGTGGAACCAATGAAATGGCTTCCATTATTGGGGACGTGCTGTGTCTGCAAATGGCTTAGCTGCCAAAATGCAACTCATTTGAAACAAACAACAATTAAGAATCCTTCTAATTCATAAGAAATATATATATATATATATAATAACAGGATGCGCAAAAACTGGACGAATCCATGGGATCCAAACCTACATCTAATAATTATTTGTTTCCTTAAAAGCGTTTTAAAAAGGGATTTGTGAATATTAAGAAAATGAATAAGGTGATAAACAAAAAATTCAAATGATCCAGTTATTACGTATGTGCAACAGCATTGGTTGCTTACACAATGCTTACAATTTTTTACAACTAAGAATGGGTTATTCGGTTTTATTTGACTCTTTCCAGAGAATCTACGATCGTTTTTGTTTTTTTAAGTTGTTCATGTAAGTATTTAAAGGAAGAATCTGAAATGCACTGTCATTTCTAGTTTAATACATATTGGTGTTCTTGGACGCTATCGAAATTTGAGACAGGCACTTGGGATTTCACTACTTCAATCTACCAACCAACATTGTAGTTGTTTCCCGAATTATTTAATTAAAACTCATTCCCATGGTTCGATAGAAACAATGTAGGCCACCAGTTCACGACCATGACCATTCGGCCACACAGTGAGAGAGAGGGGGGAATATAAAGTTATGGCCAAGAGGTAAATCAAAGAGAGAAATATGTGGTAACATTACATATCATTCTTCAATTACGAAATGGACGTCTGTTTAATGGATTGCATCTTACAGACCCTTTTGACTTCGCTTATCTTTCTTGTTCATTTTCAAGAATCAGCCGGTTCTCATTTCAAGTATTTGTTTACCAATCTTGTTTTTATCTTTTACTATTTTTTTAAATAAAAATGAAATGGTTTGTGTTAAACCCTGTAAATTCGAATGATCTATACACTCAACCTGAACTACTCGAGAGTCACGGTGATGCATTCAGGGCTGATGCATACAATCTTAAATTTAAGGCTTTGTACACTCCCTCATCTTACATTTGGATTGTTTATTCGTATAGTTTTGAATAGTTTATAATAAAAAAACAGGATAGAGAAAAAGAATTATGTATAAGCTCTTTGGGAATATTATAATAAAAAATTATATTGTGTTGCATTCAATGGATGTTTTCATTATGTTTATTAAGTTCATATTTCACGTACTATATAAAAATTGTATTTCGAGTCAAACTTAAAAATAATATTCAGAATAGCATCTAATAGTTACGTTCTCCATGATAGCGAATATACTCTAAATAGTTAAAAAAAATAGAATCAATTAAAACTAAAGAAACATATATAAATAGGGGATACAGTTCCAATGTACACTTAAGGGTATGAGAGCTTTGTATGCATTATATATTAGCAATCCTAAAAAGGTGACCAAAGAAACCATTTTGATAAAGTAATTCGATTTTACAAATGATTTTTGTGCGCAAAAGAAGTGATTTATTTTAATCTATAATTAGTCAAGTAAGTGTTAAAAACATTAAAATAAAAAGTTATTCCACTTAACAATGTCTAAAATACGAAATAAAACTGTGGGACAAACATATGTAGATTGATACTATTTAACATATTTATTTTAAAAACAATATTCATTGCAAAAAATTAATATTTGCTTAACACTAACAACTGCAACAAACTTTCGAAATTACTTTTATTTCATTTTAAGAAATTATTCCAGAAAAATGCTAAAACAACCCCTGTTAAGAATTAACCAAATATTTTTCAAAAAATTCTTCGCTGCATCAAACTTAAAAAGGCTAGTGAGGGAAAATGATCTCCAAAAACACATTATTAGCGTTTCGACTTTGTCAAAGAAAGAATAACTTAATTGAGCGTATTATTTTTATTTGAGTTGAAGGAAAACATTACTGAAAAGTTGTGCACCAAGAAAAACTCGATATTTAACAGAACGGGCAAAAATAATATTTACTTTTGAAATACAGAAACCCGAGGGTACTTTATTTAAAACATTCACAGGAGAAGCACATTTAAATCACTGAGGAAAAATTGATCCCAATGTTGCTAACGGCGTTTCACTAAATAGGATCATTTGAAAAGTGCGCGATCTTTTTTCTTCATTTCTAAATGAGTAAAGTTTGTGCTAATAGCCTTACGAGTTTAAACCTGAAAAATACACGATTTTTATGAGTTTTAGCTACCATAAAGACTTCACGCCCATGCAGATCACTGCTACAAAGTTCTTGCTTTTCAGTGATTAGCTATTCAACAAGGAAAATAAAAAAGAAAGTAAATAAGATTTGTATCAACAGAGCAACAGATTGTCACATTAAATAACGAAATCTTAAGTTATAAGAAAGTTGCTAGAGCGCCAGAATGTCTGGGCTTTATTACGACTTTTGATTATTCATCATTAATTTTTAAACGATTAATTTTACTAAGAAATGAGAAACACAGATTTAAAAATTTAAGCTATCTTAGAAGATTTAAGTGTTATTAAAACTGGAAAAAATAAGTTGTAAGTAATTTCTTTAACCCTTTTTAGCATTATTATTCCTTTTTTTATGAAATAAATTAGGGTGATATAATTCATGCTCTAAATTAAAGGAAAAAAGTTTTTAAAAAATCTTAGTATAAGTATATAATAAAAAATAATTAAAAAAAACAGTATGATAAAAATATCCATCATCATGCATATTAATATGTTAAGTTCAGTACAAAATAAATAAAAAAATAATATATCTTTGCATCACTTTTATTCCTGATGATAATTAAAAAACAATTATTATTATTAATGTTCTAATACCATCTGCATTAATTAAAGTCATAACATCGTTATAAATGATTTCTTTAACCCTTCCTTGCATGATTTTTTTCCTTTTTTGTGAAGTAAATCAGAGTGATATAATTCATGGTCTAGATTAAAGGAAAAATGTTTTTAAAAAATCCTAGTTTAAATATATAATATAAATGATTAAAAAACAGTATGGTGTACAGTGAATATCCAACATCATGCAAATTTACATGTTAAGCTCAGTACAAAATAAATAATATATCTTTGCATAATTTTTATTCCTATAATGATAATTTTAAAAAATATTATTATATTATTATTCTAATTTAATCTGCATCGCAATATTCGTCGTCAGAATTTTCGTTATCAATGCTATCTTCTGATAGCTAACCGCCTTCTAACTGGTCCAAATAACCTTCAATGTCCCTTTCCTTTAGATTTCTCTACAACAATAACATAAAATAAACATATAGTAAAAGTATTTTTGCCATACATTAGAAGTGAAACAACTCTATGTATATAATATATATATATATAAGGATGTAAATTTCTGTCACATGATTTTGAGAAAAATATTTGGGGTATTCGATAAAAAATTGTACAGAAAATAACAGAAACACAAAAAACAAACCTTTTTTTTCCCTCATTATCGCTTTAATTAGCAAAAAAAACCCAGATTAGTTATTAAAAAGTATTCAAAAAATCGCACTTTTCTTCCAACCACAACAAACAGCGGAATGACAAGTTCAAACCCGTTATAATGTTTTGATGTATTTTTTTTTTGACAGATACGTTCGTTATGACGCAATAGTTGTGAAAAAAAATAGCCAGGAGCAACCAATTTACAGTACACCTGTTTCGAGTACAATTTTTTGTTCACTAAATGTTATGATGAAAATTTCCATCATCATACAAAGAAGGAGTAATGAATTCTGATAAATGCTTAAAAGTGAAACAGAAAATCATTTGATATAAAATATATTTTTGCATAACTTCAGCTATAAATAATTCAAATAAAAAAACCATAAGAAATGCAACCTCTTTCTTAAAAAATCTTTGATTTAACTGTAGACATAGCAGTTTTAAAACAAAGATAAATATACTGAATTATAAGTATGCACTATATTTTTGCTTTCTGTGTGCTGAAGCTTTTATTAAATTGTTTAATAATAAAGAAATAAAACGATGTTATCATTTTTTTTAAAAAGTTACTTTTAATTCGAGGGTATAATCTCTCCAACGTTTCAAAATTTAGTGAAACGTTTTATAAACAAAATGTTTTATAAATGAAACAAGTATAACTCAGTAACTCAGATATTTTTAATATAAGGATATTTGTAATAATGTAGGTATTTCAGTAATACAGAAGGTGTTTCATATGTTTTTAAAGGCAACATAAAATGTTAAAAATACATGCATAAATAAAGAAAAGTGGGAATAAAAAAGGGTTTTCCCACAAAAATACGCTTTCCAACATATATATATTTCCATATATGTAATACATAAATACATTTTTTCTCACATGTATATTTTCTCATGTTTATAATGTTTATCTCACATGTATATTTTCTCATGTTTATAATACATAAATACATTTTTTCTCACAAATATTTTTTCTCGTGTTTATAATACATAAATACATTTTTTCTCACATATATATTTTCTCATGTTTATAATACATAAATACATTTTCCACAGAAATTTTTATTCACATAGATACAATATATAAAGTTGAAAAGTAATGACTATTATTGGAATCATCATTGCCCTAGATAACTGGGTTTTTTTAAAAAAAAGCATGCATTAAGTGTAAGTGAAGACTCATTCTAAATTTCAAGAGTGTCACTTGATCCTTCTATCTTACTCATAAATAAAAACTTGATATTAACTGGGAATAATATTTTTTTATCTTATTGAACACTTGAATTTTATTGGTGCTTTTAGTAAAAATTTCAATAGAATTGAAGTGTTACCAACCCATTTCCCAAAATATCCTATAATC
This sequence comes from Trichonephila inaurata madagascariensis, assembly GCA_019973955.1. Classification (NCBI taxonomy): domain Eukaryota; kingdom Metazoa; phylum Arthropoda; class Arachnida; order Araneae; family Nephilidae; genus Trichonephila; species Trichonephila inaurata. The sequence continues at coordinate 1,574,524 of BMAV01007113.1, forward strand.
AAAAAAGTCGAAAGTACATCAGTTGTATACAATGCCCCTTCGTAAGAATTCCACACACAGGAAAGAAAACTAAAAACTATAATAACCATGCCTCGTATATCCGTCGTACGTAAAGAAAAAGAGAACATTTATTAAATGAAAATCATTTGATAATAATTTAAACGAGCAAATGTAAAATTGAAAATGTTCCAGATTATTATTTGTTTCCTACAGAATATTTGTAAATTAATAATTGAGAAATATAAAAAATAACTATTATCAAGACAACTAATGTAATAAGTATTTAAATATCAAAACAGATGCGATATCAAAAGCATTTACATTACATTTTCCCCTCAAAATAATAAAATTTGTAGAAATATCAGTACAGAAGATGAATCATTTTTGAAAAAGGTTATAATTAATATTACCCGAATAATCACTGGGTATGATGATTTAACTATGTTCTATTCAACAAATAATCTAATCTATAACTCTTTGTATACATATCTTGCCTTACAGTTAACTATGATCAAAGTATTTTATTACAATTATAAATAAATTTTGAAAAGATACGTAAATATAATAAAAGCTATACATATATGCAGTTAAATAATTTTCTCATTAAAATAAAATAAATAATTATATTATTATAAGTCGATAATTTTATGATTAAAAATAATGTTCGCATTAAAGATTTATTATCAATGCCATGAAAATCGAAAAATATAGGAATATTTCCTTGTTTTTTTTTTAATTCAAATTTTTCCTGATTTACAACTTCTTTATAAGAAATTATAACCACCTGTTACTTCGTTCTTTATTTATAGATAGAACAGTGTCATATTGTAATAGGTATAAAACCATCTTATGTTTTCTTTCCTTTACTCTTAGATTTTATACAGAATTGACTATATGTTTATATATATTAACTTATAGAGAAGCCCTTTTACAATTTTTTAGTATTGAAATTTTACAAAGCACACAGAATCAACCAAATTTAAAAGCATTCAAGTACTAGCTGATTGGAGTTTTTTGCTAAACCTGTAATAAATTGAAATAAATCTCTTGTGAATGTAACAAGTGGATTTTTTTTTTACTGTTATTCAAAGAATTAACCATAATGATTATGAATTTTTTGTCTCCAGTTATAAATTTTCTAACTTGATTTTGAGAATAAGAAATTGTAAATAAATATTTTCTTTAATAATCTCAATTTTTTTTCTTTTAAATTCTTCAAAATTTCTTTTCAGAGATTTAAAAAAAAAATTTTAAAATTACTTTTTTTTATTACTATCCCTTGAAAATCGTCAAAATCAGCCTCAGTAGACAAACATGTCTTCTAACTAAAAATTTGCTTTTAAAAATTTATTTTGTAGATTCTTTTAAAAAACTCTCTGGGTAAATAATCATAAAATATCATGAATCCCATACATTTATTAGGAAAGCCATTCTCATACTTATATATCTAGGTGCATATTGCGTTAAAATTTTTATATCTAATTCATTTCGAAAGAAATTATCAAGTATGTTTCAAAAAAAAATAAAATATTTAAATATTTTCTTATTCTAAAAAATAAGCAGAAAATGGAAGCAAGAAATCTGAAAGGAAGAATCATTTATTTTCACAAATCAGACTTTTAATCACTTATCTTTTAGAGAAACGATTTTTTTTATTCGAAGCAAATTTGGCGTTGAGTTACCAAAAAATACTTGATGCTTTGTATTCCATCATTTTTGTTTTATTACTGCTGACACAGAAAAACACGAATTGGCAGAAAAACTAAGCAAGAAAGAAAATCCGTCTCCAAATTCACTATTAGCAGCCAAAGTTTCCGAAAGTGTTAGGGTAATGGATCATTTTCCGCTTTCAAATTCCTACACGCGAAAATACGACTCGGAACTGTAATACTCACACATCTAAATATTGCTCGAATAGGTTACGAATGCGAGAATGATAGGCGAACGCTTGAGTGTTGTGTTCTGTCACGGAATTTTTCCAAAACATCTGCCGATTGTCGCTGTAAATACAAAAACTCTCACATAACCGAAGTATCGAAAGCACATAAATAAAGAGACATTTAATATCACTAATAGCGGCAGTCGCAAATGGTGAGTATTGAATCTGTCACAATAGCCATTTTTCTTCCTCTATCTCCTTTACAGCAGAACTGAGTGATTTGAAAACAATGGTAACTTGGGACAGAGGCAGATGGTTCAAAACGCATGTACATTTCGTGTTCACATTTTCATTCCCTATAAAAAAGGGAAGAAATAGAAAGGGGGGAAGAATGATTACTGCTGTGCAGTGTCTGGGAAATGACACTATAAATCACTTGGAACAAAATTTCTGGTAGGGATAATCTTAGCGCTTTTCTTGTGTTTTCGTGCTTTGGTACTTATACGCTTATATCCTGTCAAACGTTCAGAAAGAGGCCCCGCGCGTTTTTCTGGGGTTTTTATTTTTCTATCGTTTTATTCCAGTCCCCTCATATGGGGGGAACTTCAGCATCTGTTTGTCTCCGCTTTATATGCTACATTTTCTTGGTATCTATGGAAGAATAGCTTGAGGTTTCCGAAACACTTTACGAACGTAATTTGTATCCCTTGTATCTTGTCGGAAGGGGATGGTGGAGAGGGAAGGGGAGAGAGATATAAATGATAAAAAAAGAAGGGAAAAAAATTCAGTGAAGAAGTATCGGCGGGTGTTTCCCCGGAAAAAAAACTCGGCGCAACGGGAATTCCATTCTATGTATTGGAGCTCTCCCATTTTGGGCGAGGAATATCGGGAAATGCCATTTCAGTTTTAATCAATTGTTCTGGCTTGTGAATTTGAAATGACATTTTTTCCCAGTAAACGTAAAATGCGATTAAATTATTCAATATCTTTGTGTTTCGCGAAGTGAATGCATTATTATACGCATTCTTTCTTTTCGTAATGGGTAGGGAAAAGTATGCAGATGCTTTTGAGTGATTGTGAGAGGTTTGCCGTCCCGATACGGAAAAAACGCATATCGATGAAAATATATTTTATTTGTTTTCTAGTAAAGAATATGATGGACATCACTTATTCCGAGTAAGCATATTTTTGTTTGCTTTGCTTCCCTACTTTTTTTACTCTATTTTCCCTCACTATTTTATTTTATTTTTTTTTTTTCTAACTTTTGAAAGCCATGTTTGACTCCGGTTATTCTATCAAACATACGCGAATGGAACAACTGTTATTTTCCGGTTCCATTCGCATAATCAATTTAGAATTTTTTTTTTTTTTTTTTCTCCTCTGAAAACTCTTTGGACGTGGTGGGGAAAAAGGGGAAAAAAGGCCGACTTCCGATGAAAGAGTTGCGCTGGGAAAAGTCAAAGTAAACAAGGTTTCTGGGGAGATTTTTTAAGATAAATTATTCTACTCATCGTAAATGGCTCCACGGTATCGAGGCGTACTTTAGATAAAGGTTTTCTTCTTGAGGATTTAATTTTTCACTAGATTCATTAATCGTTGAACGGATGAGGGGAAAAAAAATTTTAAGCCCGTTCGTTATAAACGTCAAAGCTAAACCAAAGTTCAATAAAACTCATAAATAGAAAGGATACAAGAAAAAACTGCTCGGCGAATTATAAACAAATTATGAAATAAATCGATACTAAGCTGTGGGAAAGTTCCTCACCACCCTTTATTGAATTCGTGAAAAAAGAACAATGCTTGATTGAAAAAAATTGGCATGCATAATTTCATCTCGCTTGGAACATTTTCAAACTTTCTAAAAAAATAGACTCATTTTTGTTATAGTAAACATTAATTACGAAACACGTTACCTCTTTTTATTGCTGCATACTTTTATTCTCATTCATTTTAAACATAAAAAATAATACAAAACAGAAGCTTTGTTGAGTATAATTACTGCTACGTTTCTTCTGAAATTCATTTTTAGTTCGCTTTTATGTATAGAAGGATGGGGCTTTTCAATTCAGCTTCGCAGTAAACTCACTAATTACATCTAATGTGTAAAAAACAAAATATCAGGCAAGCAAGTACAATAGGCAGGAATAGCTCAGTATTTTTTAGGCAATGCAACTTTTTTTTACAATATTTGTTTTTCAAAAAAAAAATCTCATCTTTAACCTTAAATAACGAATAAAGTCATCTGGATACCAACTTTTTGGCGCTATATTTTCTTTTAATGTAAGCAGCTTAAATTGCTTAAAACACAACAAATCAAGCAAAAGCCTTTAGGGTAAAAACTCAATTTTTTTTTTACTTGCACAGTTTATAAATTAACTAACACACAAGGAGTCGCGAAGATTTTTGAATAAAAAATTTTTCTAAGCAAAATCCAGTAACATAAATGAAATATGTTTGCCTGACAATAATGTAACAAAATTTTAATGAATTAATTCCTATGTATAAGCACGCCAAAAGTCAATAACCATTTAACTTTGAAATCCAAACTCTACTTTAACCACTTGCGTACCAGACTGCTCTTTCTAGTATACCCAGAAATCTCAGATTTTTTTTCAATAGCATGATGATTCTTTGAAATTACATGAACACGAAAAAAGGTTCACATGCACTGATAGCATCTGAAAATTGTAGTATGTTAATATTCCCCAAGCCTTTAATTGCTTTTTTTACTTTGTCATAAATAAAAATGTATGTAACGAAGCTCTAAGGTACCAGATTTTTCCGAAAATTATTGCTAATAATAAAGTATATTTTAAATTATTTTTTTTAAATATGTAAGTGATGGTGGAAAAGCTATTCACTTAGGTTTAAAATATATTTATGAACTAATAATTACGCAAATAAAATATTTTGACTAATTTTAAAAGTATGAAACTAATGCAATTCTATTCTCATCAAAAAGTTACTTAATAAATAAGTATTCACACATTATTTTTAAATACCAAAAATTTTTATGATAATTTTACCAATGTAAAAAAAAAATGTTAATCTTTAAAATAATCGTTCTAATAAAATGCTGAACAAAATTTAAACTAAATTATAGTTTATTACAAAATATTTTTTAATAATTTTGCTTAACGTGTCCTGTAAATGACATTTAAAAAAGCTAATCAACTGTTTAAAATACTATCTAAAAAAAGAATCTTGCTTTACTTCGGAGATAAAAGCTCTAAAATTAATGTAAAGGTCAATATTTTATTTGTATTAATCATCTTGGATTTAATTGCTTTTTCGTCAAACCTGTAACTAGCGGAACTAACTCCTTAACAGGAAATATAAGAATATACGTATTTAATAAAGTATACGCGTATTTAAAAATATCTTTTAAATAAACACTGGTATTCAAAACTAAGGCAACGTTCAATTTTGGTGATAATCTACAGAAGTACTACAAAGATTTTATTGATATTAGACTTAATATATATGAATATATAGTCTTATTCTCTACAAACAAGAGATAACATCCAACAATCACAATCGAAAAACACATAGACAGTAGGAAAATAACACAATGAAGGACACATGAGCAACCGAGATTAAAAATTATAAAATGGATGCTGCAGTATTATAAACGTAGCTGACTTAGGACAGCTAATATATAAAATAATTTATATAAAATTGGGGTTGAACATGTTTTTTGGTCAGCCAACCTTCCCCCTTTATGTAAATAATACTGAGAAAAAACCTATTGAAAGTAATGGATAGGGATATCTAAATCCATTACAAGATAGAGGTAACTTACCTAAAAATTGCATTTAAAAATGCAGAGCCCCTCGCTAAATCTGAGTGCAATAAATAAGTTATTTCCAGATTCTGGACCCTAATGCAGACTCAAAGCATGTGAATGGCTGAAATGTAGCACTTAATAAAAGTATAGAAAGAATAGAAATAAAAATTGATAAGAGAGTTACAAATTACCATAACTTAGTGAGAGAGACACTAGAGTATATATGAATTAAATAATAATAAGTAATTTTATCTAATATTAGAGTATGGAAGTAACTATAACTATGAAGTATGTAAGTTTATAGTAATAAACTATTATATATATATATATATATATAGCATTAAAAAATACCACGTAAATGTTATGGTATACATATAATCACTCGTACTGCTCATCAGCTTAGAAACATCTAAATCTAAGACCTCTGAATATCCACTCTTCGACTAGATAAGCCTTATGTAGACGATCATTGTCATAAAAAGAAAATCAGAGTCAACTTCACCTATGAAAAAGTGAACCTAAGGCTCAATCCTTTCAAATCAAAACGGTCATAAAGCTGTTATGTGCTCATCCAACATGATGTTTGCCTTGACAATCATACTTCCGCTGCTATATAGGTCTCCTTCTGTGATGTTGAAGTACAACACATAGTAAGTCCCTAGTTCCCGATAGATGAAGGTATGTTCAGAATCAATGGTTAGGTTAAATCTGGATTCATCAGTGAATAGAACTGCCTCTCATTGATCCCTGTTCCAACGTCGGTTTTCTCTGCACCAAGCTAAACGAGGTCTTTTGAGCGCAGAAGTGAAAAGGGGGAAGGGGGCTTCTTGCAAACAGATCTCATATTACGCCTCATTGTAATGAACAAATATAGATTTTCATTGGTCGTCTCTGTTTTGGGAGGGAGGGGGATTAGAACCCTTTACGGATTCAGCCTTACTAACTGTCTATTAGAAGCACACAAGAACGGACGTTATATTAAATTGTCTTATTTTTCCTAGTGACTTGCAATCTTATTACAATATCCAAATATTAGTGATTACTCACTTTAATTGTTTGCTATTGAATTTAATCGAATACTTCAACAACGGTAAGAATACCATAAAAGTTGTCGTGGTGTATGAATAAATAAAGCGCGGGAATCTGCACATGCTTTTACAAAGCATTTTTCTGTAAATGCTCATCCCACACGCCCTTGTACGCTTACATATTGAACACTAAAATTACATCTTTGTTTGTAAGTATTAGTTGTACTTTTTATTCAGTACTTACTGTGAAATTCGACTAAATATGAAAATTCTCTTAAGGAACTCCAGCGTAATTAATCTATTAACACAGGATTTCTCAAATTGTGGGGTGCGCCCCCCCCTCAAGGGGTGGAATAACTCTACGAAGGGATGCAAGCATATTGAAAAGCAAAAAAAAAAAAAAAAAATTAAGAAAATTATTAATTTTTGCGGAAAGTAAACAGACAAAATACACATTCTGACATAATATTAAATGAAATACACATTTACACTGATATAATACACTTATAAATGTATCAGTATTACACAATGTATTTTATAATTAATTTAACAATACTCAGTTAAGGACAATTTTAATAATTACCAGTAACCCCATGGGCTTGTTATGTATAAAATTTTTACAAAAAACAACACTTTTCTAGATAATTTAACGGTTTATAATTAATCCCTTAACAGCCGATTAAAAGTTACGTAATTCGCTCCCCAATGCCACCATTTTCCACGCAGGCGCACACATGTTATGTATTGGGAGGGGATGAAAAGAAATAGATAAGTAAAACCTCTTTGAAATAAGCAAATACTTTGAAAACACTGTCAAGGTCATTTCATTGCATTCCAAAGCCTTTAGAATAATTTTATGGATAGAAGTGCACAGAGAAGATCATACTTCAGAAAGACGTATTTATACGTCCGGGGCAATTAACGCTTTGGCTGAGCGAGATGTTTTTACGGCACTTAAGAGGTTAAATTAATATTGTAGCTTTAGTGTCAAAGAGTACAGTATTATTGAATTCGATTCATTGTGTTATTGTATGGAGGTGGGGTGGAGAGAGAGAGTGATGAAACTTATGATTGAATGTTGAATCGCAAATATTAAAAGTTTGAGAAGCACTGTATTAATCCCTTGCGAACCATGTAACCACTAGTTGATACATGCTATGTATAGGCCAAAATCCCATTGTAACCTCATATGGATACATGGTTTATTTAGGTCTACAATCAGTGTAACCAGCACAGGAAACATTATAACGTAGATTTTCTTTTACTTATATTGTATAAAATTACTAAAGTTAAGTTACAAAATGTGTATGAGTCCCAAAAATTTGAAAAAACAGGAAAATTAAAATTAAAATAACAAATCTTTGTGAAACTGCTCGAAATGTTCTTTGGAACAAAAAGCTTTTCCAAAGGCGTTATTGTCTTTTTTATTCCACTTTTTCATCTTCTTCATCACAAGTAGATAAATTCGTATTAGAGTCATTGTCGTATTCATCGGTTTACGGTAAATATTCTTACTTTCTTTGAAATCTAATGACCATGGCAAGAAAAAGTAAAAATAAACAACAAAAATAATTATGCAAATTTAGAAAGCAAAACGTGACTCGAACGAATGTGCGCCTTAGTCAGAGTCAAAAGGAACAATGAAATGTGCGTCGTAACCTCAAGGTCAGTAGCCCCAGAAATCTCAGATTTCTGGGGATACTAGAAAGCGCAGTCAGGTGCGCAAGGGGTTAAATTCGAGAGTTCTTAATATTTTATTAGACAAAATTATTTAAAAATACATTACTCTGAAGTATGTAAATAAAGATATTAATGAAAATTTTTCAAGAATGAAATATGGGCATATCGAAAAGAACAAAAATATCACTAAGAACAGAAAATCTGAACAGTGCACACACACACACATCTTTGCTCTCCAAACTATAATGAAGTTATTTATATCTTAAATACACACATAAACATAATATCAGAATCTAAGACATACGATACTCCTCCAGGCATAATAGTTGTAAAAAAAACTTCAAATAATTATTATTTGTTAAAAACTTTTAATACAAAGATTTCTATTTTATGCGAAAAATAATTCCCAAAACCAAAATGTAAGTCTTAAGTTCTTATCATCACTTCTGGAAAACATTATTTTATCTTTCAAAAAGAAAAACAAAAACTATGATATCTATATAAAGCTTCAGTCAAACAATAAAATATAACTGATTCTAAAACTTGAAGTAACTAGAAACTTCAAAAAGTTCCCTTTCAATGTTACTTTTTATTAAAAAAAAATTATATTAATATTTTGCAACATAAGTATAACTCCTTTTTGTTGTCTAGACCAGCGTATTATAAATTCATGTTGCCGTGAAACCTCTTTGAACTCAACAAAAGGTTTTGAAACATTCAACAAAAGAATGGAGGATGAAGTAAACATTGGAGGAAGTTTATGTATAAAGTTTATGAATGAAGTAAACATTGATACTATGAGAAAGGGCTTTTTTTAAAAAAAAAATTACACACATACACTTTGTTATCTTATGATTTGATATCAGACATCAAAGAAATTATAAACAAAAGCTCAAAATAGAAAGCAAAAAATACAAGTTAAAAAATAATAATATATATATTACACTGAAAAAAAGTATTGTATGAAATATAATTTTAAATGATTTTGTAAAGGAGTTTTATGAATCATGTTTTTGAGTTGCTATGATACATTAAGATATTAAGTATCATATTTGGTCGCGTCTTTCTTGCTCTTATAAAGTTCTTCCACATAAGTATTTCCTCCTACCCCCTATAGTGCAGTAATATAGGCAAATTACAGGTGAAGGTTGGATAACCAAAAAACATTGTTTAAACCTGCATTCTTGGTTCCTAAAGCCAAGAGTTTACTTTTGTACTACTTTGGCTAATATTTCTTACAGTTCTGTCTAGTTATACTTAGGATTATAACTATTTGTATGTATTATTATGTGGATTATATATATAAATATATATGTCTGTGTATATTATTATGGATTATATATATAAATATATATGTCTGTGTAGCCACAGTAGTACAATAGAAAATTCTTAGCCTTAGAAACTAAGAATGCAGGTTTAAACATTGTTTTGAGGCCAACACTAACCTTCACCTATAATTCGCTTATATTACTAGGCTATAGGGAAAGGAAAAATAGGACTGTGAATACTTCATTATTAGAAGACTAAATACACAAATGCTACTGTTAAATAAAATTACAGCATGAAAAAATAATAAAAATTACTTAACGTAGAAAATTAAAAATATTATAGGGTCTTTAAAATAATTAAACGTACCCCTCTAACACATCGACATTTTAATCTTCCCGCCAATAGATACCTGTCTTAGAGCAGCATCGCAAAAAAAGTGAAAATTAGTCAATTAATAACAGCACACACAACTATAAATAAAGCTTTATAAACTTAAAAACCTAAATTATTTTAAAGAAAAATGAGTAAATTTGACATAAAATGTACATTTTCAGTACACTTTTATAATGTTTTTTAATAATTTTTTTCTTGCATATTTCCTTTCAATAGCCCTCTATAGTTATCCACGTACCTCGAAAGTCATTTTAATTTATCCCTAACCCCCTCAGCAGTTACAAGGACCCCAGAGGTCCGTAGAAATCCCTTTGGGAACCTATGAGCTAGAGCAAAGGTGAGACCCCTTGCCATGTTTTTCGGTTTGAGGTAACCCCTGCTTAATTAATATTGAATTTTGTGCAAATTTATCATTTTAAATGTCTTTTTGATAGCTGGTACTACTACTACTTTGAAAGGATTAAATTTCTAACTGTAATGAAGTATAGAGTTTAAAATTTAAAGAGCACATTTTAATTAATTAATACATAAAATAACTGAACAACAAAAAAAATGAGTTTAATGGGAGGTATGAATCTGGTGCTACAATAACAAAAAATTTTAACATTTGGTATCAATTTTGTCAGGTTTAACCTTAAATCTCCTCTGTTATTATAGTGTCCAGTCTTTCCTCTCCCCCTTCTTTTTTTCTTTGAAAATTGGCACAACCACGCTGGAACTCCTTCTCACTAGGAAAAGCAATTAAAAACTTCCACACGATATTTTATAATTTGGGACAAGTAACAGATTTTCCCTTTTAAAGTCAAAATTGCTGACATCCGTTTCTAAACTTCGTTAGTGCTTATTACAATCAACTCCCATTGTAACATGACATTTTTTTTCAATGTGACCAAATGAATTCATTGCCTACTGTGTTATTATCATAGTCAAAGCATTCTCAAACCTGGTTTCAAAATCTGAATAAAAGACATTTGAATGTTGAGCGAAGTTAAAAAATCCTGACAGATTGTCTATTACAAATTGAAAAAATTCGGGCACTCCACTATTATACTTCTTTAGCTTAACTCTGGAAAGAAACTCTGAAATGTTTCTGGTTTTATTAAAATTTATGTAACCTTTTTTTTTTTTGTAAGTGCAAATTAACCTCATTAAATTTAATAAATAAATCTGTTAAATAGGTAAGTCTGGTTTCCTCTTGATTAAATTTTCTTTTAAAATTAAAGATACGATCTAGTTTAATGAGAGCCAATATCATAGACCTCCATTTACACCTCATGGACCCCAAATTATTTTTTTGCTGACGTGAACCCCATGCGGGTCACCATATACCCCTTTAGGAATCACTGAGCTAGAGCAACAAGATATATTAATCGTGATGGACCTTTTATTTTTGAGAACAAAGTCCATATAATAAGACTTACACTGGTACACACCTCTTATAATATTCGTGACATATCACCTGCGCATTTAGAATCCCAGTTCAATTTAATATGTAGTATTTTTCATTACTTAACACAAAACTCTTGAAAGAAAAAAAATCAGAATTTCAAAACCGTGACTTTATCCAAACATAGCAGGCCACGAAACTCTAACCATCATGCTACTAAGTTTTAAAAATAAGTTACTTCGAGGCGTAGAAGAGATCCACGGAGTTAGAATTTTAATAATAATCTTTCTTTTTTTGTATCAAATGGCTGTACTCTATCTGGATATTGTAACTGTTTAGACTTCACGGGGTTGCTTGACTCGCTTCATACAGCTTTAGGCAAAAAGTAATTAGATTATATTTGCTTATTTAATATTCTGTCATATTTTTAAAAGTATACCTGAGATATTACACATCAGAGTGTGTAGGGAGAAGTGTATAAGACTGATTGTATTAAAGTTCCATATTTTACTCGACTTTTTCTTAGTTGCTATAACTTTCGTAATCCTGTTATAGATAATAAGGTCTTTCATCAGTCAGTTTTTCTTTCTTTATATCCTTAACTTGTTGATTCATACCTCTAGGGGCTAAAAACTTAATCATGTAATTTTTTTAGCTATTGTCAGACTTTTTTTTATAGTATGATACATAAAGTTCTTGAGTTCAGCATTTGTTTTTAAATATATGTCCCTTTTAAAGCAAGCGAAAGAGATTGCTTTATTTAAGCTATAAAAATGTTAACAATAATAAGGAACAGGTAGGGAAATATTTAATAATTATGTGAAAATTTTAATCTGAAGTAGATTAATAATCAATTATATGTCAAATCTGTCTTTCTAATTTGCTACACTCGTTACAAAAGAATGAAGATAAATCCATTTTAAACCGCATGGGATTCAAATGTTTAAAATGCTTTCATTGATTTAAGAGTTAATTAAAAGTCAGTTTTCATTGCATTTCCTCGTTACCTTTATTTTCCTATTGTTAGGGATTATATAAAAATGTAATAACAGAAATTTCCCATAATCATTGTGTTCTTCCTGTCATTATATATTAAGGGGCACAAAATGCTAATATATAATTTTTGTTCGATCTTCGCGATTTTTATTAGAAATATACTCTATAATATAGCTTTTTACTAAACAATTTCTTTTTAAAAAAATTCATTACTTCTTGAGTGTAGCTATTAAAATTTTTCGTCGCTTTTTTTTATATATATTTAAATATTTCCTTATAATTTGCAGTTAGAAATTGTGCTTTTATAATCTTTGCACTCTCTCTCATATTCAAACCTAATTTTTATTTTAAAAAAATTCAAAGCATGTTTTTTTTTAATTTCCTTGTTAATAGACAAGATTTTTTAAAAACACAACAACGCAATTATTTTTCTAGGGACAATGAAAAATTCTTTTTTGATTTCAAAATTTTTAAGCAAAAATATCAGAATAATCGATCTTTTCCCTTTGTAATTAGTCTTATGAAACACCAAATGTGTAATTTTAAAATATTGTTACTGTTTTAATCAAAATTTGAATCTCAACAAGCATTTTGAAAAAGCATTTCCAAAGAAAGTCTTCCAGAGAAAATGTAAGCAAAACGAGAACTTTTGAAACGCATAAAATGCCTTGATCCAAAAATCACTATTTGACTGAAAAATAGTTTGATTTGAATGATTTTTATTTTAAATAATAAGTAATATATTTTTCATTGAAAAAAAGAAGGGATTATATCTTCATTAAAGTAAAAATTCTTATAAAATTAGAAAACCTGGGGGTTTGATTCTGCTTTATGAGTGATAACGATATTCCTTAAAAAGCTGCTGAACTCGAATAAAAACGTATTCTATTTTTCACTCCAATGAATAAGATTTACATTTCTACTTTCATTGTACTTTAATAGAGGGACTCGAAACAACTGACTACCTTACTTACGAAGGCAATATATTATTGGGTAACAGAATAAGTCCTCAAACAAAGACTGGCTTCATTTTACTTCCTTTATAAGTTAAAACCATGTAGAAATCTAAACACAGATCATGTGGGGTTTCCATCCTTCTTAGGTAACAGTAATAAACATTAAGAAAATTCAACTGTGTGTAAGATTGTCAAAAACTAATTAATATTCAAAACACATAATGTAACAATATTTGAAACAAAATTCTGATAAGAATATCCATTTCAGGTTTAAGACATTATCGAGAGAGAGAGAGAGTCCATGATGAATCATGTGAAATATTATCAATTTTTACTGCTAATCTCAACTATACCATTCATGATAATTCATTACATGCCTTCACTTCTTCACTTCAAGAATTGTATTAAGTCTTATGTTGTAATGGAACTTCTCTGTGTTTATCTGTTCCCTTCCCTCATTCGGATATTGAATAATATCTTCTAAAATAGACTTATTCTTCCTCTCAATTACCTTTAAGATATTTAAATGATTTTCTTATCAATCTATAATAGTAAACTTACGGCTTTGGCTATCCCAGGAAAGCACATTTAACTTTAAAACCATTTTTGCTACTCCTAAGGACACTGACATCTTAAGGTATCCGAATACGTTCGGAACCGTGATTTTGCAAAAGCGTGCAAATGGATAATATTTATGATATTTAGTGTCACTTAGATTAGAAAATGTATATAAAATTGTTTTAAGGATATTTTGACAATAAAAAATGACTTAAGTACAATATTTTGATAAAAAATGAACATAGAATGATTAATTTTCAAAATATTCTCCTTTTGTGAAAAATGCTTCTATTATATAGTAATATTTTGCCTGTATATAGCTCAGACTTCTGTACAGAGGCTCAACTAGAATTTTTGAAATATATAACTTAGAAGAGGGTTTATTCATGTTTTACGACAACAGAGGGAAGAAATTTTAAGAAAAAAAAGCCGATAATTATTTCAGTTGGTTGTAACTCTGAAAATAATGTGAACTTTTCAAAATTCATAGTTCAGCCTCTGTACAGAGGTCTGAGCTATATGCAGGCAAAATATTATTTTAATAGAAACATTTTTCACAAAAGGAGAACATTTTAAAAAAAGGTTATTCTAGGTTAATTTTTTGCCGAAATATTGTATTTAAATCATTTTTTTTTCAAAATATCCTTAAAACAACTTTATACATGTTTTCTAACCTAAGTGATACTAAATATCATGAAAATTATCCATTTATGCGCTTTTTTTAAAATCACGGTTCCGAACGTAGTCGAATGCCTTAAGAAATTTTGAAGCTCTGGGTTCCTAAATGATAATAGGCCACACCTGCGACCCTTTTAAGTAGACAATATGTAACATCCGTTGACGAATACTCGTACAAACGGCAACCCGTAACTAATAAATGTGCATGACTTACAATCTCACGAACCTAGACTCAAACCAGCTTGACCAATTGCCATCTTTCGACTAAATCATGATGCATTATGGTAGACCTAGGTTTAGAAAAGGACCGAGGACAAAACATAATAAGGCAGTCTTGACACTATTGCCACCACTGTTCCTAGTTTTTCGGAGAATATATGTATGAATAACATTTGGAGATTAAAATTATTTACATGCACTTATTGAAGCCAAGTCTAGAACAAGGCGAGGCCTCTCCCTTACCGAGGCCATGGGCCTAGTTGGGACATGCCTTAAAACGTCCCTGCCTATAGATCAAGAGGAGTTTCCTAGATGAATTTAAATACGACAGGAATTATTTTCAATAACACAATGCCCATTTCATTCATTTATTCGTTGTTGTTGAAAAGTATTTTTTTATGCATGCACATGAAGTGTCTACTTAAAGATGTTTTCGGTAAAAGTACGAGAGCTCTAACTGAACATGAAGCACATTTTCAGACAGAAAAATGACCCAATTTCCATGAAAATTTGTAATATTATAACTCGTACCTCTTTTAACAGTATAGTGTTTTTAAAATTTCAAAAAATTCCGTGAATTCTTTCTTTTTGGTTTTAATACGTAAAGGCAAAGCCTATTTAACATTACGGTATAGGATAAAAAATGCGAAACACATTTTATACCAGAAAAAATGAATCAACGCGGTCAAAAACGGGAAGTATGATAAAAAAAGGGCTGTTCTCTAAAGGATAGTGAAGCCAGAATTTCATATTATTTTTTTATTTCTTTTATATCTGAAAAAATATTCCAAATTCGAGTCCTATTCTTTAACATTAACCGAAAACAGCCTTAAACATTTTCAGCGCTTACAAATAAAATAAGCATTGAAATGTTGTAAAAAATTAACTCTTAATTTTAAATGCTTACAATTAAGTAAGCATTGCAAATTAATATTTTTATTAATGGATAAAAGGATATCACCTGAATATCAGGAGTATTTATAGCATTTGTAAATCAAGAACATCTGTTTTGTTGCTGTTTGTTCTCTAAGATGTACTAAAACACGTTCAGTGCTTACAATAAAGCTCTTTTGAAATTAAGTGCACTAATTTTCTTACCAAATTATATTTCTGTAGTTTAAGTTGGTAAAAATTAATAAATTTTTGTAGCATTATAAAAAAACTGTTTTATATTTATATATTTTAAATAATGCATATGTTGAGTGATCTAATTAAATTGTCTTGAATACTTTTTACTATAAATTAATTAGACCAGCTGTATTAGATTTTAGATAAGTTAGATTGTGTGTGACCTTATTGGTTTTTTAAATAATCTAATATACAGACCTTCAAACTTAAAAAGCTCCCACCGTCTTCCATGGATTTCAAATTTTCAATTACTTCACCATTTCTTTTTCCTTATTCAAAATATAGTTAATTAGTTAATTAATCGTTAACTTAAGTTGCCCATTCTTTTTTTGAAGAAGTGCAAGTTCTTATATCTTTCGATGAATGTTTTTAGTAAACAGTTTTTATATCGTTTCGTTGCATTAATTTTAACTAATAAAATGTATTTTTCCGTTGAAACATCAAGAAAATTAATGCACTATTTTTTGTCCTTTCATTTCTTTCAAAGGAAAATTATTAACATACATTTTTAATTAAGGAATCAAGAATAAGTGATCGTAAAGCACAGCGTTTTCTTGTCATTAATCTTTCAAAATTTCTTCAAATCTTTATTAATAAAATATATTATTTAAATTCTTTCAGATTATTAACATCGTTTAAAAATGTGAAACATATAAAGAGTATAGCTAGTAAAAGAGAAACAAAGAAATCATTTTAAAAACTGCTCTCGTTTTTTGCGTAGTAGGAGATTAATAGTTTTAATTTAAGCGAAGATTGAGAATACAGAAAAGTTGTCGTCGTAATTTTAAATTTTTCCATTAAATAAAATTATAGTTTATTTCTAACAAAAACGAACAAAATTATGAAATGGGGATATTTTATGTTACATAAGCACTTGATACAGCTCACAGAACGTTTTTCTTTGTGTAATTAGAAATTATTTTCTATAAATTACCTAGCATTTTATTTATTATGGCGTATAACGTGTATTTATGCTTTCAAACTACACTTTTTTTTAATTTTCAGGTATATTCGGCGCATAACGGCACTCTTTTCTTACGAAGAAACCTCTGAAATATAAATGTGCAATACTCTCATCTTTTGAAGTCATTTATTCAAAGTATTATACCAGGCTTTTGAACATCGGTATACTTTTAAAACTAAAAGTCTAAAGCGCAAAAAAGGTGTTAGAAGGATGTGAATGTTCGAAAGTGAAAATCATTTACAAAAAAAAGGTCAAATGCGTCATGCCAGTCTAGAAATAGTGTTTTGAGTGGATAATAAAATGTCGGATCGGAAGTCACACCGTTCTCGTTTCATGCTCCAATGCACACCGCCCAACATATTCTTTTGATTTTCCCAATTTTTGGAAACAAAAAACAGTAAAAAATTAATTATTGAATAAATAACTCGCATTAATTAATAAAATTAATTATTAATAATAAATACTTAATTAAATTTTACGTACTATATACATAGGATTATAATCAATCGAAAAAGTCAAGGGTTAGGGGGGATCCCTCTTTGTGTGAGCCATTGCCCCTACAAGCTATCTCTCTCTATATGTCTCTCTATCTCTCTCTTTATCTCTCTCTATGTCTCTCTTTTTCAGTGTCGCTATCTCTCTCTCTCTCTTTACCTCTCTCGAGGTCTCTCTTTTTCAATGTCGCTATATATATATACATATATCCTTACCTCTCTCTATGTCTCTCTTTACCTCTCTATGTCTCTCCACCTCTCTCTATGTGTGTTGTGTCTCTCTTTTTCAATCTCTCTCTCTCTATCTCTACCACATTTCCTCTCAAAACTTCCCCATAACACCAAAGCATGATTCCAAATAGGAAAAAGCTCAAAACCTATTAACATGCACCTTTACTCACATCTCCCGAGATTATTTCCTTTAACTTGATCTGTGTGTGACAAACAATTGCTACTTCACGGCGATATTAATTTAGCATCAAACGCAAGAAAAAGTAATATTTTTTAATGGAAAATAATGCACTCATGGACAAAAAAATTAGCGCACCAAAAAGGAGTTATCGAAATGAAACAAAATTTTATATACGTAATGACTACTTTGATATCAGTAAATAATTAGAAAATCAAAGAAAAAGGATCATTTATTTCAGAGAAAAAGGCAAAAAAACGGAGGATTAAATACCCTGTTGAACCCCCTCTAGCGCGAATGCATGATGCGATACGATCAAGCATTGAGGCATACAAGTTCTGTATGATGTATTGAGACATTTCGTTCCATATTTGCTGTAACCTTGTCTCTAGTTCGTTCAAACTCGTGGGATGCCCAACTCGCTGTCCCAAATGATCCTAGATGTGCTCTATTGGAGACAGATCTAGGGATCGGGAAGGCCAAGGAAGGGTAGTAACAGTGTGGAGACAGTCTTGTGACACCCTTGCCGGGTGAGGTAGAGCATTGTTTGTTGAAAAGGACTCCGGCGAACCGTTGCATGAGTGGCAACACATGTGATTGCAGGATGTTATGGACATATCGCTGGGCTGTCATGGTGCCACGGATCAATACTACGGGTGACCGTGTATTTGAAGGCAATGGCACCCCATATCATCACACCAGCTGTGGGAGTGGTGTGTCGCTGTAAACAAAAGCAGGATTGAGGCGTTCACCAAGGGGTCTCCACACACGAACACGATTGTTATCACTGTTGAGATTGAATCTGGATTCGTCGCTAAAGACGCCCTGGTTCCATTCCGTTGCAGTCCAGTTTCCTCGTGCGCGGCACACCACTCCAAACGGAGGCGTCGATGGGTGGGCATCAAGGGTAGCACA